>JBAMJR010000026.1:1685000-2160000 GCA_038501785.1 Myoxocephalus aenaeus
TGTGTGTGTGTGTGTGTGTGTGTGTGTGTGTGTGTGTGTGTGTGTGTGTGTGTGTGTGTGTGTTCAGTGTCTGGTCGTCAGGACGGAAGTCGCCTGTTTCCTGTGTTTTGTTGTTCAGGGAGTCAGAAGGTGTCGGACTGACTCGCATGGGAGCAGGTCAGCTGACTGTCCACACACACACACACACGCACACACACAAATAACACACACACACTTCTTCACACATGACAGTTTGCGAGGAAGTCGCTCAGCTTCCAGGAAACCTGTGACTTGTCCGTTGCAGCGCTCCGTGTCATGTGACACGCCATGTGTTTCAGTTCATATGTCAATATGTTACAATATGTCAATACAATGTATCACAATATGTCAATGTAGTATATGTTAATACAGTAGTAGTATAAGGAAACTATTATAATTATGCGCTAAAGATGTTTTTCCAAATCCACTCCTCACTAGGGTTGCAAAGGGGCGTAAAAGTTTCCACGGGAATTTTGGCTCGGGAATTTAGAAAAAGTTTTTTTTTGCAAAAACATATAACAGGGAACTTGAATGTAGTTGAGAACAAGACGATGCACGCCTAGCTCAGCGGGACCCTGAATGCAGCTGGTTGGGAACATCGTCTGCCAGAAACATAAACGTAAACATAAACGTAAACATAAAACGTTCTGTTGTTTTCAGTGTTGCGTCTGAACGTTTCAGCCCTAAGGCTGGCAAGTGTGAGAGCGCCGAGCTGCATAGAGGCCAAGAGCGGTACTGCAGACAGATAGAGATTTCAATTATAGCAACATATTGAAAAAAATAACTGAAATAGTTCATTTTTTTTGAGCTGTGAACTTAGTTCAACATTTTGAATTATGAACTATGAACTGAACTAGTTCATGTAGAAAGTGAACTTTCCCAACACTGTTTGTCATTACCTAGCATATTGATTACTTGGTAAACTGAAGCCATGTTCATTTTAATAATAAGTTTATTTGTATACAGCAGTGAGAGCAGGACGTCTGCACGTCCACACAGAAGAACACCATCACCTCCGTTATTCGCGGCTTTCGGGGTCCATCAACAAGCAACTTATCACCCTACAGTTCTACTCACAAAATGTCAAAAAAGTCATTTTTAAAAGTTGTATTATAAATGTTTGCATGCATGTCTGCTTATGACGAGGAAAATACAGTTAAATTACCCCAAAGTTTCCAGTTTATTCCCGTGGAAAGTTTCCAACTTTGAATATTCCCGGAATTTTGCAACCCTCTTTTTTTGTATGATTATGATTTGTACTTTATTGATTATGATTTTTGATTTAAATTAATCGCATCTACCTCGGTCCCAGAGCTTTCAACCACATCTCACTGTCTTTCTCATCGGATGGAGTTTGACTGCGAGACGTTAAAAGCTCCGGGGAAAAAAGAAAAGTAGGCCTTGATTTGACTTATTATTTATAAATACCCAAATTAGTGACGGTTTTTGTGTCCACCTTTAATCGCTACTATCTATACCGTATATTTGTACCCTTATTTAGTTTTTGAACGCTTTATTTTGTGTAAAGTAGATTATAATACAGTATTAAAATGCTATAATCCTGTCTCCTCTCCGCAGACTCATGTTGGGTAACGGGGTGAAGCGGAAACTGGAAGAGGATGAGGACGTCGCGGAGGAAGAGCGGCGTCCTCCGGCGGCGGCCGGCGGCGCCGCGTCCTACGCGCTGCAGCGGCAGACGGTCCTCAACGTGTCGCTCATGAAGCTGTACGGGCCGCGCGTGGGCGGCGACCTCGGCCTGCAGCGCCGGGTCCTCATCAACAACGTCATCCGCCGCATCCACGACGACTTCCGGCAGGAAGGCGGCGTCGGCGTCGGCGTCGGCGCCCTCTTCTTCTCGCCGGCGGCGGCGGCGGGCGTCGGCGCCGCCTGCGAGGACGAAGCCTACCGACAGGCTCCGCCCCCCTCCTCCTTCAGCATCCTGTCGTCGTCGCTGTCGGGTCTGACGCCGCTGGACTCCTGCTTGACTCCCGCCTCGCTGCTGGAGGAGGACCTGCCCATGTTCTTCGCGCTGCCGCCCTCCTCTTCCTCCTCCTCCTCCTCCTCCTCCTCCCAACACCACCCGCACCACTCCTCCCCGAGGCCGCCGCCCTCGCCGTCGCCCAAAGACAGCTTCTCCTCGGCCCTGGAGGAGATCGAGGAGCTCTGTCCCTCGTCTTCGTCTTCCTCCTCCTCCTCGGGCCCGCCGTCACCGCCTCCTGCTCGGGTTCAGTTTGACGTCGTCATGAAGGAGGAGGGGCGGGGCTTCCAGGAGGAGGGGCGGGGCTTCCAGGAGGAGGAGAGCAGGTTGGAGAAACCTCCTCCTCCTCCTCCTCCTCCTCCTCTTCCTCTTCCTCTTCCTCCCTCCCAGGGCTCCTTCCTGACGGACTTCGCCCTGGACGACGTCCTCTTCACGGACATCGACACGTCCATGTACGACCTCGGCCCCTGCCCGCCTCCGTCGGGAGCGCCGCCGTCCAAGATGGCGCCCGTCATGATGGCGGACGACCTCGTCCGGTCGATGTCGGCGTACGGAGCGGCGGGCGGCGGCGCCCAGAACCAGCCGTTTAAAATGGACCTGGCGGAGCTGGACCACATCATGGAGGTGCTGGTGGGCAGCTGAGAGGACGCTTTAGACCTTTTTTTTATTAACTTTTTGTTCATTTTTGTACAGTTTTAAAGTCACGACGGGCTTCACGCTGGTTCACGGCCCGGTAAAGAGAACTCTGCCGTGTTTATTCATCTGCACTTTCCCAAACCAGCCAGGAAATGAAATGACGCTTTCCATCCCGATAGCATCAATGCTAGCACTAGATAGTTAAAGGAGCTTAGCTAGCTTCTTTCTCAGAAACAAGCTAACGGCTAACGGGGCAGTAGCTGCACACTCTGGATTCTTTAAACGTCTGGATTTAACTTTCAATGGAAATGAACTTCGTCCTTTAACGTGTGAGCTACACGTTACATCACGGCTTTAAAGCGCCACGCGCTTCGTCTTCCGGCGGAAACTCCCGCCGCCGCCGGCGTGAAGCGCCGTCCGGTTTTCTACCGCTCGTCCGAGAAATTGTAAGAAATGAGAAAAAAAACTTTTTCTACCGCCGGTGCATGTTTTTACAAACGAGAAGAAAAGAAAAGAAAAAATGATCTCGTCAGCATTTATGAGAAAAAAACTAAAAACGATCCAGTGCCTTTTTTTTTTTTCAAAAACCTCGGTCACGTCTCGCTGTTTGTTTTTGTAATAACCTCAATTTCATCATGTAAAAGCATTTTAAAATGCAGCGGGTCCGGCCTGCAAAATGGGATTTGTTTTGTCAACAAAGAATGTGAAAGTATTTTTAAAAAGCACTCGACATGTGAACAATTTTTATTTAAATTGATACCGACATGTATACTTATTTGGCCTTATTGTTTTCATTCTTTTCACGGTTTCTGGTTTAAAACTTGTAGTTAGGAGAAAATCTCATCGGTTGAGTTAAAAACCCGAAAATCTAAATAGTAATAACTCTATTTTTTTTTTGTAAATGTTCATGTAAAGACGTTATGGAAGATAAAAAAAGCTACAAAGAATTTGTAGGAAACGGAAAAACTCTTCAATAAAGTAAAGTGCAAAATATAACATGTATCTTGAATTGAGCTCACAGACACACAAACACAGTTAGCTTAGCATGAAGGGAAGCTAACTAGCTCACCAGCTATTCAAATCTACTTTTAACAAACTCGTGAGCAGAAATGTCTCTATTTTTAAAAAGAGTCTGATGTTGGTCCTCACTTTTAACTCAACCAATGAAACATTTCTTCTTCATTTCCTCCTCAAATGAAGGTTTTAGGAGAACACAACTCCTTCACGACGTTCCCTTTAGCAGAAACAACTCCGAACACACGGCGCTATGAATTATTTATTATCTCTCAGCTCTCGGTGTATATTTATTGTAACTCTCGACACTAACATTTTGTTTGTACAAAAAAACATAAATATGTATTCTTTGAAAGGATTAAATTACTTCCGGAGTCGACTCGGAAGTCAGTTTTTGGTGGAAAATCGCTCCGATGAAACGTACCATCATTTAATAAATGACTTGGTTTCTTTTAAATACGATGTAATGTATTTTAGGATTTCAGCAAAGCGAACGGCCTCAATTCAACCTATGCTACAGCTCTAGTGTGTGTGTGTGTGTGTGTGTGTGAGAGAGAGAGAGAGAGAGAGATATGTGGATAAACACTGGGCCTGTTTATTTGATTTTTTACTTTTTTTTTCTGAACTTTCCAACCCTTGTTTGTTTGTCCGTTTGTCCTTTTGTCCGTTTGTCCCCCTGGTGTTGACATGCTGTCTGTGTGGACTTCCTGTCCGTCGTCAGCGGGTCACATCGATCAGACCGGGATCCTGACACATGAACATTAAAGCTGATTCCAGATCTGCGTCTTTTTCAAAGCCAACCTGTGTCTCCACCTGCTGGACAGATGATGTAACCGCAGGTTGTCTCGAGTCCAGATGACAGACTAAATGTACCCAGAATGCTCCTCTTCATACATCATGTCTATGTATTATACATGTATCTACATAATACACACTTTCTGCAGTTGGTACAAGTATTCAATTTTTATTTAACTTCACAAATGTCTTTATGATTTTATTCTTGTTAGTTTTCTAAAGATCTTCCTGGAGCTTTTTCGCCACCATTTACAATTTATTTAAAAACACATTTCTGCCCGGCGGTGAATCCGTATGAAGTCAAAGGACAAAGATTTTGTATTTGGGGATGTTTTTTTTAATCCGCTTTCCCTGGATCTTCAGCATCCAACATATCTTTTTACTGTAAAATCAACAAAAAGTAAACTAACCGAACATTAATTCATGTTTTTATATTTAAAAAGCGGCTCCAGGGCGTTTGGTTTGTTTCCATCTCCAGAACGAAAGATTGGTTGTTAAAGACACTTTTCTCATCAAACCAAAATGTTATTATTTCTTGTGATGGTTTTATTAACAGAAGGGGAGGAGTTAGTCGTTACTTGACTCGCCTATGCAATATGACATTTTCCTCCTGAGAATTATATTTGGATGTGTGACATGAGGATTCAGCTCTGAGGGGTTCCACTTTAGTCATTTTATTTTCTACATTAAATGAGAATTATCTCATCTTTGTCTTCTTCTCCGTCTTTAATTCATTATCTTTGTTTTCTGGTCCGTTTCTAAACAGACATTAAGAATATTCTTTAACCAGTTAAAGGGACAGTTCACCCCAAAATAACGTGTTAAAGAAATAACTTGTCGGTATGGAGGCTGAAGAGTGTACCAGAAAAATGTTATCATGTTGGATTTTGACTAATACTTAAATTTTTTGCTTCATATTTTCAAAACTTTTTAAAGGCAATTTTGTAGTATAAATTCATATAATTAATTCAAATTTGCTTTACTTCATTATTTAGTCTTTTAATTATTAAACTAGTGCAAATAACACATGTATTGTGAGGGGTAGAGTAACAGTTGCATTTAAAACAAATATTTAAAAGGGAAAAACACAAAATTAGAAATAGTAAACAATTAAAATGAAATCTTTGACCGATTAATTCTTTTAAATATATATATATATATATATTTTAATATCATTACATATTTAAATATTACCATATATAATTATATATTAAAAAATGTTTGTATTACATGTTTGAGTAATTAACCTAGAACAGTCTTTTAAAATTGTGTCATTTTTTTAAAATCTCGATGACACGACTTCCGTGCAAAAGAAACAGAAACAAGCAGAGAAGATAACTATTTTAATTTCTTGTGTACACTAAAAGTAAAATTTACACACGTATCGTCTCAAAAGAACCCGGGCATGCACGATAACCTTTTGACAGGCTCTTCAAGTGATTCAGTTTTTTTCCATAGGAATTTTCCCGTACATTTTACAGTCCATAGTTTAACTGTACACAGTCTAAAGCCACAGTGAACTATGATTACATCCATTTCATCTTTACAATGTGCAAAATCCTCCTGGGAGACGGGGCCCGACAGTAGTATGAGCAAAAAACAAAACAAAAAACAAAATATTGCAACAAAAAAAAAGAAAGAAGAGACAATGAGCAAAATAAGAGCGGCGACAACAGAAAGCACTTCATATCAGGAACAGTGTACGGACACCCGGCACATGGAAGCAGAAATTGGTCCCTTAATTCCCTTCTGATGCGACTCGACCTTCACTGCAGAGAAACTTTAAGTTTCAGTGGTTTTAACCAAAAAAAAAGTAAAAAAAAAAAAAAAAGTCTTGTTTCACCCTCTAAAGAAAAGACGGGACACATCGACTCACTGAAGAGAAACAAATAAAAACATCCTGCGCTCTAAAGATGGCGACAGGAAGGAGGGCGGGGCATCATTTTAATTTAAAATAAAAATAAAAAAAGACGAGGCAGGTTAAAGAAAAGTTTAAGATCGACACTGACTGCAGGTAAAATTAAATAAATTTTAAAAAAAGGCCTTTAAACACAACGAAGGGGACACAAACATTCAGCTGGATTTTGCAGGCAGTGTGGTTTCAAGTCGATAAATATATATTTATATTTATATATTTTATAGATGTATATAAACGTATTCATTTAAACTTACATATATTCCACTTCATTTTGATTCGAAGAGCTTCAGCCAAGCGTTTCCTTCACAGACGGACACGAACACACTCCCACCACAGAGACGGAAAACCAACGAATCGTTCCGTTAAAAACAGAAAAGGAATATAAACATTTAATCCCTGATTATATACACGATGATTCTTCTAGATATGAACGGCACACACACTTCTACACCTTCCGCTATAAATTATCAACTCTATAAATTAATCCTTTTCCCGTTCCTTCACGTCCGAGCTGTTTCCTGTGATCATAAATGCTTCGCTTCATAATAATAATAATAATACAAATAAAAAAAAGTGTATAAATTGAAAAACAAAAGCGCAAATTAAAAATGTAATTAAGTATGAAAGGGAGGAACTAAGACGCAGCGAGAGAAGAAAAGAAAGAAAGAAAGAAAGGCGAGGACAACTTGTTAAGATGGGCCCAGTGGGCGGGGCTTAAGGGAAGGAATGACGCGAGTGGAGGAGGAGGGGCTTCAGGGGGCGGGGCTTCAGTCCGGCGTCGCCTGGCAGCTGAGCGGCATCAGCGTGGCGGGGAACATCAGCACCTTGGCCTGCATGAAGGACAGGTCCGGCAGACCGGCGATCACTTTGGACGCCTCGTCGCTCAGGTGCTCCTCTTTCCTCGGCTTCCTGCGGGACGGAGCAAGACGAATGAAAACTGAAACCAAACGATCGGGTTTGAGCGTCTGATGAGGAAGAGTTTGACCTCTGACCTGGTGGACGTGCTGGTCTTCTCCATGGTGGACATCAGGCGGGCGAAGGCGTCCGCCACGCGGCTGCCGGGGCCGCCGGCGTCCATCTTGGCCGTCGTCAGCTCGTACAGCTCCGGGTCGACTCCTGGAACGAGGAGACAAGGAAACGTGACGACACGGAGGAGAGGAGCCGAGCCACCGGCCTTAAAGTGTTGGGATGGGGCCGGCCTTTTAAGTGTTGGGATGGGATGCAGGCGGCTTTTTAGTGTTGGGATGGGGCCGGCCTTTACGTGTTGGGATGCGGCGGGCCTTTTACGTGTTGGGATGCGGCGGGCCTTTTACGTGTTGGGATGCGGCCGGCCTTTTAAGTGTTGGGATGCGGCCGGCCTTTTAAGTGTTGGGATGCGGCCGGCCTTTTACGTGTTGGGATGCGGCCGGCCTTTTACGTGTTGGGATGCGGCCGGCCTATACGTGTTGGGATGCGGCCGGCCTATACGTGTTGGGATGCGGCCGGCCTATACGTGTTGGGATGCGGCCGGCCTATACGTGTTGGGATGCGGCCGGCCTTTACGTGTTGGGATGCGGCCGGCCTTTACGTGTTGGGATGCGGCCGGCCTTTTACGTGTTGGGATGCGGCGGGCCTTTTACGTGTTGGGATGCGGCGGGCCTTTTAAGTGTTGGGATGCGGCCGGCCTTTTAAGTGTTGGGATGCGGCCGGCCTTTTAAGTGTTGGGATGCGGCCGGCCTTTTAAGTGTTGGGATGCGGCCGGCCTATACGTGTTGGGATGCGGCCGGCCTTTACGTGTTGGGATGCGGCCGGCCTTTACGTGTTGGGATGCGGCCGGCCTTTACGTGTTGGGATGCGGCCGGCCTTTACGTGTTGGGATGCGGCCGGCCTTTACGTGTTGGGATGCGGCCGGCCTTTACGTGTTGGGATGCGGCCGGCCTTTACGTGTTGGGATGCGGCCGGCCTTTACGTGTTGGGATGCGGCCGGCCTTTACGTGTTGGGATGCGGCAAAACGAAAAGCTCTTAATTTTCTGTTTTCTTTGCAAAAAAGATTCACGCGACTAAACTTTAGCGGCAAGGGTTTAAAATAAAACAAAAAATGATATATATAAAAATGCAGATAATGCTTCAGACAGTCCATAATTGCATGTTGAAAGAGACACAATTTAAAATGTAACTTTTAATTTAAAGTGGGACTTTTATTCAATAATAAAAAAAACACTTATGTGGAGGAAAATAAAATCCTGCAGGTGGCGCAAGTTGACACTAAAACTATATTTATTTTGTGTTTACTGAATGTTTGACTGACTTTTTTAAGCATATTTTGTTCGATTATTTTTTTTCAGCATTTTTAATTTTTTTATCTATTTTACACGTGTTGATATAGTTACGTTTATTTTGTGTACTTAGTACTATAATGTCGTCTCTGCCTCGTTTATATTGTTACTGTTTTTAGGTAAAACGTATTATTATTATTATTATAATATAATTTTCATATTTTGTCAATTTGAGTTGTTTTTCTTCTTCTCTTGCTACGTTTATTGTAATCCACCAAAACACAGAGGCAGATTCTTTGCGTGTAAAAAAACCTGGTTTTGAATTCCAAAGTGAAGATTTCGACTCAGTTCTCCTGCATCCTCCCACGGACGAGAGTTAGGAGTTAGGAGTTAGGAGTTAGTAGCGAGGAGTTAGTAGACAGGAGGCCGATACAAAAGAGGAGGAGCTGAGGAGGCCGTGAGCAGCTGCTGACCTGGGATGGAGGGCGAGCTGCTGGAGCCTGAATCCTCCACCGGACCAAAGAAATCCAGGTTTAACAGAGACGAGCCTCCGCTCGCTGCACGGGAGGAGGGGCGAGCGAGGTTAACAGACACAGAGAGAGAGAGAGAGAGAGAGAGAACCAGAAAACATGCAGCAGCGTCAGTGATCAGAGTCGGCTAAATGTTAGACTGGTCTAAGTCTTCATGCAGAGCGGCCATGTTGTTTTCATCAGCGGTTAAAGGAAAGATCCACATTTGACATTTTAGGACTTTGGATTCTTCTGTTAAATGGAGGGTCAGTTGTTTTTTTGGGGCATTTTAGTTTGTTTATTAAAAGTATTCAAAGGCCTGAGGAGATAAGACTACACTCCAGTTGTGTCGTAATAACGGGATAATTAAAAGAAACAACGACAACTGGAGGAAAAATAGAGTTTTGTGCAGCAGGAGTTAGACTTTCGGTCTCATGAGGAGAACCGGGTGGCCAATGTTTATTGTGGATTTTTCCTTTAATGACATTTTTTTTCTTCTTCACATCTACATAATCGTCTAGAAGACATTTCCACGCTGTGTGAAAACAACAACAACAACAACAACACTGGACTGAAGAGGCTACAGACTACAGGAAAGTGAGAGAAATAAGACGACAGCGGCCGTGGCGGTTGGAGGGAGGGGAGGGGGGGGGTCGGGGTCAGAGGTCACCTACCGTCCAGAGGGTTGGTAAGGCCACTGCTGCTCCAGTCGAACTGGACGGGTGGGAGCGCCTCCTGCTGGAGGGGACGGGTCAAACAGTTCATACGCCACTCGGCCCGTAAAACCTTAAAATCGACAGCGTGCGTTTCGGGGGCCTCACCTGGACCGGGTCCCGGGGCCCGGAGCCGGTCTCTGGAGCCGCCGGAGGCGCCTGGGCTATAGAGGCGATCATCTCTGCTGCAGAGACGGGCTTCACGGGCTCTTTGGTTGGTTCCAGCATGCCCTGCAGCGCCGAGGACGACAAGTCACATGACACACGGAGAGGAACTAGACCGGGAGGCTTTTTAAAGTCGCAGGTTGTTGGTCTGCTGGACAGATTGTGTTCGGTAGATATTTACTGTTCTGAATTAAATATAAAAATACAATTGGCATTTCATTTAAAAAAGGCCCAGAACACACAACAGATGATGAATCTCATCTGGACGAGAATTCATTTTATTTAAATCATACGGGCGAAAAAAACAGAGATTATTTTCATTATCAGGAATTAGCTCAATGAATTGTGAAATGTGTGTCTGTTTGAGGTCGTTGTGCGTCTCTTTGTGGTCATTGTGTGTCATTTTGTGTCTCTGTGCATCTCTTTGTGGTCATTGTGTGTGTGTCAGTGGTCATTTTGTGTCATTGTGTGTCTCTTTGTGTCATTGTGTGTCTCTTTGTGTGTGTCATTGTGGTCATTGTGCGTCTCTTTGAGGTCATTGTGCGTCTCTTTGTGTGTGTCATTGTGGTCATTTTGTGTCATTGTGTGTCTCTTTGTGTCATTGTGTGTCTCTTTGTGTGTCTCTTTGTGTCATTGTGTGTCTCTTTGTGTGTGTCATTGTGGTCATTGTGCGTCTCTTTGTGTGTGTCAGTGGTCATTTTGTGTCATTGTGTGTCTCTTTGTGTCATTGTGTGTCTCTTTGTGTGTGTCATTGTGGTCATTGTGCGTCTCTTTGAGGTCATTGTGCGTCTCTTTGTGTGTGTCATTGTGGTCATTTTGTGTCATTGTGTGTCTCTTTGTGTCATTGTGTGTCTCTTTGTGTGTCTCTTTGTGTCATTGTGTGTCTCTTTGTGTGTGTCATTGTGGTCATTGTGCGTCTCTTTGAGGTCATTGTGCGTCTCTTTGTGTGTGTCATTGTGGTCATTTTGTGTCATTGTGTGTCTCTTAGGAGGTCATTGTGTGTCTCTTAGGAGGTCATTGTGTGTCTCTTAGGAGGTCATTGTGTGTCTCTTAGGAGGTCATTGTGTGTCTCTTAGGAGGTCATTGTGTGTGTCTCTTAGGAGGTCATTGTGTGTCTCTCTTAGGAGGTCATTGTGTGTCTCTCTTAGGAGGTCATTGTGTGTCTCTTTGGAGAGGTCATTGTGTGTCTCTTTGGAGGTCATTGTGTGTCTCTTTGGAGGTCATTGTGTGTCTCTTAGGAGAGGTCATTGTGTGTCTCTTTGGAGGTCATTGTGTGTCTCTCTTAGGAGGTCATTGTGTGTCATTGTGTGTCTCTCTTAGGAGGTCATTGTGTGTCATTGTGTGTCTCTTAGGAGGTCATTGTGTGTCTCTCTTAGGAGGTCATTGTGTGTCTCTTAGGAGGTCATTGCGTGTCTCTTAGGAGGTCATTGCGTGTCTCTTAGGAGGTCATTGTGTGTCTCTTAGGAGGTCATTGTGTGTCTCTTAGGAGGTCATTGTGTGTCTCTTAGGAGGTCATTGCGTGTCTCTTAGGAGGTCATTGTTGTGTCTCTTTGGAGGTCATTGTGTGTCTCTTTGGAGGTCATTGTGTGTCTCTTTGGAGGTCATTGCGTGTCTCTTTGGAGGTCATTGTGTGTCTCTTTGGAGGTCATTGTGTGTCTCGATGACTTTAGAGCTTTCCTTTTGGCGCCAAAGCCAGAAGACATTCATCTCAACGAGCCGTTAAACAGGAAGTAGAGCGCGCTCGCTTGAGAAAACGCTGAATGCAAATACGTAACAACACAAACAACGACACGTTATTGGCGACTCACCAGGCTGGCGGCGTACATGGGCACGATGACCGGCTGCTTCTTCTGTCCCGTGAACAGCTGCAAATCAAAAAAAGGTCATTAAATTGGCGCCAAAAGAAGCGTGGACACATCAACGCCGGCGGCGCTTACGATGTTCCGGGTGTCGATGCCGAGGCAGCAGAGCAGCGCCTTGTTGCAGTACGAGCCGCCCCACTGGTACCGGAGGCCCACCGACTCGTGGATGTCCCGGAGGTGCAGCCAGGCGCCGCCGCGCAGCGACCTGAGGGGCGCGGCGGAGACGGGCTTTTTTTAAAAAGGGAGGCTGAACATTCATGTACCGCACAAAAGATTTAGGAATGCAGTTTGAATTCTTAGTTATTTGTTCTTCCCGTTTAACAAATCTGCCCGAAGACTTCCGGTTGCAGTTCTCAGGTTTAGAAGCTCACCCGTTGCATGGCGGCGGCGTCGTCGTCGTCTTCGTCGTCTCCTCCTCTTCCTCCTCCTCGGCTCCCGGCTGAGGCTTGTCCTCCGGCGGTCGCAGCAGAATCCTCAGAGACGACACCTCGTCCTCCACAGAGGAGACGGAGGAAGGAGGGAAGCTGCCCTGAAACAACTTCTCCAGACGGAGAGACAGAGACGCCTGGGGGGGGGGGGGGGGGGGGGGGGAGGGGAGAGAGAGAGAGAGAGAGAGACGGGGGAGAGAGAGAGAGAGACAGAGAGAGAGAGAGAGAGAGAGACGGGGGGAGAGAGAGAGACAGAGAGACAGAGAGAGAGAGAGAGAGAGAGAGAGAGAGAGAGAGAGAGAGAGAGAGAGAGACGGGGGAGAGAGACAGAGAGATGGACAGAGAGAGGGAGAGAGACAGAGAGAGAGAGAGAGAGACAGAGGGAGAGAGAGAGAGAGAGAGAGAGACAGAGACAGAGAGAGAGAGAGAGAGACGGGGGGAGAGAGAGAGAGAGAGAGACGGGGAGAGAGACAGAGAGATGGACAGAGAGAGGGAGAGAGAGAGACAGAGAGAGACAGAGAGAGACGGGGGGAGAGAGAGAGAGAGAGAGAGAGAGACGGGGGGGAGAGACAGAGAGATGGACAGAGAGAGGGAGAGGGAGAGAGAGAGAGAGAGAGAGATGGACACAGAGACAGAGAGACAGAGAGAGAGAGAGAGAGAGAGGGAGAGAGAGAGAGGGAGAGAGAGAGACGGGGGGAGAGAGACAGAGAGATGGACAGAGAGAGGGAGAGGGAGAGAGACAGAGAGAGAAATGGACAGAGAGAGGGAGAGAGAGACAGAGAAAATTAGACAGAGAGAGACACAGACAGACAGATAGACAGAGCAACAGAGAGAGAGCGACAGAAAGAGAGAGAGACACAGAGAGAGAGAACAGCCGTTTACTCACATCCTACAAAAACATTCTTTTACAGTCTGAGGAAATGCTTTGTTTTCTCTCTCTTATCAGGCCTTAAACTCCCAGAAAAAGCCGACCGTGCAAAAGGAGCTTCATCCTCACAGAGCAGCAGTCATGAGAGACTTTTTAAGAGTTGCATCTTTTGTCCCAAATCTTAAACAACATCTGTCCACCCAGCGAAGGTCTGAAGGTCTATTATTACTAATCGATGAGGTTCACTATGCTGCAAACTAAAAGTGTGGAGGCTTTACGTTTTGTACATGCACCTTCACACCTGTATATTTATTTATTAAAGAGTTTTTTGACAGCCTGTTTCCCTGCTGGCTGCTCCACTGGTTACACGGCCCGCTCACGAACGGGTCGCTTAATGTTTAACGCCATCGGGTGAAAAGAGCCGTGACTCAGCCGAACCAACACAGGGAACTCATTTAAATGAGTTTTTAAAAAAACTTCCTCTTCTTTGGATTGCAGGAAGCAGAACTTTCTGTTCTTTATTGTCGTATAAATGGACTGCGAAAAGTAAAAAGTCATGTAATTTAACTCCCAGTGAAGAGTGAGATCATGTACTGCAAAATTAAGTTTGTCGTGGGAAAAAAAATCCTGAGACATATTTATAAGTATCAGTGTAGAAATATGACAGCGTCTTCATGACATAATAATAATAATAATAATAATAATAACATTTTAAGCCAAACCGCCCGGCTCGAACCTAATTTACTGTCTTTTTATGCTACTTATTTATTTTCTTATAATCCCGTCTTAAAGAGTTCTCTCCATTAAGATCGGTTTGGTTTTATTTCTGGATGTTTCCACATATCCGTCTCACATTGAAGGTGAAAGGAATTTCGTCGATGCCTCATTGTGACAAGTTTTCATCAGAACCGACTTTCTGCCAGAGAAACCGTTCCAATGAAAACTACACCTGGATGAATAACTCCCAGTCCGACCAGTTTACTTCCCACAGTTCTTACCGACTGTCTTTCTGTCCTGCTGGTTTCCTCGCTGACTGCGGGAAGTTCACTCTCATGCCACTCGTCTTCCTCCCCCTCCTCCTCTTCCTCCTCCTCCTCTCTGCTCTCTGCAGGAGGAGCGACGCTCTGGTCCGTGCTGAACGCCGCCCAGGACTCCTCCCCCTCCTGCTGCTGCTGCTCTTCCTCCTCCTCCTCCTCCTCCACCTGCTGCTCCCCGAAGGCGCTCCACCCTGCATCCGCCTCCCCGTCTGCGCCTTCAGCCGCCGAGTTGAAATTCCCAAAACTGTCGCTGACGGGGAAGTCTGCGAACTCGCCTCCAGCCTCCCCCTCGTTTTCACTGGCGTGAAATTTGGGGGAGTTGAAGTCGCCGAAGTCGTCTTGGTCCTTGCTGTTTGTAGTTTCCTGTGCAGCAGCGGCGGCGGCGGCGGCGGGGGCTGTCCGGCTCCCGCTGGACATCCGGCTGGTCAAAGTCGGCAAAGCCCTGACCGCCGAATGAGCCGGCGTCTCCAAAGTCCCCAAAATCCTCAAAGTCCTCGTCGTCGTCGTCGTCGTCGTCCTCGGCCAGCTGGCTGTGGTCGGCCGGCGTGGCGGTCTCCCCGTGGAGCGGCGGAGAGGCCACCGAGCCCGTGGTGCTCATGTCGCCGAACTCCTCCAGAGCGTCCGTCGACAGCGGCCGGCCCAGCGACGTCTCCGTCTCGGTTTCCGTCTCCGTCTCGTTGCCGGAGCCCTTCCCGTCCGACTGTCCCGCCTCGTCGTCGTCCGCGGCCGCGTCCGGCGTGAGGTCGCTTTCGCCGCGGCCCGCGGCGTCTTTGGAATCGTCCGCCCCGTTCAGAGCGAGGGGGTTCAAGCGCTCCTGTGCGAAGGCTCGAGAGTCCGCCTCCGCGTTGCGAGAGCCCCGGTCCGTGTTGCACGAGCCGCCGGGAACGGATATGGAATCCGAGCCGGACTCGCTGGGTCCAGTTCTGTGCGTGTCCCTGACATTGTCCTCTGAAGGCGTTTCCCGCTCGTCGTGGCGGGCGGCCTCCGCCAGCCGGCCGCCCCCCCGTGGGATTGTCCTCCTCCTCCTCCTCCTCCTCTGCCGGCGGGCTGAGGTCGCCCTCGGCATCGGAAAAAGCAGCAAAGTCTGCGAAATCGTCCTCGGGAACGCCGCCCGTGTCCTCGTTGGACGCTCCTTCTAAAGGAGAGTGGGCAGAATTCTGCGAGGAGGGGCTTCCCTGACCGTCGGCGGCTGCAAACCCGTTAGTCAGCACCTCCGCGCCGCCGCCGTTGCAGTCGGCGAGCTCGCCGCCGGCCGGGAGCCCCAGAGCGCCGGAGAGGACCTTTTTCATCTCAGTTCTTTCTGAGGGGCCGCCGCCCGGGCGGCCCGTCGGCACCACGCCGTTCGCCTTGGACAGATCGCCGTTGGGGCCGCGGGGTGCCGTTAGAGGAGCCGCGGCTGTACCCCGTCACCCCTCTGCTGTTGAGGAGCTCCGGCGGGGGAGGTGGCGTCCAGAGCTTGGCTCTGGTCGAAAGTGGTCGGGGGTGTCGAACTCGGTGAAGCTGACGCTGTTCGGGACGGCGGAGAAGGTGCCGAAGTCCCCGAACTCGTTGTCGTCCTCCTCCTCCTCGGCGCCGTCCTCCATCGGGGGCGGAGAGGACGAGTAGATGCGGATCACATCCGGCTCCATGATTCTCTGGCAGTCGACGGGATCCTCCTGGCTTACACCTGGAGACGGCGAGAGAAGACACCGTGAGACACAAATCATCCAATAAAAAATAAAAAAAAAACACGTGTTGAAGCCCCAATCTGGCTCCGTGAAGAAGAAGTAAACGAGGGCAGCGCTCGTGGCGCTCCAGGGTCAATTTGCTTGATGAGCGGGTCGAGCCGAAGCACAAATTGAATCACTGAACCACTGAAAGAGGACAGATTAGAGTCAAATTGACAGTAATAAAGTGGTAATGACAAACCGGTGCAGAGGTGTAAAACAGCTGAGCCTAAACAAACTGAGATAGCGAGAACATAAACTATGACGGCACTTCAGGCTTCAGATCACGGACGTTATCGTCGCTCCCTTTCATAATGTGTCCTTGTAAACTTTATCCCTCTATAAAGTTCCTGGATGTTCTCCAAAAAGCCTTATCTGTGTGTTTGTAGTGGTTTTTATATCTGACAAGTGTGCGTCACATTAGAATAACAAAAACAAAAATCACAAAAATGCGATTCAATCAGTTGTTTCCACAGGACGGTCCTTAAAATTAATGTTTATCCACAACCCATTTATTATTGGGAACGTTGCTCTTCATACATGTTCCTTCAGGGAGGAATTCAATCAATTCGTCAACACCAGAAAACCAAATCAGCAACCGTCTTCACGAGAAGACACAAACGTCTTCGACTTCAAAACGGAGAGGAAACTCAAACAGAGCTGGAACAGTGGGCGGCGACAGCGACGCGTGTTTGCTTTGTTGGCCTTATCTCCCAGAATACCTGTAGGTTTACACCCAGGCAGCCGCTGACTTCCACTACAGGCATGCAAATCCAGAAAGACGACAAAGGAACACAACTTTTGTTAAATGTCTCTGCCATGTTCCTAATTTTGTTAGGAACTTCCACCCTCATCAAAACATCCTGACAACTCGAATAAAACACAAGTCAACCGACTGTTTGGCAGTACAAGTAACTGAGTACATTTACTCATTTCCATTTCTCTGCATCTTTATAACTTGCATGTTTTTAAATAGAGGTTAAGCTAATATGACGTCAGACTTCAGTGGCAAATTCACAAACTACCAAAAAAGAACGTAAACGTACTTTTTAAAACTAGAAAAAGCAACGTGTTGCCCTTCAAGAGGAGTTGTCACCTTATCCTTCACAAGGTTGTTGTTTTTTTTTCCTCCAGGATCCACACACTCGACACCACTTTTCCTCCTCACTTGTCTGGCGTTTTGTTTTGAAGAGAACGAAGCTAATTCGGTACCCGTTTGGTGGCACCGATACACCAGTAAAAGCCTAATAAATGAGTAAAGTTATGTTGGCATAAAGTATAAACACTAGGATTCATGTGACACCGACCGCAAGGCATCTCATGTACCTGTGAGGCCGAGACGAGCTCGCAGAGACGGGGTGTAGCGGCAGCTAGCTTAGCTTAGCTTAGCTAGCCGGTGTTACGGTTTAACAAGCACCCGCGTTAACTGGAGACTTACGGCCGAACGCGTCTCTTGTTGTCGTCGTTACGACAGCTGTTGAAAATATGAAGACAACACGTATGGTTCACTTTTTCAATACAGTGTCAAGTCTTGTCATATACATCATATATATATCATATAAAATATAAAACAGACGCGTAAAGTCTCCAGTTAACACGGACGCCTGTTAAACCG
Organism: Myoxocephalus aenaeus; assembly: GCA_038501785.1. NCBI lineage: Eukaryota > Metazoa > Chordata > Actinopteri > Perciformes > Cottidae > Myoxocephalus > Myoxocephalus aenaeus. The sequence continues at coordinate 1,702,519 of JBAMJR010000026.1, forward strand.
TAGCACCTGTTTAGGTGCAAGAAGAGCCAAACGCGAAGCTAATTCACGAGCCACGACACGAGTTAAACGTCTTATCAACGCCTCACCACGTCAGCGGGCGGTTTGTTTTATCAAACGCGATCATCTCAGGTGTGCGAAGGCGAGATAAAGCAACGGAATCAGGTACAAGTGTGAGGGAGAAGTCCACCAGCTCGGCTAACTACGCAGCTAGCTAACAGGCTAACAGGCTAACAACAAGCATCTCTTCCGGCCGATCCCCGTCCTCCGGATCGGGTTTGTGGCAGCAGGTGTCCCGGGACACCGACAACAAGAACAACAGGTGAGGCTCACCGTGGGGTGATGTCCGCTGACGTCCATAACTCGGTTAAAAGACGGTGCCGTCCGTTAACGTTGCCGGATTGAGCCGGTTGAAGAGCGCCGGACGGCGGAAAGTGAAGGTTGAGTCAACCGGCTGCTGCCTCAATATCCCCCAGCATGCACCGCCGCGACAGGTTGGCTCTCTGCTGCTGCTGCCTCAATATCCCCCAGCATGCACCGGAGTGACAGGTCGGCTCTCTGCTGCTGCTGCCTCAATATCCCCCAGCATGCACCGGAGTGACAGGTCGGCTCTCTGCTGCTGCTGCCTCAATATCCCCCAGCATACACCGCGGTGACAGGTCGGCTCTATGCTGAGTTGTTGTTGTTTTTTTAAACTTTCCATGTTTAACAGGTACGTCAGTTCAGTAACTAAGTACATTTACTCAGGTACGTTACTTAAGTACAATAAGTACACATTTTATGTACTTGTACTCTTAACTCCACTACATCTGTCTGACATCTTTAGTTACTTTTCAGAGCACGATTCTTCTTTACTGCATAGTAATCAAAAAATGTAAATTCATATTTGAAGATTAACTGTTATAAGGAATAGAAAGCATTATATTTAATTAAATATACACGTATACATTAGACCACACTGTCTTTAGCATTTGTAATGGTAAGGAATTCCTTCATTTTTAAACACACACACACACACACACACACACACACACACACACACACACACAAAGACAATCTTCTTTGGCACACACTGAATATATAAATAGTGGTTTATTTCTCATTCATGTGCTTTTAATATGGCAGCAGACATCACACCGTGTGGTTTGAGGTAGTCAGCACATACAGATCACGTAGGCCTCGCTGTCCTTTGTTTACTATTACAAAATGTGATTTTAAAAACCCCAACATATTACAAAATATAAAAACTATTCCACCCACAGCATCGGTTCAGCTTCAGTTAATCCCATTCTATATGCTTTCAGGTCATATTTACGGTGAGAGAAACCGATCAACAATAAAACAACGAAGGGCACGTTTACATCTGGAACCAAAATGTCCAGAGAGAATACAGAGTGGGGTCTCGACAGCAGCAGCGGGTTCTGGGAGGTTCGTGCTCGTCTGGGTCGTGACCCCAAAAACAGACACGTCCCTCCACGTCAGGCCAGTTTGGTGACGGTGACGCCGCCTTTGATCCACAACGTGTCGATGTCGCCGAGCGCCGTCAGCCTGTGGTGGAAGTCAAACAGCTTCTGTCCGTCCACGAACACGCGAAACCGACTTTGTTCACAGTGGATCTCAATCTGGGAGGAGAGACGACGCGCAAAGTTTCAGGTTTACGTGATCTTCTGTTCTCTAAGAACTGAAAACAGAGTGTTGAAAACAATGATTATAAGCAGTGTGCTTAAGGAAGCTATGATGTTAAGGAATATATGATGTTTCATGGCCTGTGACTCCAGTGTGAACTTTCCCTTACACAAAGTTTGGGAGTGGAGTGATCTGCTATATCTGTATGTGACTGAAGACAAAACACATCATTGTTGTTATGGCTTAAAACATATCTATGGGATGACGGGAGGAAGGTTCACGATCAGTGCAAGGCGTCATGAGAGCTTCTGTTGATTGTGAGTTCTATGTATTTAAGAGGTAACTCTCCGCTCGTTAATATGCAATTAGTAAAGTCGACAGTTATTGTAACGTGTGCAGAAATAAAACCACGTTCATGCAGTGCATGTGTGTAGTAAAGAATACAAAAGAGCCCAGCAGAAAACAAACTATGACAAATGATTTCTTATGATCAAAATGTTTGTCCTTCTCTTCCAAATGTATTTGTTTTAATAGTTTTATTATCTTTCCCTCTCACACACACACACACACACACACTGCATATCAGCTATTTGATTCAATTTAATTGTTTTCTTTTTTCTTCTTCTTCTTCTTTCAAACCCGGTGAGGAGAAAGAATTGTCATAATGTGACTGGAAAAGGTCATAACATTCTGAGATAAAGTTGCTATTATAATTCACTAGTTCAAAAATAAAGTTGAACAATACTTGATAAATTCCCAATTTGTGTCAATAGTCATAACAATTGCAACTTAATTTTCTATCATTTTAAGTTTAAAAAATGTGTATTTATAAGATATTATTTGTCCAATTAGATAAGCTTTCAGCGTGTCCCATAATATGAAACTATTGTGGAGGGGGAACAATTTGATCTGGTCCCTAATAAACTGGCAAAAGAGAGCAGGGTTCAGACGCCATCTATATTGGTTTGCTGGTTTTTCTGGCATCAAAATAGATCGGGTCAAAGGTGAATGATCAGACAGCATCCTAGATAAATAGTCAGATTCTAGTGTTCTATGAATTATTGTGTTGACAATAAGAAAAGGTCGATCCTGGTGTGAGAGTTGTGTGGGCAGGAGTAAAAGGAATAGTCTCTAGTTTGAGGGTGCATCTGTCGCCACACATCAGTCAGGTTTAGATCTTTCATAAATGATAAGGTAGTCTTGGCTGCTTTTGTTTTGGATGTTGTTGTAGCCGACTTATCTAATATAGGATTAAAGTTGCCTCCTACAAGTATGCTTTGTTGTCCCCCTGATACTTTCATAAAAATATCTTGAATAAAGGATTCATCATCATAGTTGGGTGCGTACAAGTTTAACAGTGTCCAGGGTTCCGAGTAGATTTGCGACATAGCGGCCTGCTGGATCAATTATAGTTTCTCCAATTGTAACTGTAATATTTGTATTTATTAAAATAGCAACCCCCCTGGCTTTAGAGTTAAATGAGGATGACAACACGTGTCCTACGCATTCACTTCTCAGCTTTTTATGCTCCTGTGTGGTAACTCTTAACTGGTCTATTTAGCCCATTCACATTAAAGCTAACAAACTTAACTACCCTTATAATTAATACTAACTCCCCCCCCCCTCAAGTATGACATGTCTGGCATGATTCAGAAACAAATAAACCAGCCCAAGGCTCTGCCTGAGAAAGATGTTTACAATATGTATAGTATCCATTTTAGGTGTAACAAGAAATTATTTAAAAAAACGCTGAAAACACCCTTTTCTGAAATTGTTAGAATGCAAACAGGGTTGGTTAACATGAAACCAATCCATCAGAAGTAAACTTAAACTTGAATTGCTGCCATCACTTACTTTATATCTCAACACATATAGCATAACAATAGTGTAAGTAACACAATATGTGTTCTAAAGTTAGAAACTGGTTGTCAATCTTTTTCTTTCTTTTTTTTGTACGTTTTGTGTCTGCAGTAAGACAAATGTATTTGGTTTCCTGTTTTGAGATATGGTGCTTTTATTTTGAAGGCGGAAAAACGTAGTTTGAAACGGAAGTCATAGTACGCCGTTTAACGGCTAAAAGTTACGGTTTTAACGGTCAATTTTAAAGGAAAAAGAAACGGTATCAGCACTCCCCCCGAAGAGGCACAAGTTCTTACGTAGTTTTTTTGTAAAGCGTGACCCTCAATGTTGCAGGATGAAGCAGGACAAACCTGTTAGCTCCCTCTTAACTTGGTCGAACTCCTTTCCAATTAGCAAGAAAGTTCACAACGTTGTTTTCCTCGCAGTTTCCCTTCAGGTTAACGACACGTATATTGTTGCGACGGCTGTAGTTTTCCAGCTGGTCGACTTTCTCCAATTTTAAAAAGTCATTGTATGTACTCAGTTTTTGGACGCGAGAATCTAGGCCTACCAGCTGGTCCTCTGTTATGCTAATGCTGTATTATGCTAATGCATTATGTATTATGCTAATGCGGCGCCTCGGGTGTTCAACGTATCCAGCGTTGGTTTTAGTCCAGAGATAGATTGGTTAATTTCTGCCGTTTTAGCGTCGAGTTTTACTGGAAAAAGCTTGATTACCTGTTTCGTATCTCTTGAAGAATGAGGGAGTCTTTTACTCCGTGCTCTTGTGCGTGCCGCCGCCGCCGCCGCCATTAACGTTACATGAACTTCTTCTTCGTCGCTCGCTATTCCCGAGAGTTGTTTTATCAATAACATGTCGAATTTTGCTGAGTTCAGTTACTTGTTTCTGGTTCTTCGGACCATAATAAAGCTATCTGACCAGGTTCGGCCTGACTTTAGGTGTTAAATGTGTGTCAAATGGACTTGTTTGAAGAGCCTGCGGGTCTGCGGCTACCTAGCTTCGCTGCATCACGTGACCGAATTCCCGGGTTCTAAATGTTAAATATAAACTAGTGCGTATACATTAATGTCTAACACAGTGGTTGAGGGGGTAGCGAATCCGACTGGCATGCAGGAGCGCCGGGTTCGAAACTCGTTCAGACCATAGGCTAATGGTGGATGATTACGAAAGTATGCTTCACCGGGTCAGGTGAGCGAGTGGACGACTCAAGAGTGAAGGCTGCATATGCATTAGTATGCACTCTCCATATGCAGGGAGACTTCACTACCTCTAGACACAGTGTTAGACAGTGCTGTAGGACAGGTTAATGGTGGGACAATTCAACCCGCAAACAAGAGCGCCGGGTTGTCCACTGGTGTGTACAGCCAGTGGACAATTCAAGTGTGAAGGCTGCAGCCTCAGTTGAGGATGTACACTCAGTGTGTGGGGAGTTTGCAATAAACCAGATACCTGTTACAGACAGCATTTTTTTAATGCAAATTTTGTATGCAAATAAATTTAAATAATAATAAAATAAGAATTAATAATAATAATAATAAAATATTATTATATAATATTATTATATATATAAATTTAAATAATAATTTTAGAGTCCACGTTTTTTTGTTTATTTATTTTTTATATTTGTATTTTGTATATGTTTGTAAGTAGCCAAGAATAAGCAAACATCTTTACTAATTAGTTTTTCCTCATAATGATGAGGGTTCTCTCTGTTTTCAGCTGGAGGTGTTGCCTAATGGGGCATCTGTGTAGAAAATGTTTTCTACACAAAATATGACTATTTTCTATCTTTAGAAAATAGTCATATTTTAGTAGTATTTTGGGTATAACTCATGAGCAATAGACATAAAAAAAAAATGAGGCGGAGATTGAGGAAAATGACAATTGTTTCATGGATAGTCAGTGGTGTCTTTAATTCTGAATATGAAATGTTCATTTGTAATTTAAAAAAAGACTGAGACCACTTTTGATTACTTTACTTCCTACTTTAATTTCCTTAGCAGTAGTTTTTGGGCAGCCATGTTCTCCGATGTAGGCTATTGTAATGAACTAATACCATGTTTTGTATTTGATAAAATCACCTCAGAAGGTACAGTATGGACGGCCATCTTTTCCTATTTACATTCATATGGTGGTTTGGGATTTGATTGAATAGAAGCGGCAACTTTTTTCTTTGGTGAACAACCTGAAGCTATTATTTCACATGTTGGAAAGTTTCTAATTCTGAACTCCTGTCCTCGCCCATGGGCATTCTTTTAAATAATATATGATATGCAAGTTTGTTCATTATTTCCTTAACTTCCTTATCTGGCCCGCTGCTCCAAAGAAATAGTCTTTTAACAAGAATTGTGGACAGATCTTACATGTTACACCTTCTTTATGTTAATGCAGACCTGCATTTATTGTTTTGGTTTCTTTTCCACTGGATTCCACGAGAGAAACCTCCATAGCCTGGATTTATTTATAGTAAAATAATGCATTAACAGTACATATTGTATTTATGACTTGGCAATGTTGCGTATGTGTTGGATCTTTACAGTTGAATTAGTTATTAAGGCTTTAATTAGCTACAGCATGTGGCGTCAGCGCGTCACATGATCAAATAGAGACGTTACATTGGACAACATCAACATACATATATGTGACCGAGTCCAAGTCTTTTTTTTTTATTGTTTATGTGGAATAAGTGTATAATTTTGCAATAGATTGCTACTGACTACAAAAGTCAACAGTTTGTGTTTATTTTTGGCATAAATCTAGCGTCTAATTCACTGGAGGCGTGGTGAAGGAACCACTAGTTGTAATTCTGGTTTTCTTCTCAACACACGTTTTATTTTCCTCGGTTTAACCTTATAAACCCGACGCCTTTTTTTCTCTCCTCATCCACAGTTCCGATTTAATTAATTTAAATTGCTAAACTACCGTAAACCTTGTGAGAAAAGGCGTGTGGTTTTACATTTAAATAAAAAGAATCGTTAAGTTTTAATATTTCCGTAAACTCCTTAAAATGACTAAGCGATTATAACGTTTCACTAAAACCTTCATAAAAACCCCTTACAATGGTGGATTTCAGTCAAAGACACATCCCTGTAACCGTACGGGCCTACGGGAGTCTAATAAAACAACATAATCATTTTCTGACCAGCACATGCGGAAGTAGGGGGTCATTTTGCTATGCTGTTTGTTATGGTGCGAGCAAGATTCAGGTCAAAGTAGGTCATTTTTCAATTTTTGAACGGAAAAAACATGTTTTTTGGACAGGATATGCTTCCTAACATGTCAATGCTTGTGTTTATTCTGATTATTAATGCAGATTTAGATGCTTTAGAGTCGTAATATTTCTAAAGATGTGCATATTACTCTGTGGGTTGATGGGAAGGCACCGAACAATATTGGTTTTAAAAACTCAGGGAGCAATCGAGGAGTCATTTTTTGGGGAATCTTGCTCAGACTCTTGACTTTTGATTATATTTATGCTGAAAACACGTTTTTTTTTTTTTAAAGGCGGACAGACTTTCTTGGTTCACCTTGAACGGCTGGTCTGGGATGAAGGGGAAGAACGGCACGGCCCGGTCAGCGACCCCCCAGCATCCGGCCTCACAGGCCCTGCGCAGGACCTGCCGGTCCCTGAATCTAACGCAGAGCTCCAGGGCCACGTCGGGCGGAGGCTCCCCGGTTCCACGTCCACACGTCAGGGCAATGTAGAACCTAGAGGACGGATACCAGACACACGACTCTGAGTCTATGGGAAAGGGTTCAGATCACAACGCAACACAAACAGTAGAAAGAAAACTTTCAGTAAAATAGTCTTTTTCTTAAGTAAAAGTATACCATGGTGTAAAAATAAGTACATAAGTATGCACATTCAAATGTACTTTAAAGTACTCATTATGCAGAATGGCCCATTTAATAATAATATGTATAATATGTATTTTTATTTTAAGTATTAACTATAATAATAATTTGTAGGAAGAGCTTGTCCTATTTTCTTATTTTTTTTTATCAGCTCAGTGTGACATTTGAGTAAGAAGTAAAGCTTCTTCCTCCTATAGGTTCTGGTATTTGGTTGCATTTTGGCAAACTGGCATCATTAAAAGATAAATTATCAGCGAACACATGAATGTAGAGACAACTACCACTGGACTACGTTGATACTGGAGAAGATCCTAAAAACACAACGATTATCAAGCAACTTCTGAAGCAACTTGAGAAGCAAAGCGTTTACCTGTCAGGACACGAGTGCACGACACCGACCACCACGACCTTCTTCCCCGGACGCATCCCACCTGTGATGTGACCTCTGAAGGGAACCGCCTGCACGCACACACACACACACACACACACACACAATTATTCTGTATCTAATTGGACTAGAACAACAACAAAAAGACAATAAGTTAAAGTGTCATGTAATTCATTCACACCATTTACCATAAAATAAATCATAATATACTGTATGCTGAACTACTACTGGGTTTGGGGAAAACATCTCGAGAATACAGGTGAAATATTTTGAGAAAAATGGCTACCAGCTCTCCCTCAGCCTTTCCTTCAGGAGGACGAACACTCGGTTTATTCCCATCGCTTCTCTGTGGAACGACCCATTTCTGAAAAGGGGAAAAAAACAACAACATGACTTTAACTTCATTGGATCGGTCCGGCGTTTTCCAGAAATCACTGAGGCTATTCAGATGATTTGAAGTGTGTGTGTGTGTGGGGGGGGGGGGGGGAGGGGGGGCATCGAAAATGCATTTTCTATTAAAAAAAACACACCATTAAAGCATTAAACATTTGGCTTTACAGTAGTTTATTGGTGAGGCTACCTTTTTTTATTACAAAAAATATAACATTTTAAATATTTTTATACTTTTAAACTGTAATAAAGTGCATGGCCTAGATGCCCACTAAGATTATTATGATGATATGTGTAAATCTGTAAATAAGTATATTTACTATAGTGGTTTCTGCCCCAAGGGGCTTACGATGCAAATGTAAATGTGGATAAATCTATATGTTTAATATTAAGTTTAATATATATGTAACAAACGGAACAGGCTGAAATGGTAAAATAATGGTGTTTGTGCCAAGAGGTTAATTTCACTTTATTATGTACATATGTACCTTCATTTCGGTTTCTTCCGATTCATTTTTTATTAAATATGAACATCCAAATTAAATGTATTGAACCACATTCAAATAATTTCTTGCACTAGAAACTATTAACATGGTTTAACATTAAAAGTAAAATGATATAAAGTATGTAGTACTTAGTATAACATAGTTATAACACAATGTAAAATAAAATGATATGAACACAATTTGCACCTTCCAGAGCGTTTGGTAAAAAAAAAAAAAAGAGAAGAAAAGAAAAGAGAAGGAAATAAATTGACTGACTGAAGTCAAAGCAGCTCTGGTCACATGACCTCGCGCACCTTGTGACCAGCACATGCTGCGTCAAGTCAGAATAAAACAGGAAGTAGAATGAGTGCAGGTTTTACCTTCAGAATAAAAGAGGTGCTAAAGAGGTTCACGTATCATGTTCGACTTTTAGGTGAAAAAGGGAGATTTTATGTGGTAAAGTTTTAAATTGAGTATGAACCACTAAGAATAAACACCCTTTACTCATGAGTATTTCTACTTAGTAAATTACTTCTCAAGTCCCGCCCCAAAATCCCAAAGCCGATACAAAGAGATGACACACACACACACACACACACACATATATATATATATATACATAGTAGTTTTTGATCAAAAAAAGTATATTTTGTATTATTAACTTGTAAATAAAGTTATCATATAAATGTAGTGCAGTTAAAAAAGTACGATATGGCCCTCTGAAATGTTGTAAAGGAGTAGTGAAAAAGTAGCAAGAAATGGAAATTGGCAAAGTACTAGCACCTCAAAATTGTACTCTAATACAGTACTTTAGTAAATGTACTTCAATACAGAAGCTCTGGTTTTCCTCGTCGCTTAAAGAGTAAAACCAGCAGCAAGTAAACACTTTCCTACTGAACCCTTTGACTGTGTTTATTTAGATTTTGTATACTTTTTTTTAAAGTGCTGCCACGTAGGTGATGATTGGTGCTTTTATTTTGTTAATTCTGACAGGAAGTTGCATTGTTTCTTCTCTGGCCAGCTTCACAGCAGCCAGAGGAACAGGTTCTTTAGGAAAACTGGTTTAAGGTCACCTGAGAACCAGAACGCTGAAACCAGAAGAGCTAATCTGACGCCCGACCGATCGGTCCCCTCTCCGCTGTGGAGCTGGTTCATGTAATCCCTCACCTGCTTCCTGTTTGCTCAGGTGTGTTCAGACTCACCTTCCTGCCCTGCGCTGTCACTCTGTGTGCATCGGCCATGTTGATCCAAAGAAAACAAACAGCGGAGGAGAACGAGCTGCAGGTCCAGTTTGTCCGCCTCCGACGTCTCCGGTCGACTGTGACGCAAAAGCTTCAACCTGCCTCATTACACTCCTACACACACACACACACACACACAGCTCTGGTAATCAGCTGCCACTGCATGCCTTTCCCTCTCAGGTCAGCAACAACAGAGCTCATTGTGAGGCTGTGGCTGCAGGCAAAACCCCCAGATATTCAATCTTCTTCACGTTTTCTTTGCAAAAGGTGCTTTTAACACCGTTTCCTGACGAGACTCGTCACGATTAATATCTTCTAATGATGGCAAAAGTGAAGATTAATGGAAGAAGGCAGTTTAGGCTCCATATGAAGGTTGATTCTATTTGTTAAAATGTACACGAGTAGTATTGTGCAGTTAGATATATCATTTCATAAACCTATTTTACTACGTATATTATTTGATTTAATCATTTTCTGGTGAGCTTACTTTCTCTTCTTTTTCATTTCTTTCTGTTTTGTTGATACTTTGGTTTGTCAATAATGTAAAGTCTGGATTTTTGTTTAGATTCCAGGAAGAATAGTAGTTCCTGCCATAAAAACTAATGGAGATCCCAAATACAGTAAAAGTAAACGGATCTGCAAATAGAGAATAGCAGCGTTCACACAGATGTTTACTCCGGTGGTGTTGAAACATGTTCGTCAATGCGTTCGCTGTTTGTTTGTTTAAATAAATAAAAAATGAACATCACCAGACTTGTACTTTAAAAGAGTGTTGAAGATTAGGCTCTGCGGTAATGAAACACATGTAAAGTATCACAGAAAAGTAAAAATTCACCTCACACGTCTGCAGCTGAAGTACGAAGCTTCACGCACAACTTCTCCGTCTTCGGTGAGATTTAGAAACGTGTCTTGTCGCCACTTTCCCCTTTTTCACTTAACAGAATGGGAGGAAGCAGGACATGAGGTCAAAGGAAAGGGCCGAGCGGGAGGAAGAGGAAACGACAGAGGCTCCGCGCTTGAAAAGTAAAAACCAAAATCCATTTGATCCTTTCAAATATTTAATGATATTTACTGCTGGTGTTACTGAAGCTGAACCTGGTGAGGTTGTACAAATACACACAAAAAACACATGACAATTGTGTGCATTTTATCATGAAAGAAAATGACTTCAAGACGATACAAAAAACCACAAATAAGCAAACTCACAAACATTGTCAGTTATGAAAAAGAAGGACAGTATAAAATATGTTAATATAAAAACATTACCACATCAAAACTAAACTAAAAAAAAACTTTTGAAGGGAGCATAGATGAGTATAACGGCTTCAGATCCTCATCAGAAAGGTGAAAATAGACTCAAACTGATTATGGAGAAGGACCACATTTGAAAAGAAAAAAAAAAATCCCAAAGGTTTTGGAAAAGTGTTATATTCATGTGTTCATTTACACTGAATTTGAAATAATTAATATGCTTTTAAAAGAAAGACGCTCAAAATATGAGCAGGCATCTATATAAATGTTTAATCTTTTAATCAAACTATTGTCTCATTCATTTGTGTCATTTAAGGTTTACTGTATGCTTTGAATTCTCATTGTTAGTTTAAATACTACATTTACTCACTTTTTCATGTTTACACCGAGATTTCACTAAATGTTTGGTCATGGAAATTTGGTTTAAAGTCATGGAAACCCACTGGTCAAAATGTGTATGAACCCTGCTTTAAGACGACCTTCGTGATGAAGAAGTTCCAGGGCAGCAGAGCTCCCAAACCGAGCACGAAGACGATGAAGGCTGCAGCCTGACCGCTGTGGACAAACACAACCTTCATGTCCTGAACTTCCAGTTAAACTTCATGTTTATACAATTAAATATCAAACTAATTAAATATCAAACTCACCGGTCGGCAGGTGGACGAGGTTTCTCTTCGCTCCACATCCTGTTGCTTCTTGTCAAGTTTCTGCACTAAAGTAAAGAGAGGCGTCGAAATAAACAACATGATGTGTTTACTGTACGTCTGCTGTGTGGGGAATATCAGTATCGTCCACAACTGACTCAAACAATCACTGATTTACTGGTATTCATCCACATTAAAGCTAACAAACTTAACTACCCTTATCATTAATACTAAGTGTGGACATCAGTGTCATCGCCTCCTTGTAAATGCACTGTGCAAGAGCCGGTTTATCTCCTGTGATGAAAGAAGAAAAGATAAACCAAAGCACTGACATTAAACAAGAAAACAAACCCCTTCTTTCTGCGTGTCATCAAGCCTGTGTGGCGATGTGCAGGATTTAGTCCCGGTCTTGGTATTTAAAGCAGGCGTACCAACACATGTCTCGGTCTCTGGTCTGCAGGTGGACGGTGCGTAAGAGCCTCCGTGTGCTCGCGCCATGACCAGCGGCTCAGTGAAACGCTCTCGTAGAGAGTGGCTGGGATCCAATTAGCAAGAAAGTTCACAACGTTGTTTCCCTCGCAGTTTTCCTTCAAGTTAACGACACGTATATTGTTGCGTCGGCCGTAGTTTCCCAGCTGGTCGACTTTCTCCAATTTTAAAAAGTCATTTTATTTACTCCGTTTTTGGACGCGAGAATCTAGGCCTACCAGCTAGCTGGTCCTCTGTTATGCTAATGCTGTATTATGCTAATGCTATGCTAATGCGGCTTTCCGCCTCTGTTGTACGGTTGTTCAACGTATCCAGCGTAGCTTTTAGTCCAGAGATAGATTGGTTAATTTCTGCCGTTTTAGCGTCGAGTTTTACTGGAAAGAGCTTGATTACCTGTTTTGTATCTCTTGAAGAATGAAGGAGTCTTTTACAACGTCCTGGTGCTCTTCTTGTGCCGCCGCCGCCGCCGCCATTACATGAACTTCTTCTTCGCTCGCTATTCCCGAGAGTTGTTTTATCAATAACATGTCGAATTTTGCTGAGTTCAGTTGCTTGTTTCTGGTTCTTCGGACCATAATAAAGCTATCTGACCAGGTTCGGCCTGAGTTTAGGTGTTAAATGTGTGTCAAATGGACTTGTTTGAAGAGCCTGCGGGTCTGCGGCTACCTAGCTTCGCTGCATCACGTGACCGAATTCCCGGGTTCTAAATGTTAAATATAAACTAGTGCGTACACATTAATGTCTAACACAGTGGTTGAGGGGGTAGCGAATCCGACTGGCATGCAGGAGCGCCGGGTTCGAAACTCGTTCAGACCATAGGCTAATGGTGGATGATTACGAAAGTATGCTTCACCGGGTCAGGTGAGCGAGTGGACGACTCAAGAGTGAAGGCTGCATATGCATTAGTATGCACTCTCCATATGCAGGGAGACTTCACTACCTCTAGACACAGTGTTAGACAGTGCTGTAGGACAGGTTAACGGTGAGACAATTCAACCCGCAAACAAGAGTGATGGGTTTGAAACTGGTGTGTACAGCCAGTCGAGGCTGCATCCTCAGTGAGGATGTACACTCAGTGTGTGGGGAGATTGGACTAAACCAAGTATCTGTTACAGACAGCATTTTTTTTATAAATGCAAATTTTAAATTTAAATTAATAATAATTCATTCATATTATTTATATAATATTTTTTATAATAAATGTATGTTATTTAATATAATTTGTATAATAAAATAATTAATTAAATGTACATTTTTAGAGTCCACATTTTTGTGTGTTTATTCCATCTAGTATAACTCAGAGAAGGCGGAAGTAGCCGAGAATAATTCACTATGTTTTTCCCCTAATAGTTTAAAACCAGGTTGGTCACATGTTTAGCTTTTAGCATGATGAGGGTTGCAAACAGCCTTCTAACGGCTGGAGGTGTTGCCTAATAAATAGGGACAGGAAGATGCCCACTTCCACTTTTTTTATGCTAATTGCTCATGAGTTATACCCAAAATGTTTTCTATCTTTAGAAAATAGTCATAAACTCAGTGTGTGGGGAGTTTGCACTAATCCAGGGACCTGTTACAGACAGCATTTTTTTTTAAATGCAAATTTTAAATTAATAATTAATTAATAATGTATTTTTATAATAATATAATTTTAATAATAAAATTAATAATAATAAATAATTGTTTTCAGTGTGAGAACGGCTGGAGGTGCCTAATAAACAGGGACAGGAAGATGCCCACATTTTTTTTTTATATACTTATTGCTCATGAGGTATATGTTAGAAAATAGTCATACACTCAGTATGACTGTGGGGAGTTTGCACTTTTTTTATTGCATTTTTGAAAAATGCAAATTTTGAAATTAAATATATTCATTATAATAATTAAATAAATAAATAATATGAATAAATAAATGTATATTATTATTTTATATAATAATATCATTTTATAAATTAAATAATATTAATAATAATAATGAATTAAATGTAAATTTCGGAGAAGGTGGAAGTAGCCGAGAATAAGCAAACGTCGTTAAGAAAAAGTTCAACAACATGAGTTGTACCCAAAATGTCTTCTACTAAAATATGACTATTTTATATCTTTAGAAACTGCCAGGTTGTACAAATACACAAAAAACACATGACAATTTTGTACATTTGATCATGAAAGACAAAAGACAATACTTTTTTTAACAATCAAGACGATACAAAAACCACATAAATAAGCAAACTCACAAACATTTGAGTTTTTTTATAAAAAAGGACAGTATAAAATATGTATCTAAAAACATTCCCACTAAATATTCAAAATTCTGTACATTAAAAGAGCTCTTTAATTCATTCTGACCAAGGATGGGACTCAAAATTAAAGATATATATATATATATATATATATATATATATATATATATATATATATATATATATATATATATACACACATACATACATATATATATATATATATATATACATATATACACACACACACACACACACATACATACACACATACATACACACACACTTTATTTTTGAGAGCATCCTGTCTGTCTGTAGTGCAACACTTTGTTTGATTGTTGTTCAAAGAAAGAAAAGAGGATAAACATGCAGTGGGGCTTTCTTAGTCTACGTTATTTACTTATATGAGAATATAAAATACTCCTAAGAATATAACATTTCCCATTCCAGCCAACAATACGAGTTCTAATTCAAAGTGCTTTCACGTGGTTTCATTCTTCTTTTTCCTAGACGGGATGAAGCTGACGTTTCCTCACAAGTTGGCGCTTCGACAAAGTCTCACGTGGGGCCGCTTGTCCCAGTCGTCTCGACCAGTTTTCCCAGTAGGAAGGAGGATAAGGCTCCCAGTGCCAGACCCAGAATGAGGAAGAAGATCATCAGAGAGCCGGCGGTCTCGCAGTCTTTGCCCCGCACCAACCTGACGGACACAAACCCAGAGTTACAACACAGCCTCCTCACTAAATGGTTAAATGGTTTGTTCGGATTCACCAAAGTCACACAACGACGACGGCTTCAGATCCTCGTCAGAAAGACTCAAACTGATTAACTTGAAATATCCCTTTAAGACGACCTTCGTGACCCTAAAAAATGAGTCTTTTTGCACAGCAGACGTGGCTGAGACTCACTGAGGAGCGTAGGCCACGCAGAGGCTCGCCAGGTACCCGTTGGAGAAGGAGAACAGCACCATGATGGCGACGAAGAATCCGTCGTGCCGGAAGAGGACGGGGAACCTGGAGTTCTGGACGTTGCACGTCACGAGCAGAGGGACGAAGACCAGGCGGGACAACACGGCGGCGGGAAGCAGGCGGCTCTCCTTGGACGGCTGCAGGGAGACACACCGGCGTTCAGGGAGTCGTTAACGCGCTCGACTCGACACATTTTGAAAAACTGGCAAAGTAGCGGCGCCGCTCACCCATTGGACGAGAAACGGGACGCCGCGGCCGACCAAGTCCATGACGTTGAAAACGATGAAGCAGCAAACGCAGGTGAACACTTTGTCTGTGAGGAAACAACGTGAACAATATATCCGTCGCGTTTAATTACCAAACCAGACTTTGGCTTTAAAGCACTTCTAAATTATTATTATCTGCTCAAACTCAAGTTAAAGATTAAGACTTTGATGCTATTTAAGACTCGTCTCACCCCAGCCCTTGTTGTCCTTGTAGACGGTCTGAACCCGGACCGTGATCACGGGAAACACTGAGAGGCTGATGGCGAACACACACGTGACACATGCAGCCATCAGCCAGATCTGTGGACACACACACACACACACACCGGGTTATTCCTCACATACTCGCATTTTCAATGCAAAAAGGCAGCTGTGCGATAATAATATTTAGAATAAAGATAAAAATAAGGATTGCAAAAATGAAAAAGACAACTTTTGAAAGTGTAAATGTAAAATGTGTAGTGAAAATGTTGGTTATTTATGCTAACGGGAGTCTTAACAGTCAGATTGAGGTCGACCATTAGAGTTGATTCGCTAAGTAACTCCTTAAACAACCTGCACTGGAACCAAAACTGTCCACTTTGCTAATTTATTCTTAATTATGCATAAATTGACGCCAATTTTAATAATCAATTAATCTTTTATTGAAACATTCTCTGATTCCAGCTTCCTAAATGTGAGGATTTACATTTTTTTCTCTGTTTGATATCATTGTAAACTGAATATTAATATTACTTTGTTTGTTTTTGCAAATTTAAAGTCGATTAGCGGAAATCATAAATTACCGGTACTGCTGTTTATTGCTGTTTTCGGTCAGTTAATTGTTTATATTGTGATTTCCTGTGTCGTTGAGGCTCCTGAATCAATTCATATATATATATATATATATGAAAAAATATAAAGATCATAATGGATCCAAAGGAAACCGCGATGGTGTCATTAGTATAAACTTTCTATGTCTTTAACAACTTGCACAAACATTTCCTAAAATAATAACCGACATCACCAAACAGATGAGAAGTCGTTCACCTTCTTGAAGACGTTCTTGAAGACGTTCTTGAAGACGTTCAGGACCGACAAAGGCTCTCGATTCTCCTCCGGCTCACCGATGAGCTTCCCTTTGGCCTCGAGTTCTTCATCGTTGTTCTTCAAGACGTTCTTGTCTTTTAAAAGGAAAGAAATGAACATTTATCAGCGAATAAGTCAATAATGCCATCAGCCAAACTGACCTAGAGCCAAAAGTACTCAGATATTCTACTTGAGTATAAAAATTGAATACCACAGTGTAGAAAATACATTTACTTAAGTAGAAGTACAAAAGTGTTGGCATCACTTTTAAAATAACAAAAAGTTATCATTATGCAGAATGGCCCATTTCAGTATAATACACGTATTATTATTTAAGCATAATTATTGATGCATTTCATGTTGCAGCTTGTAAAGGGGGAGCTAATTTTAATGACTTTATATACTGCTGCATAGTGGATCAATGAAGCCTCATCTTATCTTAACATGTAACAAATAATAGATCATCATTTATTTGTAAACTTAGCTGCTCCGTCGCTACGGTCACTCAGGTGTAATTACGTTCACTGCCACAAGGGGGAGACAAAGGTTCTACAGTTTAGGTCTTTACTCGCTGAGACGTTTCTTAAGTTTAGTACGTTTAAATCGCTAGCTGGAAACTAGAAGTTACTGATAACTTACAAGGATTTGACTTGTACCAGAATATAATATTATGAGTCATAAATAACAGATGAAACCTTCTCGCGTTGCAGGACGAGACTCTGAGAACCAACCCGAGGGGTTCCTGGGTCGCCGCCCCGTCTCCAGAGGGATTTCTGTTCAGGTAAAAACGAGCAAATTCCTGCAGAGGAGAGTCGACACGGTCAGGACGACCGTATACCGTGGGCTCCAAAGAGGCCCTGAGACAACCTGTCACTGTTTAAATTAATTAGTAAATACATATAAATAATCCTTCAGCACTTCAGGGACTCCGTAGGGTTTCTGCCACTGACAAGAGTTCATACAGACGATGACAACCAAGCCGTGAAATTCATTTTAAATAACTCCTGTGAGCAGCTGCACTGATCCTGTTGGTTATTCAATATGTGAACTCTTTATAATAAATTTTTTACAACTGAGAAAAAAAACAGTAGAAAAAAAAATCCTATTCCTTTTCTTTAGACAATACTTTTTTGTTATATTCATCATCATATCTGATGCATTGACAGTAGCAGGAGAGACATTTTATTTTGACTCAACAATAATTAACAATTTCTTCGACTTTTAAATGACCCGATTTAAAAATCTAAATGGGTGAAAGACGAGGTGAACGTCTGGATTTGTCTCCTTCTGACTGTTCCTTATGAATAGTTTCCTCTCACCAGCTTCGGCAGCAGCAGGTAACACAGCAGCGTCAACAGAGTGGCCGCACACGGAGTGATGAAGTATCCCAACGCCGCCGAGCTCTCATCCGCCTTGCCTGCCGAGCCAAAGAGCTTCATTTACAACCAAAAAGGGAAATATTGTAGCCGACTACGGCCACTAACACTGATATATAATACTATAATAGACTGATTCTAGCTTATAACAGTGACGTTGGTATCAACGTACACGTCGGCCATTAAGTGACCAGAAAACGTCAGTTCAGAAATGATGTGTTTTTGAGGTCGGGATGAGACGACTTTTGTAGTACTCAGTATCTAAATGAGTTGATCGTAAAAAACAAAAACAAAAAGGTCTTCAAGGAATTATCATGGTGGTCTTCGGTGCCGCTGCGAGGCGCTGGTTGAAGTACTTTTAACAAAAAAAGGTGGAAAAAGAACAACGTCTTTATATAAATATAGGAAAGTAAATGTCTGGGAAACTTTGTGTGCACTCTTTGTTATATTTACTGTATTTATGCTTCTATTACCGAACGTCCTTCCCTCCCGCTGCTGTCAGGCTGCATAATAAGCTGAGCACTAACACCTTAATCACTTTGATTGCACTCTTCTGGCGCAATATAAATACATTTAAGTACTTTATATACTTTTTTTATTCCGTCTGTATATTTAATTTAATATTGCTCCTGTATTCTTCTTCTTTACTGTTTTTATTACTGTTTTACTGTTTATTTATATTACTATAAGTACATCGACAGCAACTTAGAACGCAGAGTCTGTTCACATGTACTTTGCCAATTTAGCTGATTCAGATGCTTAAGAAGCTCCAATTTTACAAATTAAGATTCAAAGACCAGCGATCTGATATCATTGATGCAAAAAGAAAACATCGATTCACATCAACGGTCAGTTATGCTTTTATTTTGAAAGTCCCAATTACACCACGTTGTTACTTCCTTCCAACAGAGCCCAGAAATACAAAGAAATACAATGCTTTTTACTCGTTGATATGAATGTAATCGGTTGAATTTTTTTTTTTACGAATACAAATATCATATCTTGGCAGATTTTGTGGCATCATAAAATATCGTATCGTAAGATAACGATATGAAATCTTTCTCAATATGAATAGAGCAACAACCTGAGACGCCGTGATGAAGAAGTTCCAGGGCAGCAGAGCTCCCAAACCGAGCATGAAGACGATGAAGGCTGCAGCCTGACCGCTGTGGACAAACACAACCTTCATGTCCGGAACTTCCAGTTAAAACTTCATGTTTATATAAAAAAATGTAATATATCAAACTCACCGGTCGGCAGGTGGACGAGGTTTCTCTTCGCTCCACATCCTGTTGCTTCTTGTCAAGTTTCTGCACTATAGTAAAGAGAAGCGTCTAAATAAACAACATGATGTGTTTACTGTATTTACTAAAGGTAAACTTTTTACAGAAAAGTCAAAGAAAAAGGAGGTTGGAAGTATTCATGTAATTAAATATAAATAGCAATACCACAATGTCAAAAGAGCATCCTGCATTCCAAGTTTTCATTTGTATTAAAGCACAGATGATTTAAACTGTTTAATCTGTAAATGCATCACAAAACTGATCGTGGCTTTTATAAAATGTACCTTTTCTTACATTTATGACATTTGGCTGATCATAAATGACTTTAACCTCATAAGTCTGAATGCAAGACTTGCTGGCTTCACTAAATAAGTCCCTTAATATCTTTTAATGGCATAACATTAATTAAGAATTAATGGATTAGAGTATTACTTAAGAAATTAGTCATATTAAATCAAGTGTTGTCACAAATCATTTGGTGATTGAATCATTTTCATACAGTGCAGGTTGTGACTCATCCGGTTGCGTCATCGGTCATCGGTTATGACGCAACTTCGTTTCCTTCGTCTTTTTATTAAATTGAGGGGGTAAAATTGTTTTAGCATCAAATAACGTCTCATATAAACTCATAACCATACAAACCAAATTGTACTTCAGTTAATTACAAAGGTATTATAATAATTATTAGTATTCTGTGATGGCTCTGTAATCAAATATGTGTAAAAGCTGACATCAGAGCGTCTTAATCTATATCTGAAATACCTTTATTAATTGACTTCCTCGTTGTAACCGTGGGTTTAATAACAGCCGATAGAAAAACTGGGTGACGTCACTGATTATTGTATACGTGTACACAATAAATATACAAATAAAGATTGTTTAAATGAAAATGCAACATGTTGTCGGTAGAGTCTGGCAACACTTCTATTTCCTGTCTGAGAATGTAACATTATACATATAATATAATGTTAAAACATTATATATATTATTGTATATATATATATATATATATATATATATATATATATATATATATATATAAAATATAAGCCTATTAAATTATATTTGTATATAATGAATGATGATTATTAATCCTCAGAGCAGCAAATAACATCACTGTGTACTAAAATGGAAGCAGCCTTAACGTAAAGTCACGTTTATCACCTTGTGGCAGGTTAGTTTGGATATTAAATATGTTTGTCTAGAATATGATCATCTATATATTGTGTAATAACTATAATATCACCTTAAATACGCAGTTAACGCGCCTTCCTCTATTAATGGCGTCTTTATTCTCAAAGTAAAAGCAACACCTGTATAAGCCATTCAGAGGTCCACCTGAAGACATCTTAAGTACACGTGACAGCACGCGGCAGCAGCTCCTCACCTGCGGGTCAGACAGGTGGATGAGGGATCGGGCGCGCGGGCTTTGAACGCGGTTTCCTTCCGGAACTTTCTTTTTATTCTGTTGGAGTTGGAGCGCTGCCATCACGCGCCATGTGATTAATGATGTGTTCAAGGCCATGAGGAGAATACATACTTAGAAAACATTAAATGATAATCTTAATTAATCACCCTCGTTTGAAACCACTGACTGGTTTACGTATTAAATATCTGATTTGTTACGATAGTCACCTGTTTAAACTGTTTTTTTATTCAACCTGTACAATGAATATACATATTTTATTAAACAGGCAGATTATATTCGATTCAGCGTGTATATATTTATAGAGATCATAATTTGATTATGATCTCTCTAAATATATACACGCTGAATCGAATATAATCTGCCTGTTTAATAAAATATGTATATTTTTCATTCATTCAAACACTTCTAGAAGCAGAAAAATAGTTGTTTAGATACATTTTAATGTTTTTTTTTTCTCCTATAATTTAAACGTTTTCATTCATTTTTTTATTATTATTAATTTGAAAAACCACATGTTTTGTGATTCCACAACTCCAACACTAGATGGCCTTTCACACTAAACCGCTTCACGTATAACCTCTACATCAACAGGAGCTTTCCGGGGGGAAAAGAGGGAGAAGAAGAAGAAAATTGGAAAGTTAATGAAGGAAAGAGGTTAACATGAATTTGAAAAGTGACTCAAGGTTGCGTGTTTGCACCATGAATACTTTACGCACGAGCAAAACAACATGTTCTTCATGCTGAAACATACGTTTATTTATGAAAGTATGCGGAAGGCAAAGCATTATGTGCAAGTTTAATGCAACGCAGCACTATTTTTGTTCTTCATGATTGATGTAGGAAGTAGGAGCTATTTCATTAGTTTGAGTTTATTTGTTGTTTGAGTATTCATGTTGACACTAGGGGCACTAAGCACCAGAGCAAACACTTGTTAGGTGAAGGGATGAAGGCGTCAGTGTCAGGTGATAAAGCAGGAAGGGACATGCTTTTTTTTTTTTTTTTTTTTTTGCATGATGAGGAATCACATTTCAGACAAATGTGTTTGTGTAAATTAAAGAAGTGCCATTTTGTTTAACGAATGGCTTTATTAATGCCGAATACATGATTATGCAATGAAAAAAAAAAACATTAAGCATATAATGCACAGTATTGAGAGTTTTTTAAATATGGTGTGTGTGTGTGTGTGTGTGTGTGTGTGTGTGTGTGTGTGTGTGTGTGTGTAGAGAGAGAGAGATAGTCAGAGCACGCGATCAGCTACCTTTCACAATAAAACACCTGTCACGATCCTATTTTGACGCAAGTCATTGTGCAAGTACATTTATTGACAACAAATATTAACAAAACGTGAAGATAACAGTTCAGTTCGTGGACATGTACGCTTTAACAGTAGATACACACGTTGTGGTGTATACAATATCGTTTTTTAATCAGATATACAAAACCACGTGGACTTAATGATTTGAATGAAACAGACATTTTAACATCTGATAAAGACTTTTTATTCCTCTTTTTATGTAGCTTTAGGTTAGAAAGTCTAACAGTCTAACAGTATCAGTGTCAGTCAGGCATTAAACACAAAGGTGAAAAGAACACATGTACCAGCAACAAGGAGCAACCATTGTTAATTACATTAAATCAATATATGCTTCTTTTTTTTTACAAGTATATTCATAAATACAGTGTTACAAACAACTGCTTCATGTTTTAATTAATTTGAGCCTACATCACCTTTAAAAACGCGTGCAGTGGATTTACTCGTTTTACTTTGAAATCCCTACCGGAAGTTCGTTCGGTTTACAGCCCGGCTGCTTTCCGAGCGAACACGAAGAAGAACCTCGGGGACTTTTTTTTTTTTTTTTTTTGGTGCTCAATTTCACGAAGTCCCGTGCAGCTGAAAACTCGTTAAAACTCCCGGCTGGACCCCAAAAATACCGTGCAGCTAACACGCGGCTCTGCTCGGACACGGTCGACACCGCGGACCACCGGAACCGACACATCCGGGACACAGAAACGGGTTCGCACGAGCGGTTTACTTTGGTGAGTGTTTACCGGTTAAAACAGTAGTTTATTAATCTCTCGTTTCTTCTGACGTCACCGACTAAATAACGAGCTCGTTAACGTCAGAGGACGAATTAGTAGTGCTTTATCGGTTCTAAATTCATATATATATATATATTTATACATTATTTTTAATATTTCTATACGCTGATTTTAATCTAAAACATCCCTAAATTTAAAGTCATACTTGTTTTAATTTTTTAATTAATTTGGTATCTCTTAATACCCCATAACGTTAATGCCATGTGGTTTAATCTGCTTTTACCACTTGGGTAATTTATTTAAAAAAAAAATTTGGTAACATATAACATTCATAAGCATCCCTTAAATATTCATATAATGACGTAATGAGCATTATACTGCTATAAGTATTGCTTCATGTTTTTCTTTGTCTCACACAATACCTCTATGCTCTATAATGCCTATGTTTCTTTCTAATCTGTGTAGTACTGAATTCAGATATATCTCCCCACTATACAGTAAGTATACACATACTACTCCAATCTGAGAGTGTATATACAGTATATGTATTATATTATCTTAAAATACTCCTATATTCTATAATTGTAGAGTGTTTGTGCTTCTCACTACTGATTTTTAAGTTGGCTTCTTTTTCTTACCGGGTGATTTATAAATATTTCTCCATGCACATCTACTTTGTTTGTTTGCAGAGTGTGTGTACACACACACACACACACACACACACACACACACACACACACACACACACACACATGTTCTGCTGTCCTGAGCAGGGACCCAGCAGCGGTTGAGCTTTCCAGGCCGGTCTGTCCGGCTCTGCGCGGCCCAGCTGGCCTCTTTTGTTTCCGGCCACACAAACTGATTAGCATGCACCGTCCCACCGGGAGCATCTGTCCCCACAGACGCTGCTTTTGTTCCCCCACGATAAACTTAAAAGTTTGCCCCTTTTTTGTTCAGCTGTCCCCTCAATTATTTCAAAAAAAGCCTATCGACCCCTCGTCCACACGCAAATGTTGACCTCCAACCTGGAGAAAGTGAGTCCTGAGGGGGGATCAAACAAGAAGCGGAGTGGAGAGCAGTGATGGGGGATCAGGTTGAAATCAGTACCACAATATTAATAATTTTGCAGAGTTTCACAGCATAAGTGGGCCGTCACATCTGGAAAATATTCTCCTCTGCTCACTTTTATGAAATAAAACATCCATCCCTCTGGGGAGGAAAAGGAGCGGAGGAACATTGTTTAGGACGTCATCTGATAAGAAAAGATTAATAATCACAATATCAAAGGCGTCAAGATTTGTGTGGCTTATCAACTCTGCTCAACAGTTTCTTGAGGGAATAACGAGGCAATTATCCAAATGTGAAATATATCACACTTATCATTAATCAAAGCGACGTTAAAAGCATTAAACTGTGTTTTTACCGTTCTGCGTTGGGTGAGAGCAAAGCAGATCATTAATTTGGACAAATAAAATGATTTATAATCGCAATATTATTTTGCCAAAAGTTGCTAGGTGGTGATATTGAACAATATTATTAAGTTATTCAATAAACGTTAGCCGCTGTTTGGCTCTTGTACAATAAATAAAAAACAACGTAATATTTAAATGTGAAATTTCAGAAACTTAATTCTAACGACGTTATTAGGATATTGATCTTTTGAGTAAATCCTCCGGCGCCGCTTTACGTAACTTTGTCCTTTTTTTTTTTTTTTTTTTTATCCAAAAATTGATGAGTAACCCATTTTTGTTAATCTGGTTAAACGCGTCTTTTTGACTGAATAATCCGTTTACGCTGTTTACATGGAGCCGTAATGAGGCCGCGCTGTTGCCCTTAATTGAATCATCGGTGCACACTGATGGTATTGTCTGTGCGAACACACACACACACACACGCACACACACACACACACACACACACACACACACACACACACACACACACACACACACACACACACACACACACACACACACACACACACACACACACACACACAGCCTCTTCCGCCTGTTACGGAGACGGTTTGACAGGCTGCCTCACTGACACTTCACAGCCTTTATCTCTGTCCGTTGCCATGAAGAACTGTGTGTGTGTGTGTGTGTGTGTGTGTGTGTGTGTGTGTGTGTGTGTGTGTGTGTGTGTGTGTACCAGGAGGTATTTCCTCTTTGAGACTAGTGTGAAAACACAACCTCTCTGGCGTTGCCCTCTTTCAGCGTTTGGCAGGTTGGAGGGTTCAGTCGGTGCTGGAGACGTTTTAGCAAAGTGTGTGATTTTTACACGACAGAAATATCTTCTGCACGTTTAAGGTCAACAATGGCTGCGTTCCATTTAGTGGGAAATGAGTTAGAGTTCAGTCCAATGAGGGACTCCTAGTTTACCGCATTGACACAGCAGTCACCGGACATGCTGTGTACTTGGAGCAGTACATTTTACCTGGAACTCAACTCCACGACTTGAGAAATATGCAAACTCAAAGAACTTGTTGTTCCTGTCTGTTGACTTCGACTGAGAGCCGTGGGCTAATGATGGAGACAATTATGTGTGTGTGTGTGTGCGCTTGTAGTAAAGACCCGTGTGTCAATGCATGTTTACGTTCCTGCCGTGTCGCGTCCCACGTGTGCGTTTTTTTTTTTTTTTTTAGGTGACAAAATGTAGCTCTGAGATCTCCAGTGGAGATTCGGGAACAGTAATCTGTTGAAGTATCCGTTTCCAGTGATCTGATTGGTCGGGTGTCTGTTAACCGCGCAGACTATCGGTTACCCGGCTGTGCAGGCCTCAGGCGACGGCAGTGAGATCTGCGTTGACCCGTCTGCTGCCTCTCCAGGTGAATAATTCAAACGTTTAAATTCACCCCCCCCATCCGCTCCAATCTGCGTCACAGAGACAAACTTCCGGCCGTCTCTGTTTTTACATCCGAACTCGCTGGGAGAGATTGAACTCGTGCACATGGAGGTGTCAGGTGGACGAGCGGTACATGGCTGATTATTCTCACTGATGATTTCTGTTATTTTCTCTGTGGCCTCGAACTTTCTGACTGAACGAGGAAACATTATTGGACAAAAAAGCAGTCAGAAAAGTGCCTAATAATTAGTATTATTATATATGTATGATATTCTATCTGCATTGCACTCTTATGAAGTTTTACAGAACAATGTAAAGACAATGCAAACCAATGCAAACATTAAATAACCGTGATAGTTAAAACGTTAAGATTAAGAACATGGAGTACATGATCCTGGTCGAGTCGTTTCATATTCTGCTGATCCCAAGTCCTGATATAAATTTAGATAATACAGCTGCACAGTGTGCACTTTTAGTTATTCAAATCAGTTTAACGCTGCATTGTATTTAAAAATGTCTCCTTCATATTTTGTATTAGATTCTTTACAAAACAACAAAGTATAAATGGGCCCGATAGCTCAATATACCTGTTAGCGACCTTTTGAGATCGATGTTTCTCAAACTGCAGTCCAAACTATTTTGGTCTTTACGTATTTGGCTCCATGAAGCTTTGTGCCGTTGATCAGAAACCGTGAGGTCCGACACACGAGTGAGGGATGAAATCAGCTTTGAACAGAGCGACGTGTGATTCACCTCCTCGTGTCGGGACCCCACAAAAGAGCGCTTGTTGAGGAGGAGTGAAGTCGTCCAGTTACAGGCGGTGAATGGGTGAATGGGTCTCTGTCCTCCTGCAGTTCGCTGGCCGTATTCATGTAAAAAATAACTCAATCATTTAAGCAACACGCACATATTGAATTGTCCTTTTTTTAAGCACATGTATGTGCAACTGTCGGGGAGGTGTGCAAATGAATTCTATGTTAAAACGTTAGAGATGTATTGCAGAGGTTACAGGACATGTCATTTTAGTTTCCCCACTCATTTGGGACTAAATGTTGATTTGATTTAGCTCATAACTTTTGTCCAGTCAACAGTAAAAACAAAAAAATATATATATTCTGATTACTTTCATGTGACACAAAGAAACCAGGTAATGCTCCAGGTTCTGACTTTCTGAATTATCAAAGTATCTGCCTTGTGTTGAGGCATCGCCTCATCCTTTCAGCTCTAAATCAGACGCATGATGTCATCAGTCAAGCGTTAGAGCGGCCGTGTAATCAGTAATCGATAATCAGTAATCAGTAATCGATGCGTAAAGAAATGCTCCACAGCGCCACTAGTGGTCAGAAACTTCACAGGTTGCCTTTTTTAAATAAGCGGCCTTTACTCCATCAGCTGCAGTGAACTAATTAATCTGATGTTAGCGAAAGCGATCTCTATTTCAGGAGAATAATAATAATGTTATAAACTACGGGAAACCTTGCGGTGGCTTAACAATTTACATATTTCCTTAAACAGTGAGTTTTGCTGGACGAACATATTATAGCATAACACAGAAAACGTATACCGTACTTTTCGGGTTATAAGCCGCTCCTACGGCTGATCAGTGTCCCCGCTGTAGCAAGCTAGTAGCGCTGCTAGCTAGCACTGCTAGCTAGCGCTTCTGCTGCTACCGGCCACTGCTGCTGCTACTGCCCGCTGCTGCTGCTACTGCCCCGCGTCCCCTCTGCCCAAGTCGGGTGTCGAGCCTGGTCCCGCTACCTTCGGTGGTTTTCAGGGAGCTAGCGGAAGTTAGCGGGGAAGTGACGGAGCGCTAGCAGGAGCCCCAGCTGGCTACAGCGGGGAGCTAACGGGGACACTGACCGAAGGCAGTAGCGGCTTATAACCCGAAAAGTACGGTATTTGTCTTCTTCATACCACATGCTAACCTCTGATGCTAACGGATCTTATCAGCTCTCAATGCTGTTTTTAGATTCCTGTCACTTGGCTCTTGTGGTTTTATCTCAAGGAAACTGACTTCAGACTCGTAGATGGGCGTTTAAAAAAAAATCATATCTGGTCATATAGTAAGATAACAAGGTCAATAACCAAAAGAAAGATAACCAAAATGAATAAGACAACATTTGGCTGGTTTAAAACGCATGAAGGCTCCCTCGAGGAGAGAGACTGTCGTATTGTTTCATCAAACAAGTGTTTTGGTTTGTAAAAAGAAAGCGTGTGTGCGTCTAAATCTTCCATGTCGTCGTCGTCTCGTGGAACTGTGACCTCACAACAAAAGTTATTGTCCGCCGCACAATAATTGATATGCTAATTATGAACAATTTCAATGCAAAGTGTCCAGTAGAATAAAATGATGAAGCGATGACATTTTGCACGGACGCGGTCGGCGGAGGCGAGCGGCCACGAGGCCGTAATTCTCTTTTCCCGGTACAAAGGGTCGTAACATCCGAGTGAGTGAGTCACCCCGTCACGGACACACACACACACACACACACACACCCGACAAACCCACTCTGTGTGTGGCAGTGAAGTCATGCAGTGTAAAGACAGCGGGGGTGTATTGTTAGCAATGAAGCCTTTTGTGTGTTTTGTATACATGTTATAATATCCACAGTTATGCGCTCTCTGAGAAACAATATACTCTCTGAAGGCTTCTTCTTGTGTGTCTGCAGGTGATGGAGACGCTCTCAGAGTGACAGCAAAAGGCCGCCCAGATGTTTTCTGTCGGTCAGGAAAACATCTCCACCTCCCCCGCCTCCACCAAAGGACCGGTGAAGTATGGAGAGCTCATTGTGCTTGGGTGAGGAGTCAGACCTTCTAAATCATCCACGTGGCTCGCTTTAGGCCCTTTAACTACTCGTAGGCGTGCGTTTTTTTTTTTTTTAGAGCTGCTTCCTACTTTCCAGGCAGAACGAGACCATTTGAGTTTCCTCTCTAGATAGCAATCGACCGCAGTGGAAACGCAGTCAGCTTTATTCGTGTACCAGGAAACTGTATTTTCATCGTGTGGTTTATTTTTTTTTCAATCAGTGTCGACACTCATCTTGGTGGCTTTTTTTTTTTTTTTTTAAAGGGGACACCATGACATCTAATAATAAAGAATCAGCTGTGAAAAGCATCGCGTTAGTGAGTTCAGACATAGTCGCCGTAAACGATGCCGTTTTTCGGGCCGTCTCGTGAATGCATGACCGCATCATGAAAGCTAAATCTTATCGACAAAGAGAGAACCGCTGCCGGTGGTTCAAGTCTCAACAAGCTAATTAATTTACAGAGCCAGTCAAGACAGAGGTGAGCTACACCTCCAGTGTCTCTGAGCCACTTTGAGTTGTTCTTCCTGCATCAAACGCGGGAGACAACGGCACGTAAACGATATGAAAACCACGTGTTGGGACTTTTTATTTTTGGCATCGTTCTTCTCAGAAGGATCGCTCACCTACACGGGTTACATGAGAACGAAGAAGTTCTTCCAAAAAATACTAATTAGTATTCTAGGAAATGACAGCGGTTAAAAAAAAAAAAAAAAAGCTTGTTTGGCAATAACAGAAAGATTGCATGATATAAAAACTCCTGGCTTCTTCTTTTCATGCGTTGGTGCAACAGGAGAGTTCAGAGAGATTCAGCAGACGAAGACATGAAGAAGTACGTCGAAAAAATGTGGTTCCACAGGCTCAATGCAGCGCTGCTAGACAAGCCAGCACAGGTCACATGCCAAAAAACATTGCCGTCGGCTTTGAGTGTGAGTTTTATTCAGTAGATTACATACAATACAATAAGTAAAGCCACAAAAAAACTGGCGCCGGCGCACCGTGACCTTTGTTACCTGCTTATTGTGCCTTTTTTTTAAATGGACGCTTCTATATTAGTTAATACACACCAATAAACACTTTTATAGTACCTTGTATCATAAATGCTCCTCTGTGTCGTACCAAGCCGACATCGAGATGGACGGTTTCATTGACGTTCGCGTTCAGAGGTTTACGAGGACAAACTGCCACGTCGTCGTTCAGGGCTCGGTTGTGTTTGAGATTTGTTTTTAATACTAGTTTGAGAAGTAAAGATGCATTTCTCTCCTTAACTCTGAAGCCAAAAAAGTCTCCTAAAAGGTGCCCGAACACAAGCAGCCGTCTAAGAACTTTGTTTGGGGGGAGAAAAAAAACTTTTTTTAATCAGGAATTACGTCACCAGAGGTGCACATCTGTCTAGGCGCTTCTTGTGGTCTCAAAGCGCCGTGACAATCGTTGTAACCGATCCAGAGGAATGATTATTATTATTATTATTATTATTACACGAATCACTTCGTTTTGGGCCTTGCAGCTTCTTTTTTTTTTTTTTATGTGCAGTTTTTGAAGTTGCTCAGGAAGCGGCGAAAACTCCACCTCGTCCATTTAAACCGCTCCGCCACCGCAAAGAATGCAGCCGACACAAGAGAGCGCCTGTGGTGCGCGGAGACGCGGACACCTCGGGGAGAGCTGCGGTTTTTTTCTTTTTTTGTTTTGTTTAGTTTGTTTGCTTTGGTATCACCGGGTCCACATGTGGAGCTAAACAGTCTGCCGGGGCCTCCGCCGACCGGCAATTACGCCGCTCCTCGAAGGTTTAATTTGAAGGAGCCGTAAGGGTTTGTGAAAACAGAGGTCGTGTCATGGAGCCGGGGTGGTCCGAGTTTGTCTAGGAGGAGGAGGAAGAGGAGGAGGAGGAGGAAGAGGCGGAGGCCCACGCTTTATCTGAAACGCAGGAAGTTTGCATCATCCAGCCAAAGAATGGCTCCACTCCCAACTGAACCCGAGTGTTGACTTGACCTGCGTCTGGCAGCAGTCTGGCTCTGGAGATAACCTCTGGCCTCGTGATTTTTAAAAAGGTCCGGCGACATTAAGCTTCATCGTAAAGTGTTCCGCAAATAAACGGCGTTCTGCAAATGAATAGTTCAGTTTTAAGTTGTGTTTACTGGCGTCCTGATGGAGGGACGGTGAGCCGCATTACCACAGCTTCCGGCTTTTTGTACGTGGACTGAAGCGGTCGTTGCTCTCCATCTTCCAGTGAAAGCTGAGAAAGAAACATCTGGGTTTCTTTTTTTACCATGCTATGCTAGGCGTGTTTAGCCTAGCATAGCATAAAGACAGGAAGTAGTGGGAAACTGCTAGAATAAAAACAGCTTAAAAAAAAAGTCTGTTTTTAAGGTGTAGAAGGAGGTTTTGGTTTCTTTGCTTTGACTTGTTGCAGCTCTCTGACTTGGAATGACTAGAAATCCTTAAAGATGAAACTCTGTGTTTATGAATCAACTCCATATTGTCGAGATGTAGAAGACAGACGATACTCTAGACTATCACATTAAGATTTTAAAGGCCTAAAAGACGCTCGTGATCATTTTACTTTAAATGAATCCGCCTCATTGGCCGAGCTTGTGTGCACACAAGGAATTCGACCCTGACTTTTTTCCGTTCCACTGCTCTCAATCCCCAAACACAGAAGTCCAAAGTCCACAAAAATGAATACAAAATATGTGAAAAACAATTATATAATGAAATATATTTGAAAAAAGCACCAACAACATGTATATAATATTAAATGGGTGGATATGTACAGGTATGGATGTCAATATACAGTTTAATACGTACAGCATGTGGAAATTATAAAGACAATGTGGATTTAATAGAATATTATAATATAATGGAAGTAGACATTTTTATAAAGTTTTATTTGAAAGTCATTATTACAATTTTTAAAGAGCATTTATTATTTCTGGGAATTCACATTCCTTGAACTTGTTTCGGACAAGAAATCCTTGTTCAGGGCTCGTTGCTCTTGACTGAGGCTTTTCTTTTCCAGGCTTTGTCCCACCTCTAGTTGGTGTTTATTGTTTGGGATCAGCATAATTCAGCCTGAACCCAGTTCAACGTGTCGAGAGCCTCCACCGCAGCAAAGAATGCAGCTGACTTCCTGACTGAAGGCCATTCACTGCGGACACAAGAGAGCGCCTGTGGTGCCTTCAGACCTTTTGTCTGCTTTTGTGTTATTGTACCCAGAACTGAAATAAATCTGTCTGGGACCCTCGGCCGTCACACTGTATCATCGCCGGAGCAATAAACCGGGATGGGGCTTCTTCTGGTTGAATTCTGTGACGGAAAGATGTGCATTCATCTACATGTTTGCATATATATATATATATATATATATATATATCTCATAATTCATCTCAGTGCTGCAGTTTTGCAGATGCAGTTCCGCGAATGACGTTGCAACCTTTTTTTCCCCCCATATGGTGCGTTCAGGTGCAACGGCTCCCTGCCCAACGGCGACAAGGGGAGGAGGAAAAGCCGCTTCGCCTTGTGTCGCAGGAACAAGGCCAACGGCGTGAAACCGAGCACCGTCCACCCGTCCTGCACGCCGCAGGCCGCCAAGGTGAGCGCTCGGCACGCCGGTGACCTTTTTTACTCCCATTATGTGTTTGTTTGAGGCAACTGCAATGAACTATTCCATGTAAGTTTAGTTTGCATAGCACCAGGATTCTGGAATTCTGTAATTTGCCACATTTTTAATAAACATTATTGTACAAAAGGAACACTATACACACAATACACAATACACACAATGTGACAGTGTGTCTCTTCTTGTGTGTTTCTCTAAAGGCCGTCAGCAACAAGGAGCAGCACAGTATTTCGTACACTCTGTCCCGGGCGCAGACGGTGGTGGTGGAGTACACGCACGACAGCAACACAGACATGTTCCAGGTCTGTGGCGTCCACTTCCTCCAAGAACATACGACCCTTACATACAAGGGTTAGACGACTACCCGGCAGTTTAAAGGGACAGTAGTAGGGACTGTGTATCGCTGTTGAGATTTTTAAATGTAGTATTTTGGCGCTTTGAGCATCACAAGGCGAGTAAAAGCAAAAGGCCGATTTCTCCAACTCACACCAAAACAATCTAGTTTGATAAAAAGCACGACAGGTAAGAGAGGGAAAATATGTATTTGTGATTTTGGGGTGAACTGTCCCTTTTTTTTTAAACTGTTCTATTCAATCAGCAGCAGAGTTTCATTTTAAAGGTTTTATTCTCTTAAAGTTGCCGTTTCTACCTTTTTAGTCAATTTAAACAATTATTATTTTCTTTTCTTTTAGTCGTTCTTCAATTAAATCTTTTTAACTCCAACAAGTAAACATTTTTATAGTGATGAAAAAAAAGCTTTGATGTTGTCCTTGCATGTTGCACTATGTGGGTTTTGGTAGAATTTCCTGTGACTTTGGGTCCAGTAAGTCCGTTTCGAGCAATAAGAACGCCACAGTTGGGGAATTAGAAACAGAAGAAGAATCGACAAAGCGATTAAGAAATTGCTGTGACACAAATTCCAGAAACTCTCCAACTTTTCATCAAAGTTATGTAATCAGAGTTCTGCTCTCAAAGCACTCGGCGTCACTGCTGCTGCACGTTTCTTGTTCTATCCCCGTTCGAGTCATCACTTCCCTTCAAGTCATCAGCACATCCCTCCACACCTCCTATTTAAATACACTTGCCACTTTACTTTCACACAATCAATCACTTCATTCCGTGCACTTTACTTATTCTTGTTTTTATTTTTGCACTTAGATCCAACTGTAAATATTCAATACACCCAATTGTAAATAGCCATTCTCCCTTTTTATTGCCGTGCTCCCTTTTTTAAGGACAAATTCCTTATTTGGCAATAAAATGGTTCTGATTCTGATCAATAACACGGCCGTCACAGATCGGCCGCTCCACGGAGACGCCCATTGACTTCGTGGTGACGGACACGCTGCCCGGGGGTCACGGCCTCGCCGACGGCGGCCAGGCGGTCCAGAGCACCATCTCCCGCTTCGCCTGCCGCATCATCTGCCAAAGAAACGCTCCGTACGCCGCGCGGATCTACGCCGCGGGCTTCGACTCCTCCAAGAACATCTTCCTCGGGGTAGGAAACCTGCGGGGGGGAAACCGGCGATTCGGCAATTCGTCGCTCGGCTGGACGGACGGATGATATTTATCAGTTCTTGACGTCTTTCACAGGAGAAAGCGGCCAAGTGGCGGATGCAGGACGGCCAGATGGACGGACTGACCACCAACGGCGTGCTGGTGATGCACCCGCGCCACGGCTTCAGCCAGGGCTCCAAACCCGGCCTGTGGAGGGAGATGTCCGTCTGCGGCAACGTCTTCACGCTGCGGGAAACCAGGTCGTCTCAGCAGAGGGGCAAGATGGTGGGTGGCTGTAGTCTCTCTTTAACGTCAACGTGGTTTAAAGGGGCCCCTGCGTTGGTCATCAGACGGCCCTGTGTGTACTTGACACTGACTTGACTTGACTTTATGTATTTGATGTGGACATCACAGTGGCATTAGAATTCATAGCATACATCTATGCACAAAAAAACAAGTGTATATAGCAAAATGCTAATTTCCAGGAGGCTTCTTTTTTTTTTCGTACCGTACTTTTCGGGTTACAAGCCGCTCCTACGGCTGATCAGTGTCCCCGCTGTAGCAAGCTAGTAGCGCTGATAGCTAGCGCTGCTAGGTAGCGCTGCTAGATAGCGCTGCTAGCTAGCGCTTCTGCTGCTACCGCCCGCTGCTGCTGCTACTGCCCGCGTCCCCTCTGCCCAAGTCGGGTGTCGAGCCTGGTCCCGCTACCTTCGGTGGTTTTCAGGGAGCTAGCGGAAGTTAGCGGGGAAGTGACGGAGCGCTAGCAGGAGCCCCAGCTGGCTACAGCGGGGAGCTGTTGGGGACACTGACCGAAGGTAGTAGCGGCTTGTAACCCGAAAAGTACGGTAATAAAATGTGATAAAATAGAATTTAAAAAAAAGAGAATACATCCACAGATAGATACATACACAAAGTAAAAGTATGTGTTACAGGGGTGTTAAATGTGTGAACAATGTTGTTTTTCTCTTAATTTCTCTTACCATAATTTAAGACCTTAATTAAAAACCTTAAAATTGTGTGCAGGCTTCTATATGCAACTCACCAAGAAGCAACCAAACTATACACCTTGTGTCTTTTTCTGGCATCGTGTGTTTGCACTCCAGATGTTGCACAAATATTTGCTCAGGATGAATTCAGTTCTATCTCATCGTATGTGCATGATGCTAGGGGTTTAAAAACAGGGTACCTTTTTAACTTTGTGAAACCTATGAATGCTTCATAATGATATGAATGTTAATTGACCTTAATATTTTATTTTTCCAAATATTTTCACAATGCAAGAGAACATGCACAGCACACTACATTAAACATTACAGAAAATTACATAACAAGTTAGGGAAAAAGAAGAAAAGAAATGCGTTAATTGACCTTTTTAAAACCCGGATAGTAAACCCCAGGACCTTGTTTCACCTTTTCAGAGAACCCCTTACAGGATCTACTTGAACTTGGCGCTCCCATAATGATGTAATGACGTCATATCGTGCGCTCCCCTCCCCTCCAGGTGGACCCTGAGTCTAACGAGCTGGTGGACGGGTCCCTCGTCGACCTCTGCGGCGCCACCCTGCTGTGGCGGACGGCCGAGGGCCTGGCGCACACGCCCACCGTCAAGCACCTGGAGGCGCTGCGGCAGGAGCTGAACGCCGGGCGGCCGCAGTGCCCCGTGGGCCTCAACACGCTGGCCTTCCCCAGCCTGCGCCGCAAAGACGTCGTGGACGAGAAGCAGCCCTGGGCCTACCTGCGCTGCGGCCACGTGCACGGCTACCACGGCTGGGGCGGCCGCCGGCACCCCGAGGTGGAGGCGGAGTGTCCGGAGAGGGAGTGCCCCATGTGCCGGACGCGGGGCCCTTACAAGCCGCTGTGGCTGGGCTGCGAGGCCGGCGTGTACGTGGACGCCGAGCCGCCCACCCACGCCTTCGTCCCCTGCGGCCACGTGGGCTCGGAGAAGACGACGGCCTTCTGGAGTCAGATCCCGCTGCCGCACGGCACGCACGCCTTCCACGCCGCCTGCCCGTTCTGCATCGAGCCGCTGGGCGGAGAGTCCAGCCGCGTCAGACTCCTCTTCCAGAGCCCGCTGGACTAGAAGCCACTCGGACTTTATCGAGCCTGAAAACAACATCAGGGTGGACAGAACTATGCGCTTTGAATTGTTTTCCATAACTTCATTTTGTATAACTTAATTTAACTTAATCCAGCGCTGCTGCTAGCTCCCCACTGCTGCAGCTAGCTCCCTGCTGCTGCTAGCTCCCCGCTGCTGCTAGCTCCCCGCTGCAGCTAGCTCCCCGCTGCTGCTAGCTCCCCGCTGCAGCTAGCTCCCCGCTGCTGCTGCTAGCTCCCCGCTGCTGCTGCTGCTGCTGCTGCCCGCGTCCCCTCTGCCCGAGTCGGCCATCGAACCGGGGCAGGTCCCGCTACCTTCGGTGGTTGTCGGGTAACTAGCGAAGAGCTAGCAGAGCTAGCGGAGAACTAGCGCAGCGCTAGCAGAGAACTAGCTCCGAGCTAGCGGAGAACTAGCAGCAGCGCTTAGCAGGCTACAGCGGGGAGCTAGCGGGGACACCCACCGAAGGTAGTAGCGGCTTGTAACCCGACTTTTACGGTAAATGTATTGTGTTGCCCTTTTTTTAAACATCATAAATTATTCAGGCGGTGTCCTCCTCCTCTAAAGTGGGGAAAGTTTGTCGCTGCCAGACATTTGATTTGCCTTACACCTTTTTTAATTTATTTCTTTACCTCTCTTTTGTAAATCAATGCAATATTCAACAGCTGATTACTGTCTCACTCTGCCTTAAACTGGATTTCACTGTGATCCACTTCCTGTTTTTTAAAGGCAGAATATTTATGCAGAAAACTGTAAAAACATATATATACTGTGGCTCAAACTTGAACTTTTTGTGATCCATAACGTATTTCTGTATTTGATCCTTTTCTCTGAAATCAAGTGACCTTCCTCTGTAACGCTGTTGCCTCTTTGAATGCAGAATAACTGTATTTTATTACCTTGATACAAGCTTTTATCATGACTTTACAAAAATATAGTCTTTGGGAAACATTTGACGGGGCTGTCTTGTGACTTGAAACGCACACATGCAACATGAATGTCTCTTCCTAAACAAAATGCAAATGTGCTTCAGCCATGCATGACAATAAACCAGCATTACTCAGTTGTCACATGAGGAAGAAACACTAAATAAACACTTCCTGTTAGTATGTTGTAGGTTCTGGCAAAGCGCTCTTAAAGGTATACTTTACACATTTACATATACACATGAAAATAGCTTTACATGTGTAATACAAAAGAGGAAACTATACAATAATTGAAATGCATACCAATACTAGAATATCAATGTCTCAAACCTTTTGGACGATATCTCAAATGAAACGTGTCCTCTAGCGCCACCATGAGGCCAAACCTCAAACTTTTATGGAAGAAATGTTTCAAATTCATTCTGTTGCTTCCTCCAAATTTCACAGATCATGTTTCTGATCCCAAGAAATGAAACTTTTCCATTTATTTTGATAAAATACCACCATTCAAACTTTAATTGTTTAGCTCTTACCATCAGTAAGTTGACTTTCACTCTTTCTTTGGGGTGACACTGACTCGTTTCCGGTGTTTTTCTTATCTACTGGAGGAAATATATGTATATATATATACACAACTGAGTTTCTTAAATGATAAAAAAGAAATCCAAAAAAAGAAAATGTCCAAAAAAGACTACACATAACATATACAACAAAGTTTACAAATGACTGGGAGAGCATGTATATTTTTAGCCAACAAAATAAATCGTTCATTTTGGTGGCTTTTACAATCTTCTTAGACATAGTAAGCTCACAAAAGTTTTAATCATCAGTTTCAGGATGTAAAAAAAATAGTTAAGCTTTTGCTGATTCAACTTAAGATATTTGGCTTCTCAGTAAGGGAGATGTACAATTAATTCAGTTACTGTATATGTATATATAAATACATATGACCTGCCAATATATACATATCTATTATATATATAAATTAGTATATATATATATATATATATATATATATATATATATATATAAATAAATATTATATATATATATATATATATATATATATATATAGCAGACATGTGTTTCCGAAAATCTTGAATATATATATTTATATATATCAATATATATAATACATAAATATAAATAAATATATATAATTTTTTTCTCTCCAGAAATACATGTCGGTTATGTTCCTATCTATTGTCATATGAGGTTGCAATATTTATATATATTTGCAGCATTATGAAATGGGTATCCGTGTGGACATTCCCGGGAAAACACGCTGTATTAAATATTTGGTGATTTTAAATACGTTTCACTTGTAAGGAAGTGTTTTTTTACACTGTGGTATATTTTTTCCCACCACGGGTCTACGGCTATTGTTTTGAATTTGACCTACTCATTATAAAATATGCAATATGAACTATGGCCTATGTGAGTCGGATGACTACTTTAAATCTGTGCGATTATACAGGCGGCAGCCGGCCAGCAGGTGGCAGCAGCGAGCTTTAAGCGAAGAGAAGAAGAAGAAGAAGAAGAAGAAGAAGACAACACACACGGCCCCGCCCCCTCCGCCTCCCGCAGTGCATGCTGGTCGGTGTACTCTTGCTATCTGCTGTGTGTCCTGCTGTTTTCCTCCCGGTTCCTCCGGTGTTCCTGCCATGGTGAAGAGGAGAAGCACCGGCTGCTGTGCCTCACACGACAGGTAACGGAAGCGGCCGAAGCTCCCGCGAGTCACGGAACTATACCCCGGTTCGTCTCTCGGCTCCATTCCGCCTGTCAAGAGAGAGACAGCCGTTAGCTTGTCCGGCTAACCCGCTAGCTCGTCTACGTGTAACCGCCGCTTGTATCACGAGCCGCGGGCTCTGGCAGCCTCGTCGGCCCTTCCTGCTGGAAGTAACAGAGTATATAATTAGTCAAGTACTGGGCACGTTTGAGGTACTTGTACTACACTAGCCAGCAGGATATAAGGCTGTAAAATGCAGCATGCACGTGAATGCAGCTGTGCTGTTGATCCAGAAACACAATATATGATGGTAAATACACACTGACAGGGAACAATGTAATGCATAGTCTGCACTTTAACTTGGAAGTACGTTTATGTGATCACATTTTAATTGATTTTCTATTTAAAAATCAACAAGCGACAGCGAAGAACAGGATATTGATATGTAGTGTGCATGTGTACTCATATCTACATGCATAAAGATACATATACATTTACATGCACACACACACACACACACACAAACGTACACATACATATATACATGCTTAAAGAGACACATATACATGCATACATACACACACGTATACATACTTAAAGATACACATACATGTATACTGTACATGCATAAAGATACACACACACATATGTATACATACATAAAGATACACACATGCATAAATATAAACACATATATACACTGTACATACATAAAGACACACACACATATATATATACATACATAAAAATACACATAACCATAGACAGTGTTTTTCACAGTGTGGTATTAGTACTTTAAAGGATCTGAATAATCCCATGTCTGGAAGGCAGTACAATAATTTGACATTTCAAGTAAACTTTACTAAATTTGAAGTGTAATATTTAACTCCTAATATGTTCATATTAGGTTTGGGGAGAAGTAGCATTAACATGTATCCGGTAAAGCCACTGAACTCAATGTTAGATCGTTAGTTACTGTTATTCAACCCTAAACTTTGCTTATCTTGCTTTACCTTTACAATATGATTAATGGATACATTCAGGGTTTATTCAATGTATTTCAGGTTTGTTAATCAAGGCATACATTCAGACATTTAAGGAACTATTATTTATTCTGTAATAAGAAGAGAGAAACTAAATGTTACACATTAAAGAGCTGTTATCAAGTCTGAGAAATGACCCTGGGTACAGTATGTCAGAGTGATGTCATCAGGGTTGTTTGAAAAACAAAATCATTTTTCCACATTCCTGCTTCCATTCATACCGTTCTTTTTTTTTTAATCCGTCTTTTCAGAGTCCCTTAAACTTTTTGGATGTTCGACACTAAATTGCTTGAGTACCGCTTTGAGCCCCGAGTGTTCATATTATGAAGTGATTTAGGCTTTACGGTAGTTTTGATGAGCTGTGTTATCAAGCGTAAATAGCAATACTGGAAGACTTTACTCTTAATTGGTGCTACATTGTAAACTGACTAATACAACTCTACTTTAGTATCATGATTAACACTTTACATATAGTACAACATGTTAATCATTAGTGAGAAAACACCAAAAAGTCCATTTTAGGATGTGAAGAATAGAAAAATCATACATTTGAACTTGTAGAGCTTTTGCTGAACTCGTGTTTTACTGTTTTCTGTACTCTAGCCGTCATTTGCTTTTATTTAACGTGTTTCCGTTTTTGTTAAAATCCTTCTCTTCT
The DNA here is from genome assembly GCA_038501785.1 of Myoxocephalus aenaeus. Lineage (NCBI taxonomy): Eukaryota > Metazoa > Chordata > Actinopteri > Perciformes > Cottidae > Myoxocephalus > Myoxocephalus aenaeus. Next base: position 1,742,619 of record JBAMJR010000026.1, read on the forward strand.
GGTCAGACAAAACGACCCAGAGGAGGAAGTGTTGGCTGCTTCTTAATCCTGGAGATTCTCTGCTCAGCACTCATCTTTTTCTATAATTAAGTTTATAGCAAAATGTTTTTCAGACGGTGAACAAATGGTGATGGAAACGCAGTAAACGCCAACCAAATACTGTTCTTTCTGTCTTTCCATCAGATAGAACACATACACAATGACCCCCTTTGACCTGTGAGGGTCCTACTCTTATCTAAATGTGCAACACCTAACCCTCTAAAGCAGCATGACTCTCCCAAAAAAAAAAAAAATCTGCCAATTATTTCTATTTTTACCTCCACAGACGTCTCAGTAGGAAACCGGCTGAAGTTTTACACTTTGAAATGTTTTCTTCTTTCGTTGAAGATGTGACGATGAGACGGTTTTTGATGCGTCGACAGAACGAGCTGAAAACATTTTTTTTTTTCCTCTAATCCTCTCGTCGGCGTGCTGAGATTACCATCAGAGGGTTTTTACACCTGCACAGTGTGAGCAGTCAGATTAGAGCTGAAACAACACTTCTCTGCTTCACAGCCTGTGCTGCTCGGTCAGGAGCGACCGCAGACATTTACTCTTTCTCTCTGTCATCATTTCTTGAAGGACATGAGGGGGTCAATCGAGGTCGGTCACAAGTAGTGCCGGGTCATTTCATCTGACTATTGTTTATCAATGAATCGGCCTCTGTAAAGTCTATGAAAAAAATCTAAATTGATTCTGTCTGTATGTATAATATGTGTAGTTATATTTTAACTTATTTATAATACTTGATTTATTTAACTGTCTCTTGTGTGCACTCTCTGTATGCTGTAATCCTGAAATATCCCCGCTATGTATACAAAAAAAGCCTACATACAATTTACTTAAACTGAAAGGGACATCTTCCTATGTCTGTATCAATAGTATAGCATTCAACAACAAAAATAGTTTAAAGCAGCACTAATCATTTATGTTAAAAACGGCTCGTGTGACTTTGTGTGATATGAAAGCTGTTGCTCGTGATGGCAAACCTTCAGAACTATGACCTTTCTCTGGATTTCCCCTCGTGGTTTTGTTTTTCACTGCATATTTATCGTTGGTTTCCAGCTGCTGTTTTCTGATAAAACCCTTCTGTGCAGACAGACACAGTTAAAGACTAGCTGGTCATAAAGAAGCGGAGCATTTAGAAGCTAAAGAGACGGATATTTCTCCTGGGAGTCGGCGCAGACCAAAAACGGAGCTAAAACGTGACCTTTCTGTGTCTCGGGTTCGATTTCCGCTTATTTTATTGGAAAGTGCACATTCTAATTTTGTCTCTTTTTGTGTGTCCGTCTCCAGCTAGCCTCTGGGAGGCGAGTCCCAATGCCATGGCGTCCAGCCACGGCTCCTCCCCAGTGCCTCGCGGAGGCCGAGACGGGATCTACCGCAAGGAGCGGGACGCCCCGCCGGCTCGATGCCGGTCCGTCCGCTCCCTGCCCGACGTCTGCCCGAAGGAGCCCACCGGTAGGAAGCAGTTGTGGACGTCATTTAATTCAGTGCTTTTCACTGTCACATTGTAGCATAATACAGCATATACGGTTGGTAATTATTGCGCTACCTACTGGCATGGAAGAGTATTTAATTACTAGGCCAGCCACTATGTTGCAGGATTAGACGCTCAACAATGGGGAAATTATTTGCGGCAACTAAATAATATTTTTTGGGACCGATTAAGTGAAATTGGACATTTTCTCACGGCACAGTGGTTAAAAATCAGTGATTTAAGATAAAATAATCCTTTATTAGTCCCGCAGTGGGGAAATTACAGGATTACAGCAGCCTTGCTCACAAGTGAATAAAAAGAATAATACAATAGAAACAAGTAATATAAATGAGCAGTAAAACAGTAGAGAAATATTAATATATAGACTTTAACGAACAGATTTGTTTACCATCAATTAGCTAATAGAATGAAATTAGGGGAAAATGTCATGTTTTGTCCTACAAACAGTCTAAAACCCAAAGATATTTAGTTTACAATTAAAGAAAACAGGCAGAACCAAAGAAAGAAAGAACCAAGATATGTTTAGATTTTTTCATTTGTTTTAAATTAAATGGACTTAAGTGATAATCAGGATTCTTACAGTCATGGAAAACCTGGAAAAATCATGGAATTTTAAAATGGTTATTTCCAGTCCTGGAAAAGTCCTTTTTTAAATAAAAAAATAAAAAATCCCAAAAGTTTAGTAAAAGTCATGTAAATGTGTTATATTCATGTGTTCATGACGTTCATTTACGCTGAGTTTGAAATAATGAATATGCTTTTAAAAGAAAGACGCTCAAAATATAAGCAGGCATCCATACAGGCATCTATATAAATGTTTATTCTTTTAATCAAACTATTGTCTCTCATTCATTTGTGTCATTTAAGGTTTACTGTATGCTTTGTATTCTCATTGTTAGTTTAAATACTACATTTACTCACTTTTTCATGTTTACACCCAGATTTCACTAAATGTTTGCTCATGGACATTTGGTTTAAAGTCATGGATCATTGGTCAGAATGTGTATGAACCCTGGATAATAACATGACAGTATGTTATTGCGTCATAATCTCCGTCCCGCAGGCGATGGGCGGGGCCTGTGCGACGGCCCGTCCGTGGTGGCGGAGCACGACCGGTGGACGGTGTACAGCTCCAAGGTCAACCTCCCGGCCGCGCTGAACGACCCGCGGCTCGCCAAGCGGGAGTCCGACTTCTTCACCAAAACGTGGGGGCTGGACTTCGCGGAGACGGAGGTGATGCCCTCCTTCTACCTGCCCAACATCACCCGGGAACACTTCGGCCCTTACCTGCAGGAGACGGCTCAGGTAACGCAACCCACGCCGAATCATCATTCAGAGCTGATCACGTGACTCGATGTCGCTCGTGTTTATGTTCAGCCTCACGGTGTGTGTGAGCGGCGCTTCTTATTTCTACAGCGAGTAGTTGAGTAGTTACCACGCCTCACTTTACTTTCCCTCGTGGGCGTGTCAGGAATCTCGTTGAAGCAGTTTTCGCTCAATACAGCGACCTTTTGAGATGAATGAGATTCCTCAAATACCAGTTTCATCGTTTCCTTTTTTTTCATTCTGTGCTGTGTAATATCAGACATTTGTATTTATTTAGTCCTGGTGGTTGAGAGGTTTAAAACCAGATGAACACCATGTAACTGGTTTTACTAGTTTCTGGGTGGGAATCTTTTTATAGCATTTCCCTCGCTTCGATGAGGAATTTATTTATTTTCATATGCACAATAGATGCAGAGAAGCAGTGAAGCACCCTCCATTAATGGACATAAAATAGGTATAAAAGAAAAATCGCATAAGTAAAATATAAAATTATTGGTCTGCAAAATAACACATACAATTATACTCTAAATAAAATACAAACTGTGACGTTAACGGTCTTTTCTACGGTCTGAGCTACAGGTGTGATTTGGACTTTGACATTTGGGCCTTTTATCATTTTTACAATTTGGCAAATTGGCATTAAAAGTCAGCCGAATGAGCGATTTATCGGTTCCTGTTTGATCGTGTGACCGTGAACCTACAGACAACTTTCACTGGTTTATTTAAAGTAAACTAATGAAAGAAAACGTAAAAACAGGATGATTTTTTTTTTTAAAGCAAGTTCTGGTGTCTTTTTTCCTGATTTCTAAGGAGATTTATAGACGTTTGTTGACATTTTTATATCCTCTAAAAAGCTTAACTCACTGAATTTAAATGTGTGTAGTTGTATATACATATATATCATGTTTGTGTGTTCCCGAGAAGACATTTAACACAAAAAGGGACTAAAAGCATTATAACTTTAGAAGATTCTCACTTGTTTCGTCTAACTCCGTCTACTGAAGTCTCATATTTCAGTTCTAGTTGTGAGCATCTCATAGTTTTAGAAACATTTAACGGTATTCTTAAACTCCAATTGGCTGGGAAACTGCGCTAAAACTTCATCTTTCTCTCTGACGCGGCGTCGTCGTTGTTTCTTCTTGGTGATTTAATGGTTCTGCTGCGGTCGTTGCAGAGCCGTAGCGCTGCACCGCAGATGGAGGGATTCATGGGAAAGCACTTGCAAGCGCGCAGAAAAAACACAAAGGAGGAGCTGCACACATCTGTGTTTCCGTCTACTGAAGGTTTTCACTGCTTGTGGGTTGTGACTGGATGAAATCATTACATATCAAACTCTGGAGGATCAGAATTGTAATCGTGAATCTCACTTTTAGTCGTCGTTGTTGTTGGTTTGTATTCACCGACACGACATCATCAAGAGGAGCGGATGAAAACACACTGATTTCAGTTGTTTTTCACTGATTTCCTTATTGCTGCCATCTTCAACGTACTCAAATATCTTTAGGAGGTTCATTATTTTGTGCCTTTTTCTTATTCTCCCCATTTACGGTGTACGAAGTTTTGTAGATTATAGATAGTTGCTTGGCTTCATATTCATTTCCTTGTTGCTGTAGAAGGAAATAGGAGTTATAAAACCTCTCAGATAAGCAGCTTGTGGTTTCACTTTGAGGGTTTTAGACTTTTGTTACCTGAACCGACTCCTTTCTATTCCCGTCAGAGCGCTTTCTAGTTTAAAATCAGAATCAGAATCAGCTTTAATGGCCATGTAAATTTGCACATACATGGAATTTGACTCCGGTTTCACTTGCTCTACGTACTTTTTTCACACACAATATACAAGATAAATATAAAAAATATAAAAAGGACATTAAAGACAGTAGTAAAACAACAAAAAAGTGCAGATAGTGCAGATGAAGAGTCTGTTTAACTGTTCATTAGAGTGACGGCCAGTGGGAAGAAGCTGTTTCTGTGTCTGGTGGTTTTGGCGTACAGTGCTCTGTAGCGCCTTCCAGAGGGGAGGAAAATAAAAAGTCACTTGCATCGATGCACCGGCTGGTCATCATTTCCTCCTCCAGGGTTTCAGAATGATGTCTTTTCAATACATAAGACGAGAACAGCGGTCACATATTCCTTCTGACGCTTCCTCATTCCTGTCCAGCGCCGTTTCTGTTGTTCTCGTCCGACGGCAGCAGCCGTGGCCTTTTTGGAAGCGTCGGTGTTTTGTGTCATTCGACGCCTCCCTCGGGCCGACGGTGACATTTCACCCGAGGCGTTATCGTGGCTGCAGGTTCTGACTTTTAATCAAAAACGGTCTTTCTGTGTGTTTTTATTTTTAATTTTTATTTTAGAGGGAAAGAATCCACGAACGCTGCAAGTCGATCTGTCCCGACAAAGACGACGTGGACGCTGCCTCCAGCATCGCCTCCAACCACGGTATGCATTATTAACCTGCTGCTGCTGCTGCTGCTGCTGCTGCAGGGGAAGTGAACCCGACAGGAAGCAGAGACCATTAAGAACAGCAGGAACGCTTTCTAGGTTTTGAAATGAGCAATGTGGCACTTTTCACAAACAAAAAAACGGTTTCTGTCTGCCTTTTTAGATCACTCAAAGATTTACCTTTCAATAATTCATCCAGATTGTTATGATGATTGTGTTTTTTATACGCTGCACATTTAAAATGATCCTCTGATATTTGCTTTTAGTATTGTATTTCTTGTTCATTTTATTTAAATATCTTTTGTTTTATCATTTGTTTTGTCTAAAGTACTGTGTTTTACAAAGTACTGTGATACAAAAAACTAATTAATATTACGACAGTACTTTTGCACATTTGTTTCTATGCTAATAATAACAAACTCGTACGCTTAAAAAAACATGTGTCCTCTTCATGTTTTCGATGCTTTTCATCCACAATCAAAATGTTGTGTTCCTCAGGTTTTACTTGTGTATCAAACAGAATGTAAAATACACTAAAACAGAACTGACTAATTGAATCCCAAATGCCCGTTTCTTGTTTCTAGACAAATCCAGAGCCGAGCTGGAACAAGTCCCGAAGGTAACGCTTTAAATCTCCTGAAGCTTCTACTCAGAAACTTTCTTCTTATTAACTTTAAAAGATGTTTTGGTACTTTTTTATAGTTGCATAAGCTAGATTCAACTCAACGGACAGTTAGCTTATCCCTCCAGGTGTTTTAGTTTGAAGTCTCTGCAACAAATACATGGATATAAATGGACTGTATTCTTTATTAAAATCTGTTAATCTGATGACGTGATCAGCCCATTTTCACCCACATCCGATCCAGATGTCTGGACCGATATCGCTGACGGTTCAAGCCCTCGTCTCTGGGTGTCTCACGGTGTTTGTCTGGGCTTTTTTGTATTTGTGCAGATCTTCATGAAGCCCGAGTTCGCTCTGGAGGACCCGGCCACCTTCAACAGCGTGCTGCCCTGGTCGCACTTCAACAGCGCCGGAGGGAAGAGCAGCCGTGACGTGGCCTCCTCCAAACTGCTGCAGGAGAAGGTGAAGCCGCTCATCCGCTCATCACACAACTCTTTTATTTCCCTCGTGAGTGTAGCTTGAACCTGATCCCCCGTGTCTCCCCCCTCCCCCCTCCAGCTGAGTCACTACCTGGACGTGGTGGAGGTGAGCATCGCCCGGCAGATCTCGCTGCGCTCCGACGCGTTCTTCCACGCCATGTCCTCGCAGCACGAGCTGCAGGACCGGCTGCAGGAGACGCAGCGGGCCGTGGCCGTCCTGCGGGGCCGCACCGCCGCCATCGACCGGATCATGTGCCAGGGGCCCCTGCAGGCCCTCCGCACCGCCCTGACCCGCAACAACTGCGTGAAGCTGCACAACAAGCTGAAGCTGATGGCGGCGGTGCATCAGACGCAGCCCACCGTGCAGCTGCTGCTCTCCACCTCCGAGTTCGTCGGAGCGCTGGAGCTCATCTCCACCACCAAGGAGGTGCTGCAGCAGGAGCTGCAGGGGATCCACAGCTTCAGGTGAGGAATGCTTCTACCGCCGGATCACACCATGAAAGGTAAAAAAGAATACAGAGAGGGGAGGCTCTGTGTGCCGTTGCTGCTCATTCATATCAGATCATATCAGACTGACTGTGAGCTCTATTCTCTCAAAGGTCAACGCTGACCGTTAGTAATTCTTAAAAGCTAACCGATGCAGGCAGCCTGAGGGGGAAAATGGTTTTTAAACATTTCTTGTTGCTTATCAGATGATATAGATACAGGAATACGTGCTTAAAGCTAATCCCGCCCTGTATATCGGTCCGCCTCAAGTCAAACGTACCTCTCCTTCCTGAGAGAATCACCTGATCTCTTGACCTTTTTTAGCTGGTTTATGATTGAAGTGTTGCTGTTTCTGACCCCGAGACCGTTGAGTTTTTTTTTTTTGGGGGGTTTTGTCTGAAGGTGAGTTCTTCAGATTCAGTGCAAAGTGTCATTTAATGAATGAATGAATGAATATATACTTTATTAATCCCCGAGGGGAAATTTGGTGTCGGGGTAGCAGCAACTTACAACTAAATAAATAAAAACAGCAGGACGAAAGATAAAATAATAATAAAAATAATAATAAAATAGAAATAGCTGGGATATAATAATAATAAAATAGAAATAGCTGGGATTCAGACATGAGTGTGAAACACGTTTTCCCTTTTGTGGAGAAGTTAAGGAAATAGTTTGACCCGTTAATGATCAGAAGCTGAGCGAGTTTGGAGGAAAATACAAAAACAACTGGAGCTCCGGATCTGAGCTACTTTGCAAAATTATTATTTTTAGTTTTTAGGCGGACACGCGTTCTGGTTATTAGTTCAACTGTTGCATTTTTTGTTTAATTTTAGTAGTGACAGAATGATGCAATGCCACTGACTGTCTCTCTCTCTCTCTCTTGTCTGTCTCTCAGACATCTGGGCTCCCAGCTGTGCGAGCTGGAGAAGCTGATCGATAAGATGATGGTGGAGGACTTCAGCATGTACGCCCGCAGCGACCTGAACCGCGGCCTGAGGGACGAGCCGCTGGTCCTCGAGAAGGTCCGAACAAAAAACTCCTCCACCGCCTCTAATTCATGCCCGTGTTTTTGTTTTACAAGTAAAAAACCTCTTCACGCCGTGATCGGCCCAATTACCGATGTGAATAATGCATTTAAAGATAGAAACGGGTCAAATATATCAAGCGTTGAGGAGAGGCATTTGTGAAACATCCAATAATATCCAGAGGTGGAATCGAATTATACTTCATGCACGGTCACGATGATGTGAACCGTTACGTATTTAACAGATGATGTGCTCAACACAGGGGCACCAACCAACCGCTGCCTCGCAGAAGGTGGGACGCACACACACACACACACACACACACACACACACACACGCACACGCACACACAAATCTAGGGAATCCCGCCTGCTGCTGAAGTCCGGCTCAGTCGTCGCGACGTGGATCGGTGATCAGATCAAATGGTGTCCAGAAATAATCACTTGAGTGTTTGTTTTGATGTGCTTGGAGTGCCAGACGGGTGGAGTTAAACGGCTTTTAGATGATTCAGATGTTAAGTAGGCTGTCGAGCTCCAGAAGGCGTATTCAAACCTCTTTTAAAAGGCGTGTGCAAATGTTTTACTCGTGTTTTTAAAACACCAACAGAAACCTTTTAAAGCCCTCCGGTCTCCAGGCAGGTTAAAGAAACACTCTGAGTACTTTTTAATTAATTGTGGTTTGATTTAATACTGAATAATAACTTTTGGGCTTGGCTGTTAATTTTTTTTGGTGCAATTTACCATATATTTATTCACATTTATTCTCATTCAAATAAAGTGAGGATATTGATATTGCGCTACAACATTTAATGATTACTGCAAATCCTGTTTCATATAATCTTCTCTAAACTATGACGTTAAGAAGACTGCAGTAATGAATCGCACCTTATTGGGGGTTTGTCTCTTTTACAATTTAAATGATTTATTAAGTTTAGTCGGTGTGAACATGAATGTTATTTAAAAGCAATAAAAGGTCAAATAAATAAAAAAAATATTTTAAATAATCATGGTGTCAACTTGAAGGAAATAATAGTGATTTTAATTTTAGCCACACCTTTTTTTTAATTTTACTGTCTTCATGTGACTTTTTTTTAAATACATTTTTGGAAAGATTATGATTATATGAGTATTTGCTGCTTGTTTTTGTTTGATCTGTCGAAGAAATCGTAATTTATATCAAATTGAATCACATTTCTTGCCGAATGAAACGCTGCCTGTCTGCTTGACCTGCACACATTTAGAAATCTGCACTTTTAATTGTCGAGGACTCCGTTTTTATTTGATTATTTATTGTGTGTGTGTGTGTGTGTGTGTGTGTGTGTGTGTGTGTGTGTGTGTGTGTGTGTGTGTTAGGAGCGGCTGGAGTCTCTGGTGTTCGGCCTGCTGCGGCAGAGGAAGCTGGACTTTCTGGATATTTACAGCGACGAGATGATCATGACTAATAAAGCCATCGTCTCTCAGGTGAAACCTCCCGACTGTGCAGCACATTACAAACTAATTAGTTATTATGGGATAGAAGAAATAAAACTCACTTCATCTGACATGTTTGTGTCTTTCAGTGCGTGGCAGAGAATGTTTTGCACATAGAAGATATCGACACTGAAGTCGTCACTAAGTAAGTAGAGATGTGAACGAAGTTAAGTTTGATTTGTTGGACCATAAATCTGTATAATTTATAATAGTTGCATTACATCATCTCATTTTGAGTGTTGGGTATTTCCATTTCATGCTACTTTCTACTTTATCCACCACATCTCGGATGCAAATATTGCACTTTTTTCTTTCTTTTTTTTGCTGCAGTACATTCATCTGACAGCTTTAATTACATTACCGATTCAGATTAATAATACAAAATATAAATCAACTAAAACAGCCGTATATAATAATAAATAATATAAAGTATGAGCTCCACTTTTACCAGCTGCAATGCATCAGTCGTCATACAATTAAATATATTGTTCTGCTCTATGACTACTTTTACTTTTGATACTTCAACTATATTTTGATGCTAATACTTTTGGATTTTTTTTCTTTTTTTTTCTGAAGTAATATTTTAAATGCAGGACTTGTACTTGTTGCAGATACTTTCTACAGTGTGGTTTTACTACTTTTACTTAGTAGTACTTACTTAAGAGTACTTTGTCTTCCACTGCTATGAACTTTCTTTTAAATATATTTCCAGAAGCTGGAATTATCTCCATGTCTCTCTGAATGAGTTATTCTGAGAACAGGAAGTGTATCTTCTTCTTCTTTTTTTTATGTTTGTGTGTGTTCACGTGTGTGTGTGTGTGTGTGTGTGTGTGTGTGAAGGCTAGCTGACCAGATGCGTCTGATGACGTTCCCTCAGTGGTTTGAGCTGCTGGAAAACATCTTTGAGAGTTTCCTTCTCTTCCTGCAGAAGATCAAAGTGGGTCAAAAACTCTTAATTTATGTCCTTTTTGAATGCATTTTATGTCACAAAATAATCTCTTTTACCCGCCTTGACACCGACGATGCGCCAGACGATTTAAAGCGCGACTCTAACGCATCTTTCGGTTTCCCTGCCGCGCGTCAGGCCACTCTGAGCGTGATCAAGAACGTGGTTCTGGAGGTTCTGGCCTCGAACCAGAGGAACCGGCTCCTGGAGGAGGCGGCCGGATCGGGGGCGTCGGTTCAGGAGGCGCCCCGCGACCCGGCGCTGCTGCAGGGGGAAGCCGAGCTGGCCTACCTCACACACGAGGGTCTGTTCATCAGCGACGCTCTGAACGAGGCCCAGCAGCAGCAGCAGCAGCAGGTTCTGGATCACAGCTCCAGGGTCCAGCAGAGTCGGGCCGAGGCAGCCGGCAGCGACTCGGCAGAGACTTCCATCAGCAGCTTCATGTAGGTCACCGGAGAGCTCTCTCTCTTTGATCAATAATGGGAGTTAATAACAGAAGATATGCACAGATTGCTCCGCTAGTGAAGCTTCAAACAGCAACTTTTACATTTTGACCAGTAACTCGTTTGAGATTTAAACATTATTTTATGTTGAGGATGCATTTAATCATTTTTCACAGTTTATTTGTGATAAATGATGCATTCAGGGTTATTTTTGGCTGCAGCACTGAATTTTTTTTTGGCACATTTGTTGGAAGGAAAACAAATAATTTGATGGTAAAGTTGCACAAACTCCCACTACATTGGGAGTTTAAAACAGAAGCCAAACTTTGAATAGAACTGAATTGTTTTGTTTTTACTGAAGTTAGACATGCCCAAAACGGTAAAATACAGCAAATCCTAAAAAAAACTATCAGATTGTGTCTTTAGTCCCTGTGTAGGAAAATATAAAGACGGAGGATATTAGTGAAGGTTAAAACAGACATAATACAAAAAATAAGAAGAAGATTAGATATTTAAGTCTATCTTTGTTCGCTTTTTTTTTTTTTTTTTCGTAATTAAATCCACTTTTTAAGGCAAGGCAGCTTTCTTTATATTCAAAGAGCTTAACATAAGCAATAAAAGGCATTAGAAGGACATTTAAAAACAATAAGCAATACAAAACTAGAATACAATCTGACAAAAATACAAACGCCATGGACCTGAAATAGAGGTAAAGTGCAGTAATAAGCTTGCAGGTGTCCGTGAATGTGTTCAGTCAGCTGTTTGTGTGTTTGTTGGTCTGCAGGTCCGGTGACCACACGATGCCCACGGATCTGGAGCTGAACCGCGTGATCAACAACCTGCAGGAGCTGCTGCACACCGCCTCCGACGTCAGCCACGACCGCTGCGTCAAAGTCCTCACGGCCAGAGCCAAGGTACGCAATAAATAATCACATTATCACTTCTTTTAACGCACATCTTTCAAGTGAAAAGTAACGTTTTGTATGTTTTTTATTTAAGGGATAGCATGTTTTACAATGTGGGAAATCTTTGTAAAAGCAGAAATGAAAATATTAAGAATCCTGTTTCATTAATTATAGCATATAGGTAATGTTTTTAATAAAAACTGCATCTTATAGTCACTTTTGAAACACATTTTTAGCACAATTTATTTTTTTATAAAGGTTACATTTGTTCTCCAGAGAGTGCAAACGCCCTGAAATGAATGTAAGACATTGATGATGCATATTTTGATTAATTTCCTTAGATTATTGAGGTTTAGCCCTTCGTCTCCCTGATTTGTTTTATAGACACTCAAAGCATCCGAGGAATTAAACTCACAACTATTTAACGACAAAAAAATGCCAGAAAAATAAACGTGCAGTTAAACCACAGCCGCCTTAGCGGAGTGTGTTCATTGTCGTCTCGAAGGTTTGACGCTCGTAAACCTAAATGTTTAAAAAGATCCGATCGTCTCCGTCTCCCGGCAGGACGGCTCTCTGGAGCGTCTCGGCTCGGCGGAGTTCGTGTGCCTCTCTCAGGCCGTGGAGGGCTTCGTCAGGGACACGGAGGAGCTGTGCAGCAGGCGCAGCGCCTCCCTGAAGGGGGCGCTGCAGAGCCAGGCCAACCGCTTCGTCCACCGCTTCCACGACGAGCGCAAGACCAAACTCAGGTGACGCGGCGCTGATGGCGCAGAGGAAAGAAAGAAGAGGCTCTGCTCCACCTCACTGGTTCTCAAACTTTTTCTGTCACGCCCCACTTTGGAGGAAGAAAAATGTAAAGAAGTGGGGCGTGAACCACTGGTTTAGTTCAAAATTCATTGATTTTTAAACATTTCGTTAGAACTCCTCCATCCGTGCTTATTCAAATAATAGAATAAAGAAAATTTTAATCACTTTCAAGTAAACCAGATCGCTCCATCAGACAAAAACTAATAACACGTGCAATCACTTTGTTAGAAAAATGCAAATGAAGTTCTATCTGTGCAAAAAAATACTAATATTTAGCAAACAACTTGCTTATTGTGGCTGCAAAATACCTGTTTTGCACTAAATATAAGATCATAACAACAACGTTCAACCCATAAAGGATTATAAAACAATCTTTAAAATAAAAAGAAGAAAATAAATCTCCGCCCCACCTGTAATACCTCCGCGACCCACTAGAGGGGCGCGCCCCACAGTTTGAGAACCACTGACTTACCTGAAGTTTCCTTTAAGCGTTCTGATTTACTTTGACATTAATAACCGGCCGTCACACGATGGAAATGAGACATTTATGTGAGATAATGTTTAGAAAATCAACCGTTTTTTTTAACAAGCTCACAGAGCGGGACGCGTCTAGACTTTTGTTGAGGTGTTTGAGGGCTCAGTGTATTCAGGAAGTATTCAGATCCTTCAGTACAAGTACTAATACCACACTGTGAAAATACTTACTTTACTTCAATAAAAGTATGTAAGTATTTTTAGGAAATACTTGAAAGTATTTAACGTAGAAAACTGAACTGTTTTCCTGATGAATGACGTATCATTAGAGCGTTATTACTCATGAAATGCTGCCACAATTACCCAGAGTGCAAAGGGACACCTTCACAATGTTGGTGTTGTACATCCGGCAGTCCAAACCTCAACATTACCACTGACGCGTTACATTTATTAACTTTATCTAAAGGAAAAGCAGCAGATCTTTACATTTGAGAAGCTGCAACCATGAAATGCTTTTAGATGAAAAATGATTTAAACCATCAAAATAATATTTCTGCTTTTTGGTATTTTGTAAACTTCATATGTTTTGTCTTGACTTGTAAAGTAACTGAAGCTGTTTTTAATAAATGTAATTAATTCGTCCCAGTTCTTTTACTTTGATGCTTGTCGTTGTTTCCCAGCCTCCTCCTGGATAACGAGCGCTGGAAGCAGGCCGAGGTTCCCGCTGAGTTTCAGGATCTGGTGAACTCCATCGCGGACGGAAGAATAACACTACCGGAGCGCAAGATCCCAGGTACCCTGAACCTGCATGTCAGGAACGAGCTGTATTACATTACGAATAACTAAAAAGCCTGTTCAGTGCAACGATCAGGGTTCTTACGGTCATGGAAAACCTGGAAAAGTCATGGAATTTTAAAATGGTTATTTCCAGGTCTGGAAAAGTCCTTGAAAAAAAAATGAAATTCCAAAAGTGTTGTAAAAGTCATGTAAATGTGTTATATTCATGTGTTCATGACGTTCATTTACGCCGAGTTTGAAAGAATTAATATGCTTTTAAAAGAAAGAGGCTCAAAATATAAGCAGGCATACATACAGGCATCTATATAAATGTTTATTCTTTTAATCAAACTATTGTCTCATTCATTTGAGTCATTTAAGGTTTACTGTATGCTTTGTATTCTCATTGTTAGTTTAAATACTACATTTACTCACTTTTTCATGTTTACACCCAGATTTCACTAAATGTTTGCTCATGGACATTTGGTTTAAAGTCATGAAAAAGACATACAATTTGGTTTAAAGTCATGGAAATTTGGTTTAAAGTCATGGAAAAGTCATGAAATCCATTGGTCAGAATGTGTATGAACCCTAAACAATAAGGAAACGTTTGGACTGACACATGGAGTGAGTCAGACCGAAGACGCAAAGTGCTCCATAAATACTTTATGCGGTGACGTCCGTGTCGATCCATTAACCTTTGACCCTCACATTGATGCAACAGGAAACCTGAGCTGCTCAGGACTCATTTATAATGAATGCATGTGAAGTCTTCCGCTGTGACGTGCCGAGCTTCTGTGTTCAGGTCCGGAGGACAGGAAGCCCGCCGAGTTTCTGCTCGTCAACGGGCAGAAATACGCCGTCGTCGGGTACGTGACCTTTTTATATACACAAGATATAAATATATACACAAGATATAAATGTTGTGACGGTCGTCTTTGTCTCCTCAGGACGGTTCTGCTGCTGATCCGGATCTTTCTGGAATACTGTCAGTGTGTCAACGACATCCCATCCATCGCCACCGACATGCTGACGCGTCTGTCGGACCTCCTCAAGGTCAGAACCGCCTCGAAAAAAACAAAAACAGTCCCGGCTCGAAAACCGATTGGACCGTCTGGCTGTCAATCAACGCATCGCCGCGGTTTCTTATGAGCAGAATGAGCCGTCGTGCTCGTAACTCCTCATTATGCGTTTTGTTTTTATGGCTTAACCAGAACTGAATGTGACATTTTATGTATTAGATGTGATGCTTTTATTCATAATTCAGATTCTAGTAGTTTGAGCTTTGACCCCTGTGAGGTCAGACACTTTTGTATATTTTACTTCTTAGTTATGAGTATGTTGTGAATTTGTAGTTTCTTAATTAATGATGTAATATTATGGATATAACTTCCCAGCAGTTTATTAAAGTAATTAAAATGACCAGCTGCAACATTAAAGTGATGAACACATTAATGCATTAATAAATATAATCCAGTAATATAATGTACATTCTTCCTTAACGAGTACTTTTACTTTTGGTACTTTAAGTTTATATTGATTCTTATGCTCTTTATTACATTTTTGAATGCAGGACTTTTATTTCTATACTGTAATATTACTACTTTTACTTCAGTACAAGTCCTCCCTCCCTCTGTGAATGTAACGCACTTCAAGTAAACACTTTGTAAAGCGACTGTTGAACGTTATCGTCACGCCGTCGTTGTGTTTTAACGGCAGTTCTTCTTCTTCTTCTTCGTGTGTTTTCCGCAGCACTTCAACTCTCGCAGTTGCCAGCTGGTTCTGGGAGCCGGAGCTCTGCAGGTGGTCGGCCTGAAGACCATCACCACCAAAAACCTCGGTAGGCCCGGCGGCACCCACCGGCCCGAGCTTCTGTGTACCTGAGAGGGAAGATGCTAAAAGTGTGTGTGTGTGTGTGTGTGTGTGTGTGTGTGTGTGTGTGTGTTTGCAGCGTTAGCTTCCCGCTGCCTGCAGCTGGTGGTTCACTACATTCCCATCATCAGAGCTCATTTCGAGACCAAACTGCAGCCCAAACAGTTCAGCGTCCTCCGACACTTTGACCACATCACCAAGGTAACGCGCATACAAACGTGCACACGGAAGTATAACGTTGCATTAAATGAGAATATTAAAGTAAAGTACAGCACTTGATTGACGTTCCACCTCTGAGCTTCATCGTATGAACATTTCTAACTCCCAGAGATTTCCTTTTTCCTACATTGAAGTATTTTTGGCGCCGTCCTTCGTGTCTCTGAGGCTGTTTTGATCTTTGCAGGACTACAACGACCACGTAGCGGAGATCTCCGCTAAGCTGGTGGCCATCATGGACAGTCTGTTTGAGAAGGTTTTATCAAAGGTGAGAGGAGGAGGAGGAGGAGGAGGAGGAAGAGGAAGCAGCAGAGAGAGAGAGAGAGAGAGAGAAACGGTCCTTTTACAGGATGATTCATCTCCTTCGATGATGTCATCTTTGGCAGAGCTTAAATCGTGACTCAAAAATAATTATAGTGTGTGCGTGTGTGTGTCTATATCACAGCTATTCTATTATTGAATATCAGGTTAAACCTTCAGCCGCCCGTGGAAGTAAAGTGTGAGTGTGGATAAGTTAAACACTTAAAGTCCCTCTGCGTTGTTGTTGTTGTTGTCCTCAGTATGAAGTGAAGGCTCCGATGCCCTCGGTCTGCTTCAGAAACGTCTGTAAACAGATGGCGAAGATGCACGAAGCCATTTCAGAACTTCTACCTGAAGAGCAGACGCAGGTGAGCCTCCATACACACATAAACACATTCGCAGCTGGATGAGTGTGTGTGTCGGAGTGTGTGTGTGTGTGTTCCAGTGGTGGGATCAGAAAGCTGACCCATGTCTCCCTCTGCAGATGTTGTTCCTGAGGATCAATGCCAGTTTGAAGATGCACCTGAAGAGGCAGCTGGCTCGACTCGGAGTCGTTAATGACGGAGGACCTCAGCACGGGTAAAGACACACACACACACACACACACACATAGAGGTAATAATAACTGAAACAATATTTAAAGATAACGACGGAGCACTTCCTGTTCCATTCTGAGGAGAGATGGTCTCATTTAAGGAGGTATTTATAAAGTTTTCATGCATTTCAACACACGGTTGTTACTAACGGGGTTTCCTGCACATCACTGTAAACGGCTTTCTTCCATTTCTGTTTCTCATTTATCTTTTTAAAAAGTTTAGACTATTTATTTGCATCAAGTTTCTCTTGTGAGATCAAAGAGCGTCCTGGAAGGAAATGAGTACAGAAAATGTTCAGCAGTCGGGAAGTGAAGAGGGTTTTTTAAAACATTAGCACGTTTTAAACGAGTCTCATTTCATATAAAAGTTTCCTGCTTGATGACTAAAGTCCAAATGACACAATGTGGGGGAAAAAGAGAAGATTAAATGAACCCCCATAAGCCCTCACCCTAACCTTGAGTTGTGTTTAGAGGTTGTTCATGGGGATTATATATTATTGTAGCCCTGATTTTTCTGTTTAATTTGATACCTAACATGTTTTTTTGGGGGATTTATACCATGTTTTTTTTCTTGATTTGTACCTTGTGACCTGATATAAAAGGTTCCCCATTTTTGGGGACTCGAACAGTAAAGCTCTCTGTCAGCAGTTATCTATTCAGTTAATTGATCGGTTTATTAAACGTCAGAAAATAGTGAAAATCGTCCTTCATCATTTCCCAGAGTGCAAAGTGACGTTTTTTTTGTCCGACCAGGTAAAAAAAAAAAATGCACAAAAGGAAATGTTTTAGTTTTTTTTTTTTTTTTGTGTGCATAAAAACAATAAACTTGAAATGAAGGAGTAGTTTGAGCTGTTTTTAACCGGCGACTGTCTGCAGGCTGGTCGTGGTGGACGTGGCGTTCTACACGGAGAACGTCCAGGCGCTGAAGAACCTCGACCGGCTCGACCTGAACATGGTGGAGATCTGGGAGCAGAAGAGGTGATGGAGGAGGAGGACGACGACGACGACGTCCAGGACCCGACCCACGAGACCCGGAGACGGGAGGCCGACCCGGCCGGGGGCCCGGCGGCCGGCCGAGAGGGGGAAGGAGGCCCGGAGGGACCAAAACTAGAAAACTGGGAGAAGCAAAGCGGCTGGAGGCTTCCTGAAGAGCTCCACCTTTTTAAAAAGACTCCATCAAGTAACACACAAAGCCTCCTTAAAAACAAGCTGCTGCCGCCTCCTCTCACTGTGTGCAACTCAACAGAAATAGTAAATTATTAGACCGTTTAGTGGGAGTTAAGGGTGTAGATAATGGTGAAGACATGGCGGGGTAATTTATTTTTCTGACGCCTTTTGGAAACATTCGATACTGCGGAGAACTGTTAGTTTTCTCTCCAGATGTTGGAGCTGAAGGGATTTCTTTTCTTTCTGTCGCTGGTTTCACAGCCGAGGATTCAGGGTTCAGATGACGCCATTTTTATTTAATTTTTTCTTCCTTCCTGCATCTGAAAGAATCAACAGGGTTTCCTTCGCGGTGTTTCCAAACTTTTTTTTTCTCCAAACCTCATTCACCAGCTGGTTTTGGGGTTTTTATTCGCTGTGGTGACTGGATTCCTAAACTTTTATACTCAAGAGGACAAGAATATCTTCCAGACTTGACCTGGAAATCAAGACGGTCTGAGACCTGGAGGGAAACGAATAACAAATAAAGTGTGATTTGAAGAGTTGTTTTCCAAAAAAAAACATCCAGACTGTGAACGCATCACAACTCTCAGCTGCAGCCCGTCGTTACCAAAGTAAAACACTTTCTAATTTTGGGAAATAAACTCTTCAATTTACGCTTTTTGTTTCCTTCAAAACTGTCCAATTATGCATTACGTTTTCCTTCTGCCGAGTGATGATCCAGAGACACATTTTTATACGTGTTGAGTTGATTGATGAGTTTGAAGCATGAAAGTCAGCTGTTCTCCCTCCTGCTGTAGTTTTATTTAATCTGCATGAAGAACGAGAGCTTTTTGTTTCCTCTGAAGCTGAAAGGACTCGAAGCGGAACAGAAAATCTGTTTTGTTTATGAAGAAAACAGAATTTAAACCTGCACAAAACCGTTTTTTTTTCTCCAAATTAAATTTACATCTCCGTGAACTCTGACGGGAAGACGCTCCTAAAAATCAGAAACGGTCACGTGACCGAGTCGATTTCGGGCAGTTTTCGGCGCATCGCGTCTCTTAATACCTGTCACTTTCTCACGGTGCATTCAGGTGCCGTCTCTTTCTGTTGAGCTAACGTGACATAAACTGACTATAATGCAATTTCCTTCCTGTTTTCAATTCATCAAAAAAGTCAAAAAATTATTTACCTTCTTGCAAATTAGTCGATTACAGGACCGTACCCGGTCCGGCCACACGGGGGCGCCACCATTCTGTCTTCTGCAAACTTTTAGATTTTCTGTTCCTGAGTGCAGTCGAGTCAAACGAACACACCTGTGCAGCTGCGGTCGCATCACCTCAACACTGCAGGCTCAGCGCATTAATCAGCTCCAGTACTTTTATTACGGAGAAACGCTCAATTATTTTTCCAAGATAAATATCCTGTTTATTGTGAGAAAATCTACTTTGTTATCCTGAAATAATGTGATGCAACAACCACGGCTGTTTAGGAACAAAATCGCCCCTAAATCGTATATAATTTAGAATGATATATTTATACACATGAATCCCAGTGTGATGCGACGGCGGCTGTCAGTTTCTCGAGAACGGAAAGCATCAACTCATCGCCGTCTGCTTCAGAAGTGCCTCCTTTTGATCGACTGTCAGAGACGACGCATCTGAGCTCTCCACTACAGTGTGCCTACCATACCACTGTGTGTGTGTGTGTGTGTGTGTGTGTGTGTGTGTGTGAGAGTGTGAGTGTGTGAATGAGTCGGGCTGCATGTATGAGAATCCAAGATGTATTGATTCCTTCAAACCTGATGTGAATAAAACAGGATGATGGAGCGACTCGTTTTCCTTCAGTCTGTTTTTTCAGCTGCACTTTTAGTGCGACATCGTACTGATGCAGACTTTAATAAAAGGGTTGTTTCGTATATTACTGGTATGCATGTAGTCATTCAGCATGAAAAAGCATCATATCTTCATGTCTTTCTGGAGACTTTTATTTTGAAAACCAAACCTTTTCAACCATCTAGAAGGAGAAATCCAACTGAGCTCCATTTAAAAACTAATTAAAAGTCTTCACTTCTAATTTGAAATGATTTTAAAAAGTCGGGCATCAGACTTTGCAGCAACGGGAAGTCTCGTCGGGAAGCCCGAGGAGGAGGTCGACCTTTGACCCTTTTACGGGTTAGCGCCACATTGAAAACGGGCAAAAAGAAACTGTGATAGTTCATCAGAAAAGAATCTCTCGAAGCGTCTTCAACGTGCAAATGGCTCGTTTTTTTTTTTTTGGGGGGGGGGGGGGGGGCTGCTGTTTTTGTTTTCCCAGAATGCCTCAGTGGTCGAGGATCCGCAGGTTTCCGGAGACGATCTTGTTCTCCAGCATCGCTCCGGCGGGAATATCGATCCGGTCTCCGTGGTTGGCGATGATGATGACGGTTCCCTGAAGAAGGTCAAAATAAAGACATTTGGTAAAAGGTCAGCAGTGAGATATTAAAATCATTTATTTTAGTAAAAGTACTAATACCACAGTGTAAAAGTGGGTAAAACGTACATTTATGAGACAACTTCTGTTACTTTGAAGGTTCAGATATTAAATTCTGATGTATTATTATATAATAGTTACTCAGCAGTATATAAAGTGTTTTTTATTTTTTCAACATGCTATTCTGACTTTAAATTCATTTGACATACAATATTAAAGACTTTATATCACTTTTTTTCTACGTAATATGACATTTAAATGATTTTGACATACAATATTAGACTTATATTAGCTATATTAGACAAAATAAGACTTTTATATAACTTATATTCTACGTAATATGACATTTAAATGATTTTGACATACAATATTAGACTTATATTAGACAAAATAAGACTTTTATATAACTTATTTTCTACGTAATATGCCATTTAAATGATTTTTCGGCATGCAAAACTGTAATTTTATTTGTCATACTGTAACTTTTTTTTATCTATATCTAAAATGTAGAATTATTATATTTTTCATACCAACAAATAAATGTCGTTTACCTTTGCGGAGACGTTTTTCCCGAAGGTGACGTCTCCCGACACGGTGAGGTGGTCGAGCTCCAACATGTCCGGGATGCTCTCGAACCGGGACAGAAACTCCTGAACCTGCACAACAAATAGTTCCTTATTTATTTATTTATGAGCGGCGACAAAGAATAGAACATATTCCAACATGTTGATATAATAAACGTTACATTGCGAATATTCAAAAGATTTAATTATAAACTGTTCAGACTTTCAATCGGACAATTCATCAAAAAAGGTTGACGGGAAACTGAGCGTCCTTAACTGCAATATTTAAGGCTTATTATTATTATTATTATTATTATTATTATTATTAGATTGAGGTAACAGTGGAACTATTTACTCGTTATCATGAGAAAATAAAAAAACAAATATTCTGTTATCTGACATGATGTAATTATCTTGTTGGTAACATTAGTTTTTGCTATAATAATAATAATAATAAATCTTGGACAATTTTTGCCTCCTGAGAAAATTAAACAATGTATTGTTGCTAAATAAAGATAACAAGGTTATTATCCAGTAAGAGAACAGGATGTTTGTGTCAGGAAACCTTTTTCCCAGACAATGAGATTTCTTGTGGAAAGAAACTCCTAAAATATTAATTTTTTTTATGATAAATATTTTGTTCTCTTTCCTGATAGTTTTACACGTGGACAAAATAGTTGGTAACTTTCCGTTAAAGAAAGAAAAAGCCACAACGGTGACGGAAATAACTTGAAACTGACAAAAGTAATAATGAATAAAAATTATGAAAATGAACTATAATGAAGATCAGACTTTGCTTTTGAGTTGTGGTTCAACAGAATCATTAAAAATAAATAAATCCCCTGCACAATGTTTTCTACGTATCTTGTCATCTCAAAGATATTTGTTTTCGTGATAAAAGTATAAAAAAAACCTTTTTGTTTTCTAAAGAAATTGAAAGAAAAAAATAATTAAACATAACTAAAATAATTAAATCCTTATCACAAGTAAACAAAGACCGATACATGAAGATAATAAATTGGCTTAGAGAAGAGGATATTTATTCCAAGAAATAAAATATGAAATCTAATAACATAACATAATATAATGACTCATTTTGTGACCAAGATGACAAGAAAATGAGTCCATTATCATGAAAAAATTAAACATAACTAAAATAAATCATCATTAAGTAAAGTAAACAAAGACGATAAATCTAAATAATTTGGTTTAGAGAAGAGGATATTCATTCCAAGAAATAAAATATGAAATATTTATAATATAATATGACTCAAGATGACAAGAAAATGAGTCCATTGTCATGAAAAAATTACTTTTCTTTCCTGAAATAACGATTAACTGACGCCTTTGTCGCGAGAAAACAAAAACCGCGACCGTAAGATAAGATATTGACCTCGAGGAACTTAATCCGTTAATATTGAGTTGTACTTAAGGAAGCGGCGCTGACCTTGGTGAAGGAGCTGCCCAGCTTGACGTGCGGCGTGCTGGGGAACTCCCTCCTCTTGCTCATGGTGAGCGAGCCGGCGTCCATGCTGTACAGGTTGGACATCACCAGCAGCAGGTCGGACGACGTCTTCACCGGCAGGAAGCGGCTGCGCGGCACGTTCACGCCCATGGCGTTGTTGAAGCTCTTGATGGCGGCGCCCACCGCCGTCTCCAGCTGGATGACGTTCAGCCCGCCGTCCAGCGTCTGGAGGGGAGGAGGAAAGGGGCGTTCAGGGTGTTTGGGTTAGTCGGAAACGACGGCGTCGACGGCGGTCGCTTGTGACACAGAGGAAGCGACTGAACCGGGAACTGTTGGTTCAACCCGTCACGTTAAACCAGTGGTTCTCAAACTTTTTCTGTCACGCCCCACTTTGGAGGAAGAAAAATGTCCACGCCGGGGCAACAATAACGTTCAGCTTGTGTCAAACTAAACAAAAATGAGTGCAGATATGTGTGAGGACGGGTCAAATGCAGAGAATAATTTCCCCACTCTTAATTATATAAAGGATTAGAAAATAAAAAAAAGAAAAATAATCTCCCCGCGCCCCACTTGTAATACCTCCGCGCCCCACTAGAGGGTCGCGCCCCACAGTTTGAGAACCACTGCTTTAAACACAACCTCGTTATGAGACTCGAAATCAGAGGCCGCAAAAGTACAATTTGAGGAACTTTTTTTTAGGACAACTTTTGGAGCAAAGAGCCTGTAAATGACAATTGTATGGAAGCTCGTTTTCGCCACAATTTTTTTTAATATAAAGTCGAATAATAATTATGACTATTTTTTTGTGACGGAAACGGGCTTCCATAGCTTTTCACAGAATAAAATATTTTTTTTTCAGAGATATGAATACGTCCCACATTAAAGGGATAGTTTAGACTTTTTTTAAATGTGGTTGTATGAGGTGCTTATCAATATTCAGTATCAGCAAAGAAAGGCGTTATATAGTGTGCGCTATATTTAGAATACTTTACCGGAACTGAAGTCTGTTATCTTTGCTCTCTTTTCAAAGCCGCTTCAGACACACGGTAGTTAGTTTGTGTTATTGAGTGAATTTTATGTTTTAAAAGAGTTTTTCTTCTGTTTATTACTTTGACCCGGTCGTCATCTCCTGTAGTTTAACACACTGACTGTACCTCATGCAACCCCTCTTCAGAATAATCCAAACTATCTTTTTAAAGGGAAAAGCAGCAACTCCCAAAAATACTCCTAATTGTCAGAAGATGGATTAAGAAAATAAAAACTGTACAAAAATGTAATATTAAAAAAACCTCCCTCACCCTCGTGCATTGAAAGTAGCAGAGCTTTCCCAAATCGGATTTCTTTATTCAGCTCAACAATCCACTTTATGCCTTTTTTATCTGCAGACTTCCTATAAAAGCCTTTGTCTTTGGAGTATTTAACACATTAACGTGACATTTAATAATAATTATGTCAAAGCATCTAATTTGAATTCTTCGGCAAAATGCTCTATAAAAGCCAAAGTACGTTTGTGAAGTTTTTTGATTTACTTTATGCTAAAAAAATTTGAAAAGCCAGAACTGTTCTTAGTTTTTCTTGTTCATTATCATAATGTCAGAGCTATGAAATATTAAATCCATGTCGTGCATCCCTGTAATTATTTATTATTATTCTAATAAGGTAAATTTCAAGTCTTTTTTTCTATGACTTCCTCAGAGGTTTATTGAGAAACTAAATCGACAGCTACAGAGAACATTGCAGGTGTTTTTCTCTTGGATTTGTATTAATAAAAACTATATTTTACACGTTATTAGCCCAGGAAAGGTACTGATGGAGTTAAATAAATGGGTCTCACGGCTGTGAATGAATGAATTATTTGCCCGTCACCTTGGGGTTGACGATGATCTCCAGGTCCATGGCGTTCTCCTCCTGCAGCCGCTTGATGGCGGGCAGAGAGATCCACAGGTTGTTGGTGTTGAAGATCTTGAACTTGGTGACGGACTTGAACTCGTCCACGTGCGCCTTCGGCACCTGCGCGATCTCCAGCAGCCGCAGGCGATCCTCGTACTGGATCAGCGTGCCGCCCTGCAGGGACAGGAGGAAGAGGGGGGGAAGGGCTGAGAGGCGGAGCCTCGCCGAGAAACGAGTATAAAAAAAGAAAAAGAAAACCTGCGCCGACCTTGACGTCGGCTCTGGTCTTGTCCGTGACCTCCATGATGAACTCGCAGCGCCGGCCGGCCGGCTGGCTCATCAGGTGGTGCAGGATGAAGAGGTCCACGGTGGCGCCCAGGTTGTCGATGTTGGACACGAAGATGTACTCCTTCCCCTCGGCGAGCAGCTTGTCCAGCAGCCCGCAGTTGGAGAAGCTGGCGTAGACGTCGCCGTGGCCCGGCGGGTACCAGGCCTCGCCGTTCTCGCCGCTCATCCCCATGTTCTTGGCGATCGGCAGCAGCGACTCCTTGTTGATCCTCGGATACCTGCGAGGAGAACGCACGTTGTTGCGTTGAAACGAAGGAAACTTTTAAAAGATCATTTTATGACTAAAACGTTTACGTGAATGAATGAGGGGAAATTTGGCGTCGACGTAGCAGCAATTTACAGACAAAAATAAGATAAACAACAGGGATGAAAGATATATACATTAATAATGATAATACAAAATAAAATAGCTTGGGTGAAAGAAAAAAACTATTAATTTAGGAATTCAATTAAACGTAAACAGAAGTGCAAAAATGCAAAGTATATATATGTGTATATTAAGTGTGTGAGGTGTAAATAAAACAATAGGGGTGTGCAAAAATGCAAATTATGTAAGTATATGAAGAGTGGATAAACTTGTGGTCACGACCAGAGCCGAGGATCAAACCTCAAAACCTCCCGCGTACCGACCAAAAATGTGATTTTAAAAACGTATCCTCTTCATCGTGATCATCTTCACTTGCTCTTTGATCAGATAGTTACTTCTTTAATTACACATTTTTATCTCAAGGTATAAAACAGCGGCTTCTGTTTTGGACGTTTAACATTTGAAAAGTTGGGTTTCTTTTTATTAAATTAAGTTATTATTTATGAAGAAAAAATAAAAAGATGATTTCTCCAAATCTAAAAAGAGCATAGTTTGGGTTATTGAGTTCGTCGCGACTAAATTTGTCCTGAAGCGAAACTGAAAGACTGCTATATATGATAAACACAAATAAAGAAAACTTTATTTTGACCCAAAAAATGCAATTATTCCCGCTGCTCCGTCATCAAATCACAGCTCCACCTTCCTCCATAATAAAAGTGGCTGCCGACTTTGGTAAAACCACTAAACTACGTATTTTTATACATTTTGTGGATCTACAAATAAAAAAAATGTAGCAAAGATTATATAAAAGGATTTTCTTTCCTTTTGTTTTGGACCTTAATCCACAGTCCTATTAAAATACACCAGTCAAAAACATATATTTGATCATGTTATATGGCAACTAGTGTCGTAACATTAATAATAAGTGTGTGTGTGTGTGGTGTGTGTGTGTCACCTGCTCTGGTTGAAGGTGTGGATGTTGACCCGGTGGTGTTTGTATTTCTGCAGGATCTTCTTCGTGTCCTCGTCCGTGTTGAAGGAGTTCATGAGAACCAGCGGCACGTCGGCGTTGAAGGTTTTGTTCAGATGCTGAAAAACGATAAAGATAAAGAGAGAACGTTCAGTTCGACGTCGGGAGTTTATTTTGTGGAAGATTCAAGATGTCGTCGTCGTCGTCGTGCGACCGGACCTCGATCTGCTGCACCGTCAGGTCCAGGAAGGTGTTCTCGTTGCGGACGCTGATCAGACTCTTGGGGCCCTTGCAGCCCATACTGGTTCCCAGTCCGCCGTTCAGCTTGACCACAGCCAGCTTGTTGAGGCTGGCGCTGATGTTGTCGGGGAGACCCTCCGTCTTGATCTTCTCGTAGGCCAAAATCTGAGCAGACGCAGCAGAGACGCATTTAAAGGGACAGTACCGTCTGTGTGGACAGGTGACAAACTCCAGGTGGGCAATACATCTTTACTAATGTAAATAAAGTAAACTTTGTGTTGTCTTTTTAAGTTTTAATTAAAGTGATGTCATAAAAAAAAATCTCTTTTTTTAAGTAACCAACAGTCTCCCCGAGGAATTTGGTAAAAAAGATATCGTGATACAACAATGTCTCCACGTGGGCCGGCCCTGGATGCTCTGTGTAACTTTTCACGTAAATTTGCAGTAAATTCATTATATTTCTTCTCGGTTTTAACTTTCTGTTTTAGTGTTTGCGTCATATTTGAACCTAAATAAAATGTTGTTTTTTTTGGCGAAACGGAGGAAAATAAAGAAGAAAGCCAACAGGCCCTGGATCTCTTTACTGGATGCACAGAGACGAGAGACTCTCCTTTTTAAATGTGGGACCGTTGCTTTAAATGATGAGCCACAGAATGAGCTCCATGCTTTCAGAGACAATCTCACGAAACCAGATCTGATGACGGAGGAGGAAATAAAACAAATAACATCCCGTCCAGAGCAGCAGCTCCGACCTTTAAAAGCTCAGCAGAGACACGACGGCCGCCTGACACAGAAAGGACACACACACGTGTGTGTGTGTGTGTGTGTGTTCCATAAATACACTCAGGATATAGTGTTTCGTGTTCTGTGATTCATAGCGACGATGTCCTGTGGAATCTGGTCTTTACTATCAGCAGTCAGGACCACGTGGGTCCAAGAGGGGGGACATTAGTGGGGACATGAGGGGGGTCCATGAGGGTGGACTTGAAGACAAGCGGTCTAGTCGAGTCCCACAGGAAACAAATGTCGCCGTCCGTCTGACTTCGCCGCCCTAAAACTAGACTTTCGAATGCTGCGGCGGTCAAGACTATTCTTAGTGCTAACCTTCCCTGTGCTCGGGTATTTTGGGAACACTAAGGGACGTGTGTGTGTGTGTGTGTGTGTGTGTGTGTGTGTGTTGTCACATGATGATAAATAGTTGGCTTCAGCCTGAATGTCCTCCAGCCTCAGCTCTGGTTTCTCTCTGCAGCGAACATTCAGACGGATCATTTTCATCTCGGAGCGTTGCGTCCAGAACACGTTCAGACTATTTGATCCCCGCCGCCGTCTCTTTGATGACATCACCACGACGCTCGATCCACTGCTTTGATTATATTCACCACAATAAACTGCGTTTCTTTCTTTCTCTCACAACATTGGAACAAACTCCCCTTTGATGACAGGACCGCAGAAGCTCTGCTCGTCCTCCATCGCAGACTGAAGGCTCATTGGTTCGGCCGATAAAAACAAATTATACTCGTTTCTAAATGTAGCACTTCAGCATATTTTATGAAGTCGATGTACCGTAAATTGCGGGTTATAAGGCGCACCCTTTTATTAGTGCTAGCTAGCTCGCTAGTGCTAGTTAGCTCGCTAGCTAACACTCGCAAGCTAACGCTCTCTAGCTAACTCTCGCTAGCTAACGAGCAACTGCTGCTAAATTTAGAATTGGAAAAATACACAAATTAGCCGCACCAATATTTAAAGGCGCACGGGTCAAAGTTGAGGAAGAAAGTAGCGGCTTATAACCCGAATTTTACGGTACTTCTGCGCCAACATAGTCGAATGCATTCAAAAATAAATCCAACGATGAATCGATACCCATCCAGTCTAGTTAGACTTCGTCAGTCTATCCAACTTTAAACCCCTTAAAAGCCCAGCAGCTAGGGAACAAACGCTCGTCTAGCTCCATCAAGAGGAAAATGAATGTGTGCTTTATGTGTTGCATGTTGTTAGGCAACATGCTAAGCACCGGCTCACTTTGTAGTCAGCAGGGTTAAGTTGAGAGTGAGGACGTTGCCACTGTGAACACGGGACCTACAGGACTCTAGATTGTGCAGCGGCGCGTTCTGGCGTCTACGTGACGAGTCAGATCTGATGTCCTGCACAGTCAGGGGGACGTCTGGACCGATCCTCGCTGTGAACTCTGACCTCACATCACGGCTCAGAGGGTTGCAACACGAGGCCCTGGCCTCTGGCAAACAGAGCGACTTTGCTGGGATCTGGTGCTCACCGAGTCCTCCGGCGGCCGGTTGATCTTGGCCCAGTCCACCGCAGGACCTTTGACCTGCAGGAATCTGTGGAAGAGCTCCTTGAAGCCACCGAAGTCCTTCCTGGAGATCTGAAAGAGAGAACAAAAAACGTCGGGGAAAAAAATAAACCAGCGTGACAGCGAGAACAAGAATCCACTCGGTATGTTTTGTTCTTGCCGTGTTGTTTAAAGCAGGTCAAACTGGGTGAAATGTCCAAAATCTTATATCACAATATAGATATGTCTCATATCTAGATAATGATGTGTATCACAACTCTGGTAGTTAAATAAATAAATTGTCTACAATATGAAATAACCACGTGGTAAAGCCTATTTCTTTATACTCCTAAAGTACGGAGTAGTTTCTCATTTTATCAAAAACTTGATGAAATTGGTGAAATTATACAGTAAAAAAATGAATTAATATTTCCAGCTTTGTACCGACTGTTTAATTGCGGTCTGCCAGGTGTTTATATGTCTATGGACAGGTATCGTGTGAGATGCATTGACAGAACTTTACAGGTGTGCAGTTGAGATCAAATAAAAGAAATCTGGAAGAGTCCGTCGACACATTTGTCTTTTGGTTTTTCTCACGGTCAACAAATCCCACGAAAAGATCAAAACCAACAGTGTTTAATAAGCCCGTTAATAAATCTTTAAAAACATGAATATGTAGTATATATATTTTTTTTTTAAACACAGTAATTTCCTAAAACATCTGGTCACTCAATTCAAGCAACCAGAAAGAAATAATTCATTTGTTGGGGACTTTGATAAACAAACGATACTCGTTGGTTTGGCTGTTTTTTTGTGTGGCGTTTGTTATAGAAAAACACTGAATATCACAATATTCAGTGTTGTGTCAGAGTGTCTTAGTTGTTCCATTTCCAGCTTTACTTTAATCAACTGCTGCAGCTCGACTGCATTTTAAATCTCGAGTTTGTCTGCAATTCATTCCCGATTACATGAGGGGGTGTGTGTGCATTTGTGTATTTGTGTGTGCGTCTCTGTGTGATCTCAGGGTTGTTCACCTCATGTTTTACCAGCAGGCCAAAGCTCTCCCGACAGAGTCTATGTTTAATCTGTGTGATAAGACGAGCGAATGGACTCTGTATGCAATACTTCACAAATATTTGTAAGAGATGCATTAGCCCAAAACACTTTGTGGTTTTTGGGGCACACAAGATAACAAGTGTTATGGGCTAATGCATCTCTTACAAATATTTGTAAAGTATTGCATACAGAGAGTCCATTCGCTCTTTTTATCACACAGATTAAACATAGACTCTGAAGGGAGAGTTTTGGAACACGTGGTTCCCAAAAATCAACATTTAAGACGTTTAGGGCTTTAAAACTGAATTAATTCCAGTTTAACATGAATTAAAACAAGAAAACAAAGTAGTATAAGACAGCTGGTTTTAGACTGAGAAGGTATAGATGGAAACTTCCAGTCTAACCCTAAACACTGGATTACAGAGTTTAGTTGACAGGCCTTTATGTTACAACCTCTTCTGTAAAGTGAAGCCAATGCAGAAGTGTCTTAAAGCTGCATTCTCTCTCCTGACCACCAGGGGGCGACTCCTCTGGTTGTATAGAAGTATATGCTTCATGTGTTAAAGCTGCATTCTCTCTCCTGACCACCAGGGGGCGACTCCTCTGGTTGTATAGAAGTATATGCTTCATGTGTTAAAGCTGCATTCTCTCTCCTGACCACCAGGGGGTGACTCCTCTGGTTGTATAGAAGTCTATGCTTCATGTGTTAAAGCTGCATTCTCTCTCCTGACCACCAGGGGGCGACTCGTCTGGTTGTATAGAAGTATATGCTTCATGTGTTAAAGCTGCATTCTCTCTCCTGACCACCAGGGGGCGGCGACTCTGGTTGTATAGAAGTCTATGCTTCATGTGTTAAAGCTGTATTCTCTCTCCTGACCATCAGGGGGTGACTCCTCTGGTTGTATAGAAGTCTATGCTTCATGTGTTAAAGCTGTATTCTCTCTCCTGACCATCAGGGGGTGACTCCTCTGTTTGTATAGAAGTCTATGCTTCATGTGTTAAAGCTGTATTCTCTCTCCTGACCACCAGGGGGCGACTCCTCTGGTTGTATAGAAGTATATGCTTCATGTGTTAAAGCTGCATTCTCTCTTCTGACCACCAGGGGGTGACTCCTCTGGTTGTATAGAAGTCTATGCTTCATGTGTTAAAGCTGCATTCTCTCTCCTGACCACCAGGGGGCGGCTCCTCTGGTTGTATAGAAGTCTATATAAATGACTCTACTTCTCTCTTGATGTATTCCCTCAGTAAACATTGTAAACATGAGTTTATGTCTCAATCTCTAGTTTCAAGTCTTCTTCAATACAGCATGATGTTCATTTAGTAAATTATGGTCATTTAGAGTCAAACAGACCATAAAGCAGGGGACGCTTTAGGGGCGGGGCTACAAGGTGATTGACAGGTAAACGGCGTCTCTAGTCGCTCCTCCACAGTCCAAATATGGTCACTACGTTACAGACGCTCTGTATTACACTTAAGTTGAAACGTGTGTCGTTTCAGATAGAAACTTTTTTGGGGATGGGGTTGGGGGCGTTTGTTTTCCTCACCTCCGCCTCGGCCTTGTTGGCGGTAGCGAGCAGCGCCTCCAGCTCGCGGTGCATCGACTCCTCGTGCTGCTGACGCAGCTTCTCCTGGAACTCCGTCATCACTCCTCCGGTCAGGTCTGCAAAACACACAGATATTAAAGTTTAATTTCCCTTTTCCATAAGAGACCAAACACTCAGAAGAATTTGTTCATACATGTTTAAAAAAAAAAAAAGAAGCTTTGAGGGCCATGTCGGCTTTGAATGAAGAATCAGTCAAAGTGCAGTTTAACCTCCATCAATACACAATGTAAAACAGAATAAAGTGAGGCGTCAGGTTTCTGGGGTTTGAATGATATCTGACACACATTGCTTTTAATTTTCTCGCATGAAAAAGGTCTAATTGTTGGATTAGACCACGTGCAGCTGCAGTCTAAATATATCTGAATGACCTTGAACAACCTACAATCAGCTGAACAAAAGGTCGACTTCAGGTTTTTAAAATTGTGCAACTTTAGTGCAAAATGTGCGACGCGAAATCTTTGTATCTTTAACGTCTCAATAAACTGGCCGCCATCATTATTTTCTTGATTATTGCCCACACAATTTATTTCTAAAAATGTACAATATACGACCTATTTGCAACAAAAAAATACCTGCCATATAATTACAACTGGCCATACGTTTGTATATTTGTTCATTAAATTGTGGGCTTACACAGTTCCTCACTATAACTGTTCCATAGATTCACCACTTTAATTTAAATCCAATGATTTATCAATCAAAGACATTTTAAAGGGTTTTCAAAGTGCAGGTGTTACATTAATCAAGATATTCTTTATAAATCATTTAGGCTCAAATGTTAAGTTTAAACACGAACTTTAAAGTTACAGAACATCTTCTTCCAGAGTCTGGCTGTCCAACTAAATATTGAACATATTTATTATTAAATTTAACTAATTGTTAAATCTGCGGTGTGAAATCGACTGCTGATACATTTTAACTCTGTTTAACTCGGTTTCTGGAGTTCTTCTTTTAGGAGGATAAAATAGTTTTCATACATTTTATGATAAATTTAACAGGACATTTTTATTTAGACCAAAAGCATGTTGTACTTTAACCTCTTAAATGTTGTTTACATAAAACACAGAGTCAGAAAACCAGACGGCAACATCTAAGAAAAGACACACAAACACGTCTCTGGAGAAGCAACCTGGACGTAAACTTACCAGCTACAGTCAGAGACATGTTACCGGTCTGTAATGACACGATGTGTGTGAAGGAAGCAGAAGCCCGCTTTAAAAAGTGAAAGGAAAAATGGTCCCGAAGATACAAACAAACAAACAAACAACAAAGCAGCAGCTGTCAGAGAACAACGGACGTCCTCCTCATCCTCAGATCAGAGGAAGCTCAGAGATCTGCAGCGCCGACCCTGAGCTCAGCACAAGCCCCGCCCACTGCTGCACGCACCAATCACACGCAGCCAGGGTGTTTACTGAACACACACACACACACACACACACACACACACACACACACACACACACACACACACTTAGTTGACAGACCATCAATTAATAACAATTTTAGTAACGTTTTCTTTCTTTTTATGTATTTAAAAACTCCAGCTTTATAAATGTGCTCATCAGTAATAAAATGAAATTAAGTGCATTTTACTGAGAAGTACTACTTATATTATTATTCTGAAATGTGGCATGTAATTTTTACTTTTGGTACTTCGAGCGTTAATATATATAACTCTTTGTTGCCGCTGACATGTTGAGAGCCATGCGGAGACAATCCCTCAATCTTCGATATGCTCTGAATGTGCACCATCGAGGTAAAAGCTCTTAAATACTTCTTTCCGCTCTGGTGACGACGATTTGCTTTTTCGCTATTTTGTAACGTTGTAAACTCAAACTGTTGGTCGGACGAAGCAAAAATATTTGTCATTTTGGGGTTCTGAGAACTTGCGATGTCCATTTCTCATATTTTTGACTAAATAAGTAATTAAAATATAATTGACGGGTAAATCGATTTTTGATGCTCTAGTTTAGTAAAACTGGAACAATTATTTATAACAAATGTCACAGCATCAGTCCAGTAAAAGTTGCTGCACCAACCTGTCTGTATCACAAAAATTATGACACATTTTGTCCATATAATTGCAACTGTACTTGAATATATTTGTGTCTGGGTCACCTGAAAATAAATACTTAATAAATAATTGTATATATTTTTTTCTCTTTCATTTCTTCCTTGTACTATCTGGTATCATGTACTACCTAGTATAATGTACCATCTGGTATCATGTACTACCTAGTATCATGTACTACCTGGTATCATGTACTACCTGGTATCATGTACTACCTGGTATCATGTAATACCTGGTATCATGTACCATCTGGTATCATGTACCATCTGGTATCATGTACTACCTAGTATCATGTACTACCTAGTATCATGTACTACCTAGTATCATGTACTACCTGGTATCATGTACCATCTGGTATCATGTACTACCTGGTATCATGTACTACCTGGTATCATGTACCACCTGGTATCATGTACCACCTGGTATCATGTACTACCTAGTATCATGTACTACCTGGTATCATGTACTTTCTGGCATCATGTACTTTCTTGCATCATGTACTTTCTGGCATCATGTACCACCTGGTATCATGTACCACCTGGTATCATGTACCACCTGGTATCATGTACCACCTGGTATCATGTACCACCTGGTATCATGTACTACCTAGTATCATGTACTACCTAGTATCATGTACTACCTAGTATCATGTACCACCTAGTATCATGTACTACCTGGTATCATGTACCACCTGGTATCATGTACTACCTGGTATCATGTACTACCTGGTATCATGTACTACCTGGTATCATGTACTACCTAGTATCATGTACTACCTAGTATCATGTACCACCTGGTATCATGTACCACCTGGTATCATGTACTACCTGGTATCATGTACTACCTGGTATCATGTACTACCTGGTATCATGTACCACCTGGTATCATGTACTACCTGGTATCATGTACTACCTGGTATCATGTACTACCTAGTATCATGTACCATCTGGCATCATGTACCATCTGGCATCATGTACCACCTGGCATCATGTACTACCTGGTATCATGTACTACCTGGTATCATGTACTACCTGGTATCATGTACTACCTGGTATCATGTACCTTCTGGCATCATGTACTTTCTGGCATCATGTACTTTCTGGCATCATGTACTTTCTTGCATCATGTACTTTCTTGCATCATGTACTTTCTTGCATCATGTACTTTACATGTAACATCACCTCCTCACTGAGTTTGTAACGGTGACCTTTACAGCTCGCGTGTGTAAAGGTCACCTCAACACTTTACGGTCATTACAGTTGAGGCCCGCTGGCGTTTGAGATGGAAAGTTTGGAAGTTCAGAAGTTGAGTTCACTGTATTTTAATCCATCTATGACAGCCAGAGACGGCATAAAGATGATTAATTCATCTCTCATGTTTACTACATTACATTACAGTTAACTCACTTTCTCTCTACCAGCCGTATATGTATAATTGATTTTAGTTATTGAATCTTATTCCTATATATTTAACTTTTTGATGTAAATTCTTATTGCACTAAATTTGCCCGACAGCTTTAGTTAGTTTAAAGATCATAATTTTGTCTCGAGAAAACCACGTATATCTCCAAAAGTGGGGAATTTAAATTAGAATGCGTCTGATAAACTGAAGGATGAAGAGTTTTTCTCAGCAGCAGCAATTTAAAAGCAACCTTAAGCATCTAACACACAATAATGCAGCCGTAATATTAATCCAGAAACATCATATATATATTAAAAAAAAAGGAAACATTTCACTTAAATAGTGATTACTTTTCATACTTTATGTACATTTTGCTGATTATACTTGCATACTTTAGTTTGGAATATAGGACTTTTACTTCTCGTGGAATATTACCACTGAAAGTCATATTATATCAAGTTAATTAATATATGATTACAATACGTGTTACTTTAAATAGGATTATTAGTCTTTCAGTCATCTTTGTGCTTATATTTAAATATGTTCATACTATGTATCTTTGCATATTTTTACGTATTTGTGGGAATTCTTTTTCTTTGTGGGAATGTTGTTGACACACACACACACACACACACACACACACACACACACACACACACACACACACACACACATGGCTGAAGCAGGTTCATGCCAGCTGCTCAGACATGTTTCCAGTTGTAGTGTTTTGAATGCATTTAATTTCCCCCAAAACTGCAGACAACACATGTTTTTTTGGACACAACTTTCCGTGCACGCGCAGCCGCAGGTTTGTCTCGCGAGGTTATTAAGTTACCCACCTGAACGCGCGGTCCACGCGCCGGGAGAGCGTCACGAGCAGAGGAGGACGCCGTGGACACCGTGGACACCTGGCACCGGGACAGACACCTGGCAGACTCCGGTCTTCGATTTAAGGAACAAAAAGTCGAATGAAACGGTTAAGAAGTCGCTGCAGCCTCTTCCTCTTCCTCTTCCTCCTCCTCCTCTTCCTCCTGCTTCTGTTCGCTCCGCAGCTGACAGGCAGCCTAAGCGCGTCGCCGAACGCAGGTGACGTAACGCGCACGTGTAATTGGTGGAAGACGCCCGTCAATCAGAGGGAGTTGCCAACACGCCCCGCCCACCCAGGATGGTCTATTTTTGACTACCGATGCTTTATTATTCATTCATTGAAGTTAAGTTATTACATCTGTTACATACGTTTAGCTTTTAATACATTTTACATATATTTCGTCATATTTTACATCAGTTTCAGGTCCATTTTATTAATTTATATTTTTATTGCGTCCAATTTAGACTCAATTCACGTTCATTCAAATGCAAATTCTATCATTTATATTAATTTAACTGATTAGTTTGACATCTACACTTGTACATAATATTACTCCTACTTTCTGTTTATCATCGGTTAGTAGCTAAATAAGATTTAGGCCGATTTGTTCCTATAAGTTTATAGTAGTTATACATAAATATTAATTATATTATTACCGTAGGCTACACCAGTCTATATATATATATATATATATATATATATATATATATATATATATATATATATATATATATATATATATATATATATATATATATATTTTTTTTTTTTTTTTCTTCTTCTTCTTTTCTTTAAATGACCCAAACACACATTAAACCTGCAGCTTTTTGGGTTACAAACTTTGACTTATGGCATTGACTTACTTTATACACACATACATGTACTATGTGGGTGTGTATGCACAGCACATGCTAATTACAGAAATAGTCAAATATTTAATAACATATTCGACTGTTTTCTGAAAAGGGGAGGATACATTTTGATGATGTTATAATTTCCCATCATCTAAAGTTATTTGTAAGATTTTACATACATTGTATTTTTGAAATACTTGACTTGGACATAAGCATGTGTTCAATCAGAATCACTTTCATCAAAATAGCTAGTAGTATAGTAAAGGTCTGAATACTTATGAACATGTGATATTTCAGTTGTTCTTTTTTAATAAATTTGCAAACAATTCTACATTTCTGTTTTTTTTTTCTGTCAAGATGGGGTGCTGAGTGTACATTAATGAGAAATAAAATGAACTTTTTTGATTTTTAGCAAATGGCTGCAATGAAACAAAGAGTGAACAATTTAAAGGGGTCTGAATACTTTCCGTACCCACTGTATATTGTATATTTATGATAAATGGTATTTATATATCATATTATACTGATATATATGTATATATATATATATATATATATATATATATATATATATATATATATATATATATATTAATATACTGAATTGTATGAATAATATGTCCTTATTATGTCAGTGTTGGAATAAATGTTAAATATTTAACTGCAAAGTAGTAATGTGTGTTTGATACAATTTTTTTTTGCATTGAATCATACTGGGATGTTTTCTACTGTGACCTCCATCAGGGTTTCTACTGTGACCTCATCAGGGTTTCTACTGTGACCTCATCAGGGTTTCTACTGTGACCTCATCAGGGTTTCTACTGTGACCTCATCAGGGTTTCTACTGTGACCTCATTTGCATTTGTTGGTTCGGTGCAATGTTTCAATAAGTTATTTTAAAATCATCTAATATGTTTGCACTGTTAAAAGCTAATATACAAATGTATAGAAACTGCTGGTTGCCTTTTTTTGTTAAGTATGGCGAAAATATGTTATTAATGTAAAAGTAAATAAATAAGTAAACTTTCAAAAGTATTGCTCTTTCTGTGTGGCCCTCCTATGAGATCACAATACCAGCGGAGGCCCCAAGCCACATTGAGTTAGAGACCCCTGCCAAAGTACGAACACGTCTGTAGTGTGTGTCTGCAGTAATGAAGGAAGCAGGTTTTATAATCAGTATTAATAATCACCTCACATGTTTTTTTTTATTTGACTACAACTCCTCCAGTAACTCAAACAGGAAGCTGTGACGTGTTAGATATCAACCTCACCGTAACATCCACTCTCCACACTGATGAAACCCTCTGTGCACTTTTCCTTGAGAATCATGATTACCATAGTACTTTATGTACATCATGTCTCTATTCATGGACCAGTTATCAGCATCCAGCCCAGTATCCCAGTTAGACTGGGACTGGAATTAAATTAGACTTGAAATATGGGAGAAAATAAATTGTAATTCTCACTAAAGTTGTGTCAGAGACACACAGAGACTCTTTCACTGTCATTTTCATGCAACATCATTTAAAGAAGTTCATGCTTTGTTTGCAAAACTGCAAGAATAATTTTCTTATTTCAACTTGAGGATTTACAATCATTAGTCTGATCATGAATATTAAAAATGTAAAAAGGAAGGAAGCCAGGCCAGTTTTAAACATCTTGATAATTGTTCATCACAAGCACAGAAGATACAATCTGACTTCATGACAACATCCTGCTTTTTAATGTGGAAATGTTGACGGTGACTTAAGACATAAAGTGTTTTAATCTTCCTGTGATTCAACAGAGAGGAGCAGCTATGAGTTCAACAGCAGCCAGTGGATTCGTTTTCCTCCTTCTCTCTGTGCAAGGTACTGTACATCTATATTTATATGTGAGGCCGTTAGTGCAGCTCAGAAAAACAGAGGAAGCTGTGTTTTTAGTTAAGAAACAGATTTTATGTTATAAAATGTGGTGCAAGATTCACTTTTCTTTCTTTAGATTGAAGTCTTGACAGGACGACCAACACAGAGCTGTTTTTAACTCCAGCAGCATCTCTGTACACTTTAACTTTAACATTATAAACTTTATAAACGGAAGAATTGTGCACCATCAAAGACAGTAAAGTTGTGTTTACGTGGATGAAAGTAATGACTGTACGAACATTAACAAAGAAAACATGCTCTGAATGATTTGTTTAATAAAATTCATCCTATTGAGGAACTTCCTACAATCGTTCAGCCAGCGTCTCCATTCATGAGACAGAGAGGCTGTAACAGCGTCTCTTAAAGGGGAAGTGAGTAGGATCTAGTGACATCTAGTGGTGAAGTTGCAGATCTCAGTTGTTTTTTAATCTCTTTGTGATTGCTTTGCCTCTTTGTAGTCGTTTAATGTTTCTTTCTTGTCATTCTAAGTCTCTTCTGGTTGGTTTGTGTCTCTTTGAGTGACAGTTTGTCGGCTCCTCAGAGGCCCAGGGGCCCAAAGAGGAGCCATGTCGGTGATCTTCTCACCAATCAGCATTAAACTCAGTGACCAACAACAGAGACTTCAACCTTCAATAGTTTCCTACCAACCAGCAGAGAACGCTGCTGGAGCTGAACTCTCTCTTTTCTGTATTCTTTGAGCAGATTACGGGAGTTTTACAGTTCATTCATTCACTGCCAGATGTGGAAAAGTTAGATTTTGGGGTTTTTAGAAGAGTAATTTAACTTTTGGAAATGTCATTCACATCTGAAGTGTGTGTTTGTGTCGACCTTTGAAACCTTTACCAGTCAAATGTTTTTAAAAAGCCCTCCATCAGTGATCTGTTATCTACATTTTACCAACGCCTCAGAGTTCTACATTTCTCAGCAGCAGCCTGACCACAGACAGAAAACCACAGAGCAAAGCAGACTTATTTAAAAACAATCGTTTATCTTTAATATCTTCAGCTTGTTATCTTGCTCCCTGTGTTTAATGACAGGTTCAATACTTTGCTGTTCCTTCAACCTGCAGAGATCACGTGTACATCGTTGACTCTTTCTTTACTTTTTAAGTAAAACTCAATGATTTGCATATTTCTCCAAATCTCTGTTCACTTTGACACGAACCAGAAACAACATTAAAATATTACATTAAAATATAAGAAGAAACGTGACACAGTAAATCCTCGTTCAGATAAACTTTGTCTCACTGACTTAAAGTGGGATGTTCTGAGTAACGTAGCTTCACACACTGAAGCTCCTTCACTACATGAGAGTCTGTCCTCTGATGTTGTTCTGAGTGTGACTGGTTCCTGATGTGCTCTGTTGTGTTACAGTGATACAGAGTCAGGATGGATGGGGAGTGACCTACAGGTCTACTGAGGTCTGTGCTGTGAAAGGATCAGCAGTGTTAATAGGCTGCTACTACAGATACCCATCTAGAATACAGCAACGTGACATCAGGAACACAATCTGGTTCACTAAAGAGAAAGATGGTGAACCTGTGGATCTGATGACAGACTCTGAGTATTCAGGTCGTGTGGAGAACAGATGTGATGATCAGAGTTGCATTCTGATCATCACAGACCTGAGAGAGAGCGACTCAGCTGAGTACAAGTTCATGATCACAACAAACCAACCAGAAAAGAAATATACTGGTTCACCTGGAGTCACTTTGTCTGTCACAGGTAACATTTTAATTCACATGTTAATCATCTCCAAAGGTTCAACATCTAGAAAACTATAATATAAATGTTTTGTTTGTATGTTGACAGTTTAATAAAATAACTTTCCTGTTCCTTCTTCTCAGATCCAGGTCTCCAGGTGAAGGTGAGCAGGTCAGGTTCTAACAAGGTGGATCTGACATGTCTCAGTAGTTATGTTCTGCCTGATGATCCGTCCTACATCTGGTACGAGGATGGAGAGAAGATCAAGAGAGGATCTTCTTCTTCTTCTTATTCAGTCCCCTTTGGTTCATCAAACAGTTATTCCTGTGCTGTAAGAGGACATGAGAATCAGTGTTCTCCTCCAGTGTGTAAGTTTCCTCCACTGTGTCAGTCTGTGAGGTTCAACAACATTTCATTTCACACACACACATACATACATACATACATACATAAGAAAAGCAATAATAAGATCAAATGTCTGCTGTTGGAAATTCTTGAAAAGTGACCGATAACATTATTAAACAGTTGATGATGAAACAGCTGTGAGCATCAAGAAATATTAAAAGTGAGTTTAAAATATGTATAAGAGCTTGTTTTTATTTCCCTTAAATGAAACTCAAGCTTCACTCCCATAATGTAATACAATCTGTTCTGTAGACTCAACAGAATTATTTATCAAACATAACTAGAAGTGATCTTGCAGCTGGTGGAAGAAAGGATGAATAACTCCTCCAGCATCTAGACGTGAGAGGACCGACTCAGCTGACGACACAAGCAGCCTCTAAAGAGAAGAATGTGTGGAGTTGTTGAGGATTAAATGATTAAAGGCTTGTTATTGTCAGTTTCCACCAGCAGGAGTCTCACCTGTGAAGAGCTCCAGGATCAGCACTCTGGACTGCTGCTGTGATCAATAATAGGGATAGTCTGACAGAAACAGACATGTTTAATAAAATAGTTCATTGTCTTTAATAACATATTATAATCTTTAACTATGTGTATTAATTTATCCTCAGATGCTCCATGGTTTCCCTCTGTGTCAGTGAGTCCCTCTGCTGAGATAGTGGAGGGCAGTTCAGTGAATCTGACCTGTAGCAGTGATGCTAACCCAGCAGCTAAATACACCTGGTACAAGGAGAACCAACCTCCTCTCAGTAAAGAACCTCAGCTTGTCTTCAGCTCCATCCAGTCCTCTGACTCTGCAGAGTATTACTGTAACGCTGAGAACCAGCTGGGGAGGAAGGGATCTGAATTCATCTCTATTGATGTGAAATGTGAGTGAAACATTTATTAAAATATAACAAACATCTTAAATGTGTCCAGTCTTTGCAGGAGAAGACTTCACTGATCATAACTACTTTCTTCAGCTCTACTTGCTTCACATTCAGTCTGCTGGAATTCACTGAGCAGCTTCAGGAGATTTTAGGGTTTTATTCTGTTTTAGACACAGATTCAAACCGTCACATCCATTGAACTGAAATACCACATGTTCTCCTGTAACACAGTTTTAAAATAGAATAATCTGTTAACTCGTCTCCTCAGATGCTCCAAAGCTTCCCTCTGTGTCAGTGAGTCCCTCTGCTGAGATAGTGGAGGGCAGTTCAGTGACTCTGACCTGTAGCAGTGATGCTAACCCAGCAGCTAACTACATCTGGTACAAGGAGGATGGAAAGGAACCTCTCAGTGAAGAACCTCAGCTTGTCTTCAGCTCCATCCAGTCCTCTGACTCTGGAGAGTATTACTGCACAGCTGAGAACAATCTGGGGGCGAAGAAAACATCCAAACACAAATCTATTGCTGTAAAATGTGAGTAAAACAAAGTTTATCTAAAAAGTATCATGCATCTGATGCAGCAGGGGCCGACCCACCTTGAGCCACCAATATATATATATATATATATATAATATCATTAATTATAAAAATTATAATAATATTAATAAATTATACAAATTGTATTAATTAATTAATAACTGTGTATGTTTTAAGGAAATTAGCGTAAGTGTTGGCTCTGTGTGTGTGTGTGTGTGTGTGTGTGTGTGTGTGTGTGTGTGTGTGTGTGTGTGTGTGTGTGTGTGTGATGCTATTAATTAGTGCTGTCAAACGATTAAAATATTTAATCGCGATTAATCGCATTCATGTCATAGTTAACTCGCAATTAATCGCAATTTTTTTCTTCATTTTAATGCTCTTATCAACATGAAAAAGTGGATTGGCTTGCTTTATGCAAATGTTTTTATTTTATTGAAAAACAACTGCCAAACAGGGCGGTACAAAATAAAATTATAAAGTGCACATTTCAGGTAAACAAGGGTTTACAAAATAAAATTATAAAGTGCACATTTCAGGTAAACAAGGGCTTAAGAGAGAGAGAGAGCTAGACCCTCGTCCTCCACAACGTTAACAGACTACATGCAGTAGCCACCCATTTAGCTCTGGCTGCAATAAGTCTGTTCTTCGTTGTGGTGTCCATGTGTTTCTGAAGTCATCCATTCTTGTCTGCTATGACGAGGGGGCGCAGAGTTAGCATCAGCTGTGTGCTTGGCCATCAAGTGGTGTTTCAGACTGGATAGGCTACGATGATAGCTCAGTTCACAATGACTAATGGCACATACCACTTTGGTCTTGTCAAGGGAACCATCTGACAACTTTTTGAAAGTAAACTTTCCATTCATTAGCGTCTTATCATTCATTTTGCCGTATCGCGCTCACCATTCATTCATTTCAAACCGTAACGTTAGCCTAGCTTCCAAGCCCAAACGGCGTGCCTATTGTTTTGCTTCCGGTTGAGCTACATCCGGCGTGGTGCTCGCGAGAATTTATTTTTTTAATTAAAATGCGTTAACGCCGTTAATAAAATTGACAGCGTTAAAATTGGTTTGCGTTAACGCCGTTAATAACGCGCTAATAACGCGCTAATATGACAGCACTACTATTAATGCAAACGAGGAGTAAGCTAACATAATTATCGTTTTTGTGCCTTTGTACACAGCTCTTACGTTGGTTTTGGGAATTTATCAATACATTTTAAATCATCAGTCAAGTGCAGGACCACTTATCTGTATGCTACATGATATATATATATATATATATATATATATATATATATATATATATATATATATATATACATACATACTGGGATGTTTGCTGAAATTGATTAGATGGCTCTACCAAAAAGATTCCACCAGCCGCCACTGATCTGATGATAACTTTATAAAGATCTGTTTTTCTGACCATGCCCTTTCTTTAGCTCTGTTTCACATTCACAGTCTGCTGCTCACTGAGCAGCTTAGAAGACGTATTTTAGCCGTAAAAAGCAGGAAATAATTTGTAGCACCAAAGAAACCCATTCTCATTGTTGGTAATGTATTTGATCTCCTCAGATGCTCCAAAGCTTCCCTCTGTGTCAGTGAGTCCCTCTGCTGAGATAGTGGAGGGCAGTTCAGTGACTCTGACCTGTAGCAGTGATGCTAACCCAGCAGCTAACTACATCTGGTACAAGGAGGGAAAGGAACCTTTCAGTGAAGAACCTCAGGTTGTCTTCAGCTCCATCCAGTCCTCTGACTCTGGAGAGTATTACTGTATAGTTGAGAACCAGCTGGGGATGGCTACTGAAGTCATCTCTATTGATGTGAAATGTGAGTGAAACATTTATTTAAATCCAACAAACATCTTAAATGTGTCCAGTCTTTGCAGGAGAAGACTTCACTGATCATAACTACTTTCTTCAGCTCTACTTGCTTCACATTCAGTCTGCTGGAATTCACTGAGCAGCTTCAGGAGATTTTAGGGTTTTATTCTGTTTTAGACACAGATTCAAACCGTCACATCCATTGAACTGAAATACCACATGTTCTCCTGTAACACAGTCTTAAAATAGAATAATCTGTTAACTCGTCTCCTCAGATGCTCCAAAGCTTCCCTCTGTGTCAGTGAGTCCCTCTGCTGAGATAGTGGAGGGCAGTTCAGTGACTCTGACCTGTAGCAGTGATGCTAACCCAGCAGCTAACTACATCTGGTACAAGGAGAACCAACCATTGCTTCAAGGACCAGAAGGTGTTTATCACTTCACCTCCATCAGCTCTGAGGACAGAGGGATCTACTACTGCAAGTCTGAGAATCCACATGGAGAGATCATGTCACCGTCTCTATCAGTAGATGTCCAGTGTGAGTATAAAGCATCAGCACATCTGGTGTCCCTCGTATTGACAATCACCAGAGAAGTGATCTGAAATTAGTGCCGACTGTGATCTATTTGTTTAGGTTGACAGACAAAATACATGCCCTTAATCCAACATGCAACATGTGACAACGCCATGCTAATATTTATTAATACATACATCTAATGTTAATAATATGAGTCTCTATACGTCGCCTCAGATGCTCCAAAGCTTCCCTCTGTGTCAGTGAGTCCCTCTGCTGAGATAGTGGAGGGCAGTTCAGTGACTCTGACCTGTAGCAGTGATGCTAACCCAGCAGCTAACTACATCTGGTACAAGGAGGATGGAAAGGAACCTCTCAGTGAAGAACCTCAGCTTGTCTTCAGCTCCATCCAGTCCTCTGACTCTGGAGAGTATTACTGCACAGCTGAGAACAATCTGGGGGCGAAGAAAACATCCAA
This sequence comes from Myoxocephalus aenaeus, assembly GCA_038501785.1. Lineage (NCBI taxonomy): Eukaryota > Metazoa > Chordata > Actinopteri > Perciformes > Cottidae > Myoxocephalus > Myoxocephalus aenaeus. Next base: position 1,787,101 of record JBAMJR010000026.1, read on the forward strand.
ACACAAATCTATTGATGTAAAATGTGAGTAAAACAAAGTTTATCTAAAAAGCATCATGCATCTGATGCAGTGGCGGCCGGCCAATAGATCTTATAAAGATCTGTTTTTCTGACCATGCTCTTTCTTTAGCTTTGTTTCACATTCACAGTCTGCTGCTCACTGAGCAGCTTAGAAAACATATTTTAGCCGTAAAAAGCAGGAAATAATTTGTAGCACCAAAGAAACCCATTCTCATTGTTGGTAATGTATTTGATCTCCTCAGATGCTCCAAAGCTTCTCTCTGTGTCAGTGAGTCCCTCTGCTGAGATAGTGGAGGGCAGTTCAGTGACTCTGACCTGTAGCAGTGATGCTAACCCAGCAGCTAACTACATCTGGTACAAGGAGAACCAACCATTGCTTCAAGGACCAGAAGGTGTTTATCACTTCACCTCCATCAGCTCTGAGGACAGAGGGATCTACTACTGCAAGTCTGAGAATCCACATGGAAGCATTGACTCTTCATCTCTTGTTATAGATGTCCAGTGTGAGTACAAAACATCAACAGGTCACTGGAACAGGAAATTAAACTCGCACTACTTTACTAACGAGTCGTGTCTCTTAATGTTTCTCCTCAGATGCTCCAAAGCTTCTCTCTGTGTCAGTGAGTCCCTCTGCTGAGATAGTGGAGGGCAGTTCAGTGAATGTGACCTGTAGCAGTGATGCTAACCCAGCAGCTAACTACACCTGGTTCAAGGAGGATGAAGACTCACCAAAAGCATCAGGACAGATCTTCATCATCACTGACTTCACAGCTGAACACAATGGGAATTATTCCTGTGAAGCCCAGAACACCAGAGGACGTAGTCACTCAACTTTCTATCTGGCTGTACCAACAGGTGAGTTCCTCCATGACACTAATCGTCTGGTTAACAAACAGCTTCGTCTGGCAGGTTTATTCATGAATAATTAAAATCTGTTTATCTAATAACTGTCTCTCTCCAGTTGTAGATCTAACAACAACGGTGCTAAAAGAAACCATCAGGTGGACTCTGTTGGTTGTGGTTCTGATTTCTCTGCTTCTTTTGTATCTGTGGATAAGGTGAAACAACAATGACTAATCATCACTATCTTTTAAGTTGAATATTTCCTTTCATAGTTTTGGAGTTGTCAATAAACGTTTAATTTCTGTATTTGTGTGTTGGATTCAATCCAGGAAGAAGAAAGCTCTGATCTCCACCACTGAACCACATGAACCCATAGAGGCTGTGGAGGTGAGAGAGATTTGTTTGTTGTTATTATGAGGTCATAAACATAATATGTAACTTTATTAGTAATCTTTCTTTTTATAAACCACCAATGTGTATTTACCTTCACACATTTTCCAACCACATTTACTGCAATCGTACTTTGTACTGAAGAGCATTTAAAAGAATATAGGATCTTATTGACCCTCTGCTAAGCCCCTCCCCCTGGTTACTGTTGCTAGGCCTGTCAAGCTTTTGCATACTGGTATGTCGGGTACTTAGGTTTAGGCTACAAAAACTACTTAGTTAGGTTTAGGCAACAAAACTAGTTAGTTAGGTTTAGTCAACACAACTACTTAGGTTTAAGCTACAAAACTACTTAGCTAGGCTCAGGAAAAAATCGTTAAATACTCAGTTAGGGTTAGGCAACACAACTAGTTAGCTATATACAGGAAAATATCGTTGTTTGGGTTAAGATAACTACAGAAGTGTTGTTACTGAAGTAAGGAAGTTACGTGAATAATGTTTATTTCTCGTTTCACACCAGGAACAAACAATGGTCTTCTGGATGAGGGTTCTGTGTTTGTCACACATTAACAATAATTCATATCATATAATACTTTTGTTTGCTAACATGCTAAGCTAGCTAACTAATGCTAAGATGCTAATTAGTATCTTACCTTGCAGCAAATTAAGGAGTTTTTTTTCATCGTCTATGGACTCAGTTGTGATTGAGAGCTTCCACACTGTTAATCCATAACTGACTCTCCTCTAGCGTAGAATACTGAGACACTGTAATCTAAACTTTGAGGATATCTGCTGTCGGACTTTCAGGTTTCAAACACACCGCTGAAGGCTCAACAGGCCTCTGGTCCTCTAGCTACGGTTGCTAATGAAGGATTGTCCAGTGGTCGTTCTAGGGAGAGACAAAGGGTCACATGTTTCTGAATTCCATCTATCAGGCCTTTGACTCTCATCTTCTCGTCTCTCCCCATCAGTTAAACCTTTATCCCGTGTATGACGACATTGCAGCACAGCCAGAAGACACCGAGGAGCAGGAAGACCAGGTGTGAAGGCTCAACAGGCCTCTGGTCCTCTAGCTACGGTTGCTAATGAAGGATTGTCCAGTGGTCGTTCTAGGGAGAGACAAAGGGTCACATGTTTCTGAATTCCATCTATCAGGCCTTTGACTCTCATCTTCTCGTCTCTCCCATCAGTTAGACCTTTATCCCGTGTATGATGACATTGCAGCACAGCCAGAAGACACCGAGGAGCAGGAAGACCAGGTGTGAAGGCTCAACAGGCCTCTGGTCCTCTAGCTACGGTTGCTAATGAAGGATTGTCCAGTGGTCGTTCTAGGGAGCGGCTTAACGAAGGGTCACATGTTTCTGAATTCCATCCATCAGGCCTTTGACTCTCATCTTCTCGTCTCTCCCCATCAGTTAGACCTTCATCCCGTGTATGATTACATCGCAGCACAGCCAGAAGACACCGAGGAGCAGGAAGACCAGGTGTGAAGGTGAGCCAGGTTTCAGTCTGCTGCATGGGGGAAAAGACCTCGACTCAAAACAACTTCCTACTTATATTTCTGAGAAATAACTTCATGTGGTTTTCTTCAGATGCAGTCAAACCAGAGGGAGACTCACCTGGATGGAAACAGAAAGAAGAACACTGAAGTGGACATATTTACCTTCAGTACCAAAAGTTATTATCTCAGGTCTTTAAAAAGTTACAGCTATAGTTTTTATTTTAATCTCTTAGCTCTTTAATCTCTCTTCTTAATTGTATTTCAATGTTCTTTTATTTTGTGTTTTTTGTTGTTGCACTTTGTGATGTTTTATGTAAAGTGCTTTGAATTACTTTGTTGTTGAAATGTGCTTTATAGATAAACCTTCCTTGCCATGTCGTTTTTTGGAAACAGTGACATGTAGCAGAATTTTCATAATGCATGCTTTATTTGTACCTGTGCAATGATTTAACTTTGATGTAATAAATTGCTTTTAAGAAATACTGATCACCATCCGATGCAGTCTTCCTTCGTGGGATTTAAAGGTCAAAGGGCAGACATAAAATGTAATTCATGCAATAAATGGTCTACGTATATAAAAACACTAAATATACTTTACAACAACAATTAATACAGGATGCTGCAGGAAACCAAGGATGTCAACGGGACTATAGTGTTGAATCAATCATTATTATTATTATTATTATATGATATATACATTATATATATATATATATATACCGTAAACGTCGGGTTACAAGCCGCTCCTACGGCTGATCAGTGTCCCCACCGTAACAAGCTAGTAGCAACGCTAGCTAGCGCTGCTGCTACCGCTGCTGCTGCTGCTACTGCCCGCGTCCCCTCTGCCCAAGTCGGGTGTCGAGCCTGGTCCCGCTACCTTCTGTGGTTTTCGGGGAGCTAGCGGAAGTTAGCGGGGAAGTGACGGAGCGCTAGCAGGAGCCCCAGCTGGCTACAGCGGGGAGCTAACGGGGACTCTGACCGAAGGTAGTAGCGGCTCGTAACCCGACGTTTACGGTATATATAAATATATTAATAATATTATATACATACAATACAACTGATTGTTATTCAGTGAATTTCATGGATGTGTCAACCTTCCTGAAGTATCATCACTTTGCACAAACCAGAACCCTCAGTCAGACAGTTTTTTCCAATTCCGCCGTGACGCCGGTCGCACACACGCTCGCTCCTGGTCTCACTACGGCCGCTACTACTTCTGCTACTTCTACTACTGCACTCGGTCCATGTTGATCAGACAGTGTATTGAAGAAAAACAAAACAAACATAAGAGAAGGTTAGCCAAAATCCACGAGCTAACTTCTACTGGCCACCTCTGCGAGAGTTAGCTAGCGTGCTAGCTTAGCTTAGCTAACGTAAGCTTTTAGCACCATTCAATTACTTTTCCAACCAGTCCTCTGAATTACTGAAACAGGAATTCAGCATTCTCCTGGACTCCCTTGAGGTCCTTGGTAGACGGGTCTTAATCAGTGGATCTATCGCCCCGCACAACCGCGGCATGGACCATTTCAGCCGCTCACTGAGGGCCAATCCCAATCTCCACCCTTATGCCGTGTTCACACCGGACGCGGCGCGAATTTGCGGCGCGACCAGATTACATGCAAAGTCAATCCACAGACGCGCCGCCCCGCGAATCGGCGATTTTTTCGCGGGGCGGCGCGATAGACGCGTTTGAGGCGGCGCGAACAGAGCGTTTGACGAGGGGCGAACAGAGCGAAGGACGCGGCGCGAATTCGCGTGAGTTCAATTCTCCCAACTCCAGCGGAGAATTCGCGTGACGCAAAGTTGCGGCAGCCAATCAGCGTTGAGAATCAGCGTTGAGAAGCTCCGCCCGTCATCACCGCCGTCTTGCCGGTCCCGAATGAAACTGCTGCTGCTTCGCCTGAACCAGCGCTGGCAGCGGCCGTCATTCAGACACTGTTGTGGGACTACGGATAATATTATGAACCCAGACACCATGGAGTTTGATGTTCCGACACATGTGGAGTTTACACAACAAGTATAAAGCAGAACTAGTGGTTAATTCCATGGTGGGTGACAGAATCGGTATCCGTTTTACGGAGAAGCCAGACACAGTTCCTGGAGGAGTCGGAGAAATTCACCGAGCTGTGTGCGGCTACGGATGGTGTTATGAACCCAGACACGAGGGCGTTTCATGTTCCGACATGTTTGGGACTTCCACAACAAGTATAAAGCAAAACTAGTGGTTATTTATTCCATGGTCGATAGCGGAAATGAAAGCTCCTTTCACAGAGACAAGTGACTGAGATAAGCCACGCCCCTTTCGCGGCGCGATGTTTCGAGTTTGGTGTGAACACCCTCGTTTCACTCGCGCGACTAAACTTCCGCGGTGAACGCGGCGCGATAATTCGCGCCGCGTCCGGTGTGAACACGGCATTACGGACTCACGGACTTTGAGGGGCGCTCCCGCGAAGTCCTTGAGGGTTTAGGGGTGTCCCACTGTCACAACGTCGAGTGCTTGAGGCTCTCTGGCAGACATTTTGAGCCCTTTATGAACCATTTCCGTTGCCTAAAGGAATTACCCAGAGTTCATAGCAATGTGACGTTAAACACGCAGTTCCCAATGGAAGCATGAAGACGTAAAAAAAAAAAAAAGTAAACAAAAAGACATGTTGGCGTTCAGCCCGATAAAATACACTACAACATTACGGATTAAAGATGGAACATAAAAACACATGAAATCAGAGGAATGCAAGCAGAAAATATATATAATAATATTTTTTTTACATTCATCAAACATTTCGTCAAAAACGAGTAAAGGAAAAACAAATCTCGTGAGGAAGACGTTCCAATCAGTGAATAAAAAATATAAAAAGAATACACAATTGTACACAATATTGTTTTATGTAGTCACGTGATATGCTGTCCCATTCATATTCACACCAGTTCAAGCCCTCACAGCCTCTCACACTCAGCCACTTAGCAGCTGACGTCAGTGAGTCCCTTGAGGGTTTAGGGTGGAGATTGGGACTGGGCCTCGGTCTCCATTCGTGGCTCAAGTCCACCTGCGCAGCGCGAAATGTGTTTTTTATCAACAACTTTCTTTTAATCTTGTCGTGAAGGAAGCTAGAACTGCGTACTTTGCTAACTTAATTTCTTCCTCTAAGAGAAATCCTACAATTTTGTTTGACACAATTAACACCATTGTTTCACCACCTGTCGCTATATGACCTTGCTTTTCTACTGATGAGTGTAATAAGTTCCTTACCTATTTCATTGATAAGGTAATGGCGATTAGGTCTGGTATTGCTCCTGGGATTTGTTCACCCAACTGTAGCTCCTCTCAATCTCCTATGGTTCTGGACTCTTTCCAGCCTATGAGTTAATGGACTTAATTAATAAATCAAAACCATCGTCTTGCCCTCTGGATATTATACCATTTTCTCTATTTCAGAAAATCCTGCCAATTATTGGTCCTGCCATAACATTGATTTTTAATTCCTCTCTGTCTACAGGAAGTGTCCCCTCCTATTTTAAACATGCCACTATCCAGCCTTTATTTAAAAAAAACTAACTTAGATCCTGCTTTGCCCTCGAACTACAGGCCTATTTCAAAACTGCCTTTTTTGTCGAAAATCCTAGAGACGGTTGTGGCCGGCCAACTTACTGCTGCACTGCAGAGGCACAATATGTTTGACAAATTCCAGTCAGGGTTTCACAAACAGCACTCGACTGAAACCGCTCTCTTGAGGGTTTCAAATGACTTATTAATGTCATCTGACGCAGGTGACTGCTCTGTTTTAGTGCTCCTCGACCTCAGCTCTGCGTTTGACACCGTAGACCAGAACATCCTGAGTGAGAGGCTACGTGATTGGGTGCATATCTGGCACAGCGTTGGAGTGGTTTTTATTTTACCTCGCTAACAGAAGTTTTACTGTCTCGGTGGGAGAATTTGAGTCGGACATCTCTCCACTGTCTTGTGGGGTACCGCAGGGCTCGGTCCTGGGGCCTCTGTTATTTTCTTTATACATATTACCTCTGGGACAGATCATTACATCCTATAATGTTGCTTATCATCTATATGCAGATGATATCCAACTCCATGTCTCTTTTAAACCCAGTGAGGCTTTCAGGTTAATCAGCCTGCTAAACTCTGTAAATGCTATTAAAGACTGGACAGCAGCAAACAGCTTATAACTAAATGATACTAAGACGGAGGTTCTAGTTATTGCACCTGATGATGCTGTCCCTATGATCAAGCAGAGCAGTGGTCCACTCTCCTCTGCTGTCCACCAAAAGCTGCGTAATCTCGGGTAATATTTGATAAATCCTTGTCGTTTGACCCCCATATTAAGCAGCTGTCTAGATCTTGTTTCTTCCACCTACGAAACATTTCCAAACTGAGATCTGTTTTATCTACGGCTGAATTAGAGATGATCATACACGCTTTTATCTCTTCACGTATTGATTACAGCAACGCACTTTTTTCCACACTCAGCAAATCTGCGATTAACCGGTTGCAGGTAATCCAAAATGCTGCTGCCAGATTACTGACGAGGACAAATAGACGGTCTCATATCACCCCCATTCTCAGGTCTCTTCACTGGCTCCCTGTAGAGCAGGGGTCTCAAACTCAATTTGGCTTGAGGCCACCGCTGGTATTGTGATCTCATCGGAGGGCCACAAAGAAAGCTCAATATATATTTTTTTTACATTCATAACATATTTTTGTCATAAAAAAGGCAACCAGCAGTTTCTATACATTTTTATAATAATTTTTAACAGTGCAAATATATTTTATTTTTTTAAATAACTTGCACCGAACCAACAAATGCAATCCCTGAATACATTTGTACTTTATTCTATTTCTTGCCAGACACCTGGCAACGCTTTTTCTCACACAGCTGAGCCACATTGACCCTGATCCAGGTCACAGTGGAAACCCTGATCCAGGTCACAGTGGAAACCCTGATGGAGGTCACAGTAGAAACCCTGATGGAGGTCACAGTAGAAACCCTGAGTACAGCTTCAGGATGGGCATCACTAAACCTGGACCTGTACTTGCATTTATTAAAGTTCATAGTGGAGAAAGGTTTCTCACAGATATGTGCTTCCAAAAAGGCACATTTATTACCCGACTGATCACTTTAGTCTGCTCAGGGAAGGATGGAGGCAATTCTCTCAGAAATGGTCCAGTCATGTCTGGTTTTCCTCTCTGAATTTAGCTTTTAGATCACTGTTGCAAGTCAATAAGTTCCATTTGCAACAGACTCAGGACTGAGAAATGACTTCATACTACAGATCAAGCTTCATGGGGTGTGTGCACATGATACATTAATATTACAACGGTTTTTGTTTTCAAACAAAATATTTACTATATATATTTGAGTCAAAATATGTTCTATAGAAAAACGAACTATTTACAATGTTTACACAATGTGCATGTTTCAGTTTTGTTTTTTCAAGAACAGTTTTCAGAACAAGAACAACATAACATATGTGTGTACTGTGTACTCTTTACCAGCGCATGGTCACGTGTCGAGTAGCGCAGAGTAAAACTGAACATGTGGTTTTTTTCTCAGGTGGTAGTGTGTTGTCTGTCTGAATAAAAACCAGTGTATCTTTGCAGCGTATGTGGGTGGTTAGGTCCTGAGGGATTTCCTGAGTGTTCATTGGACAAAATGTCGACTGACACCTGAATCAACAAATCATGGTGAAAGGCAGAGCTGGACTCAGACGCTCTAAATCCTAAGATTTAGTTTGACACAATTAACACCATTGTTTCACCACCTGTCGCTATATGACCTTGCTTTTCTACTGATGAGTGTAATAAGTTCCTTACCTATTTCATTGATAAGGTAATGGCGATTAGGTCTGGTATTGCTCCTGGGATTTGTTCACCCAACTGTAGCTCCTCTCAATCTCCTATGGTTCTGGACTCTTTCCAGCCTATGAGTTAATGGACTTAATTAATAAATCAAAACCATCGTCTTGCCCTCCGGATATTATACCATTTTCTCTATTTCAGAAAATCCTGCCAATTATTGGTTATTTTTTTTATTTTTCCTGACTCCTGTCACTTTGTGACCTTTTCTCTGTAAAAAGTGCTATATAAATACACCTTATTATTATTATTATTATTTATAACAGTCTTAAGCCCATCACAGGATATATAGTAACCCGTTTTTGTAATTTTGTTGTTTCCAAAAAAAGGACAGGGTAATTGTTCTGAAACTCCAGAAATGATGTCTAAAAACAACTGAGGATGAACACAAACCCACTCAGGTTATTACCCGTTTGTGTTAAATGTTGATCAACGCTGCCCCCATGTGGTTAAAAGGATCCACTGCAAAACACTGGAGGACGTAATAGAAATCATTTAAAAAGGAAGACAGAAATAACTCTGATAAGTTTTCTGCTTGGATTTCAGTTATCGTGTTGAATTAAAATCATTTTACACTGCAGCGTCTTCCTCGTCAGGTCATGCGTGTACTTTAATAGTTCAACCTCACTAGACACCGACACTAGACCGTCTCCGATAACGGGCTCTGACGAAGACTTCCGAACATCGAAGACGCATAAACCACAACAGGATCTGGGTCTGTTATTTTCCTTGTTGTTTTATTGGTGATAACACGTTTCCGTTACAGTTTTTTGGGCAGCTAGTGTGCGTTTTATCATCTACCAAACAGAGACATTCTCTCGGTGTCTCGCAGACGGAGGAGGCCAGTTTGTGGTGGTTAAACAGGTTTTTCGGAAAAAAAATGAAAAGGTGGCCTAGAGACACACAAACACACACAGAGAGATAGAGAGAGAGAGATAGAGAGAGAGATAGAGGAGACGCACAGACGCCAGCTGGGACGGTTAATAAGAGTGGAGGGTTTCTTCTTCTTCGTCGTCAGAGCCGTGAGCAGTGAGCCTTCAGGGGGTCTAAGTGCTGCTGTTGGCCAGCAGGAGGAGACCGTCACTGGGACAGGAAGTCCATGGCGGTGTCTCGCTCCTCCACCAGCTCGGCCGCCGTGGCGTCCATCTTGGAGCGGGAGAAGTCGTTGATGGGGAGTCCGTCGACCATTTTCCAGGTCTTGTTCTGTGAGGGACGGGGGGTGAAAAAATATAAAATAAAAAGGATATTTGTGGCTTTTTGTCTGTTTGTCTATGCAGGGTTCATACACATTGTGACCAATGGATTCATGACTTTTAACCAAATTTCCATGACCAAACATTTAGTGAAATCTGGGTGTGAACATGAAAAAGTGAGTAAATGTAGTATTTAAACTAACAATGAGAACACAAAGCATACAGTAAACCTTAAATGACTCAAATGAATGAGACAATAGTTTGATTAAAAGAATAAACATTTATATAGATGCCTGTATGTATGCCTGCTTATATTTTGAGCGTCTTTCTTTTAAAAGCATATTAATTATTTAAAACTCAGCGTAAATGAACGTCATGAACACATGAATATAACACATTTACATGACTTTTACAACACTTTTGGGATTTTATTTTTTTCAAGGACTTTTCCAGGCCTGTAAATAACCAATTTTAAAATTCCATGACTTATCCAGGTTTTCCATGAGCGTATGAACCCTGTTATGGGCTACAAATATCACAGGACTGCGTCTCATTTTCTTCTCTTGATGCTATAAGAAATAACTCCCAGAATCCTCCCAGAAAACAAAGAACTAAACCGTTGGGTCTGCCAGCTGCTCGTTTTGTGTTTTCTTTTAGCAGATTAACTACAGTTCAACCCTCTCGGTGTGAAATAAAGTCCGGCTGACGACCGTCATCCTGCGTTGGCTGAACTCACCTTGATCTCGATGGGGAAGGAGTAGATGAGGTCCTCTGGGATGCCGTACGTGTTTCCGGCAGCGTACACGCCCATGGAGATGAACTCACCCTGTCGACAGCAAACAACGACGTCAGTCAGTCCGATAGAAAGGGAATTATAACTTATGCATCAGTATTCAGATGGTCATGGAAAAATATGTTCAAATGATTATGGTGGGATTTTTGCTGAGGGGTCAGTGATATCTCTTCATTCAGAGATATCTCTATACTTCATTCAGAACGGTATTTTAATTTGGATGATATTCATATTAAGGGTTCAGCCGAATACAATTCTTCACGCCGACAATCACCCAAATCAAGGAATACACGTCGTTGTTTGGCACAGAAATAGAAAATCTGAATGAAACCGGCATCTTCAGCACATAATATTGGCATTTTGGGACTTTGGGGGATGACTGCAGATATTTAATATAAAATCTGTGGATGAATTTGCTCACAATGCTGCAAAGACAGCGAGAATTATTTATTTGGACACTTTATACATATTTTGGCGCAATACTGTCACTATATTTTGTGCCTTATTTTTATATGTTTTTTGCCTTAAAGTTATTGTAATTCTGTGTGTTAGGAGGACCCTGCAAAATAAGCTTTTCATTGTATAGAATAACCGGACTGTTATCTGTGCATATGACAATAAAAACATCTTGAATCTTGAAGCTGCAGCCGTAAAAATGTCATCTTTGCGATTATTTTTCGAATAAAGCTTCAATAAAAATAAAAAGTAACAGAAGACGACACATAGAGACATCCTCTTAAAAAAATAAAAAAAATAAAAAAGGGGTAAATCAGTGTTTTTTTGGACTCTGACGACCAACTTTGAAAGAAACTTGTAACTTATGCTTAATAATTATTGTTTTTCAGATGATAAAAGTCGTTCATCCCACACGGACCTCCTTGGTGCCGAACCAGATGTCCCTCACGTGGTCGCAGATGGCCTTGGCGGCAGACATGGCGCTGGACAGCTTCCTGGCTTTGATGACGGCCGCGCCGCGCAGCTGCACCGTCTGCGGGACGCGCAGGTGAAGAGGAGAAAGGTCAGAAACTACCAAATGAAACCAAACGGGAAGACTTGCGGTTCTTTTTTTTCTTTTCTCTTCAGCTCACAGAGATGAAGTCTCCCCGGAGCCAGGCTTCGTCCTTGACGGCGTCGTAGGCGTTCTTCTCGGAGCCGTTCACGTCCACCTTGGCGTGGTGGACGTCGGGGTACTGGGTGGAGGAGTGGTTCCCCCAGATGATGACGTTCTTCACCTTGTCAGCGGACACGCCGCAACGCATCGCCACCTGCAGGCCAGGGACAGACACAGCAGCCGTGTCAGTAAGTAAATATATTTTATTTGTTGATATAAATGGCTTTTTCTAAGCTAAATGAAATAATTCTTAGTTTTCAGGTCATTATTATGCATATTATAATATATTTCTGCCAACTAATTCCCCTAAATGTTACACACTGTTCCTTTAATAGAGTTTGTATCTGTACATTTCTTCCTACTACTATAATTATGATTATTGCGTATTGCAGAAATTATATTTTTCTTGTCTCTCGTCTGTTTATTGTGACCCGACAATAGCAAGACTAATTCTTTGCACGTGAAAACCTGCTCTACAATGAACCGCCTTCAGACTTTAATTGAGGCTCTCCTCCAACATTGTTAAGTAAACAAACATGTCTGCAACATTGCACCATTTGTCAGACGATCAAATAGTTTTGTTGCTTCTGGAAAAAAATCAATCACAAAAATATATTTAAAAAGCCAACTAATGCCCCATCAATTATCGTTATTCAAACATTATGCAAAACATTCATTTAAAAATATGAATAGCGAGTGCGAAAGACGTTTTTCCGCCGTGAACGAGAGCCAGAACCGTCCTCACTGCCGCTCGTGGACCTCATTTGGACGAATCTGACCCCCGTGACCTCGGTGGGACAGAAGCAGGACCCGGTCCCGCTGCGTACCTGGGAGCTGGCCCTGTTGTGGTCCAGCCGGGTCAGGCAGGAGAAGTTCTCTTTGGGGATGGACGGGGCCGACTTGGAGGCGATCAGACAGTTGGTGTTCGCCGGGTTTCCGACCACCACAACCTGAAAAACATAAAAAATTAAATAAAATAAAAAACACGACTTTTGTAACGATGAAAATAAAAGAATAAGAAACCTTAGAAACATCTCCAACTGAAGAAAATGACAAACGAAGAAGCTTTTGATGAATCCTACGACTCAAAATTGATCAATCTAAAAAATTAGATTTGGGTTGAATTCTTAATTCAATATAACTTTATTAGTCCACAACGCAGACCACAAGCAAAAAGGGCAGTTCGGGATGACTGAGCTGATAATGCAGCTGCATTTAAAAAGTAATGAAAATCATAATTCAATTAAATAATGATGCCGTTAGTTGTGAGGTTGAGGTCTCTCTTTTCTGCAAACAACCTGTTCTAATAAACAGATAATAAAGGATTTGTTTTAACGTAAACTAACTCTTTTACGAAGTTCTCTCACTGAAAAGCAATAAAAGTGAAATCGGATTAACTGAAGCAAAAGAGTTAATTTACGGAAATACTAAGTTTTTATCCAACAGCACCGATGATAAATGTTTTTTATTTTTTTTATTTTTTTAACTCTCGGTGTCGAGTAAAGAAAGCTGGAAACCAGAAGAAGTGTAGGACGTGAAGTCCGGAGCTGCTCTGTTAGAGTAAGAGAGTTCCTCCTCTCAGTTCCTCTTCTATCGTCTCCAGACAAAACATCGGCCCTTCAGCTGCTTCGCTTCCACATTTACCCAGAATGCTCGTCGACACGGCGAGAAACAGACAACTCTGTTGTTTCTTCTTTAGTTCCGTCTTGAGACTTCAGGACACGACCGATTACAAATCTGGATGAAAAAAGGCTTTTCTACTAATACTCAAATAAATAAATAGTGTAAAATAATCTGTTATCTGCAGGCGGTTTGACATGTAGACGAGAATATGTGGTCGTTTTTTTTTAAAGTTAGTTCAAGGAATTGTTGAATATAACAGTTAGAGGTGAATCCAAACAGTTTCAAGCAATCTTTACTATTTTACTGACTAAATGTTTATTTCTAAGTTGACTTATCAGAGAATAAAAGAAACAAAAGCTGTTTTCTCTGAAGGTTTCTGGTGTAAAAGCTTCAACGTCAGGCTGTTTTCTTCTGTCCACAGTTCCCCTCATGTGACCTTTGACCTCAGGAGTGACGCCACCTCTTTCGTAACACTAACCGGGCCCCACAGTGGACTTTGTGTCATTAGGGGCCTTCCTGCTGATCTCCATAGTATGGGACATTAGTGGAGTTATTCATGGCTCATAGTGAGGTGGAACCATAATAGTTATATTAATTTATAGATATATATTATTTTACACAAAAGGTAGATCTTAAAACAATAATTGTATCTTAAGTTAGCTTCTTTCCAATTAAAATTTCAAATTTTATAAACGATAAAGTGGGAATAAAGTGGATAAAAACATGTTTATTTGTGTTTCCTCACATTTTTACAGTATAAACAGAGGCGTAGATGTCGAGGTGCATAGAGCAGCTTTCGACTCAAATCTACAAGAAACGCTGGATAAGCACTTTCATTTCCCGCCGGGACGACTGATGGATCCACGGCGAGCAGATCAATGGTAATTAAAATGGCGTTAAAAAAATAAAAATGTCACCTTGACGGTCTTCTTGGCGAACTTGTCCAGGGCGGCTCCCTGAGTCTTGAAGATGGCCACGTTGGCCTTCAGCAGGTCCTTCCTCTCCATCCCCTCCTTCCTGGGCATGGAGCCCACCAAGATGGCGGCGTCGATGTCCTTGAAGCCGACCTCCACCTTGTCGGTGGGGATCACCTCTGTGGGGGAGGAGAGGGACGCGGTCAGCATGCGCATCTTATTTAGGGACAATGCGTATTAGCGTAATGAATGTGCATCAACATACAACATGAAATGGATAAATAAACACAGAATAAATACATAAAACAAGTGGGAACATATAGCAGGAGGCGTATGTATATTTTAAATGTTGCAATAAAAATATCAGTTTCTTGACTAATTGAGAGTGATTCCAGTATGTTGGAGTAATTCTATATAGAGTATATGTTGATGATTATCGAGATAATGCAGTGATTAGCATTATTTTGGACCAAGATAACTGCGGCATTACATTTTCATATCGTCCAGCAGTGAATATCTGTTCAAACCATGAATCCTTCATCACCGTAAAGCAGTTTCTTGAAGAATCTGTGCATCGTCTTCATCGTCAGCTTTAAAAATACTTGACTATGAATTCATTTTTTTTCCTCCCCCAAATGAGGAGGATATTAGGATTACTTCTTATTCACAATCATCGTTATTTATTAAGACTCATGTTGAACTGGGGGATATCGTATCCGCTCCGTACACATATTAATAACATTAAACGTATTGGTACCCATAAGGTACTTTTATTTTACTGTGACGTTTCCAACCGTGTTTTCACTCGACTTTTTTCCCCCCCTTTCTTCTTTTCTCATTGCACAACTTTTCATTTGATCTCGTCTCGGTTCACAACCTCAGACCACCGGTTCGTTTCTCTCAGATAAATTCCCGCCGCCTCGTCTGATCCCGGCGATAAGATGCGTTCAGGGTCTGTTTGGTATCAACAGGCTGCTATCAGACTGGACTTCAGTCTGGGCTCAGCTCCTCACCACTGATCTGATTGGCTACTGTGGTGCCTCAACAACCAGCCAACCAGAGGCCTCCTTTTAGACACTCCTCCTCCGAGTAGCAGAGCACAGAAACTAAACTTCATTAAAATATGAATTAATTATTAGTGATACCGTCAGTGTAACATTTCTGTTCTTATCATGGTGATAAAGACTAGCTGCAGCCGGCTACCTCAACTACAGTTAGCATGTCACCATTTAAAAAACATGAATTGATCATTTTGCACAGTCATTCCTCAGAGTGCTGCAGGAACGAGTCCTAAAACCCTGTAATGAGTCAGAATTTTGGTTGTTTTGTGTGTTTTTTTTTAACGTGTTTCTTGTTGGATGTCTAAAATAAGGTCTTTGGTTCCCATAAGATTTTTTTTGTTTTGTTCTACAACATGAAATATACCACATGAACCCTTTTCATGCCTTAAAAATGCGGTTGCTGAATGAGACCACAGAGAAACTAGAACACTAGTCGGTGTGTTTAAACTCGCGCTCACGTGACCGTGATTTATTTAAGTTACAGCCTCACGTTAGCTTTTTATTTACTTCATGCGACTTCTTCACGGCTGGTACACACACACACACACACACACACAGTTGGCTCACCCATCAGCAGTGGGAGGGCGCAGTCCTGCAGCTCCATGACGACGCCGTCCAGCACCGGCAGCATGGGGGGGATGTCCAGCAGGACCAAGATGATTGGCTTAAAAACAAACAAGAGGGTTTTTTACCCAAAAGCAAATCCACGAAACAAAACATGCAAATCAAAACGTTTGACCGGTCGTGTTTAAATAAACATTGATTTAAAGTTTTCAATTTAGCTTGACTTTGCATCATCAACTGATACATGAGGTTTTTTTTCCCCATGAAGAACTTGACGACGCTTTTTAATTCGGCACGCAAATACATCAAAGAGAACATTTAGAGGATTCCAAAGGACGGCGCAAACGCTACTAAAGATTTTTTTTATTTTTATCTCAGTAGCTGCTGATAAATATTGGTACAAAGTTTTACATTAATAGCCGAGGAGTCTGATCCTTATCACTGCCTCCTATCGGCCAATCCGCTTATTGGGATTGACGCAGAAGAACGACATAGCAGTGGTGACCAACAAAGCAGAACGCTTCACTAAAACTGTCAAAATGAACAGCCTTCTGTTTTGAGGTTTATAACATTCCCCAGATGAGGACTCCATGCGTTATTCATGACGAGTCCATTATGTAAGAGCCTGCCTGTGCAGAGAGCAGCTTCAGGGGATGGGGGGTTACGTAATCACGAGACCAGCCTCTTCAGTCGTACCTGGTCCTTCCCGAACACATCTCCCTTGGCGATGCTGTACAGCAGGGAGTAGGCGATCTGGCCGGCAGCGCCTGTCACCACAACACGGATTGGTTTGACCTGTTGGGAAACAAACAAACAAACCGGTTTGGTTTGGTTCATACGTGTCATTGACCTAGATACACAACAGATGGAGGGCACAAAGCAGCAGGAACACGCATTCTACAGCTAATGGATGGAATCCTCACTTTACAAGCCTTTATCTGTGGCTCCTCCTACTGTAGAAACCTTTGTACGAGGACTTCAAACCAAACTCCTTTTAGAAAACCGTGCAATAAAGAACGGCCTCGTATATTGACAAGAATAGGTTGGACAGTCAGTCTATTTTTAGACTTAATATTTAGCAGTTGATGTCACTCTGTAATTCGGCACACATGAATGAAACTACAAATCCACTTTAATCAGGTTTTATGATTGGTTCACACAACTTCCTCACGCTCCTCGCGGTGCGAAATAATGAATGAAGTAGGGGGCAAAAAGAGTAAATACTATAAATGATGCAGAGGTTTTTATTTATCTATACGTATCCGGTACAATCAGAAAATCTCCTCACATCATATTCAAACTGGCTTTTGAAATTCATCCAACGAGCAAGAACTCCTTAAAATTTGCGAGATTTGTGAATGGAGATTCAAACTCCCCGGAGCTGGCGCCATGATTGGCTCCCCGGCCTGAATAAAAGAATAAATAAAAAGGCCGTTGATGTAACGTGACGCTGACGCCACGCGACAGCCTGCTTATTAAAATGGAGGCAGATGCACGAAGGTACAGCAGATAAGCAAGAATATAAATGAATAAAAAAACCTGCACGCTTGGCTGCAGAACCTAACGTTGAATTTTCGTTTTTTTTTTTTTTTTTTTTTTTATTATTCAAAACATCATCTTTGAGCTGCGCGACCAAAACTGCGCGTGACACAGCCGTGTCCTTGGATGTTAAATAGTAAATAGTGAATTCGGCACATTAAAATCCGCAGTAAATAACGTTTAGCATCAAGTGAGATTACTAGCTACATTTTGACTTCTCAATGACAGCCGTTATTTAGCACACCTGTTAAATTATTGAGTTTAACGCTTTGATAGAGGTCTCATATTATATGCCATTACATTTATACAATCACGCAATAAACAGACAATATTATATCTTACCATTTTTAGCTAACGGGTGGAGATGCTTTGGGTCTGCGGTGCCTGTTATCCCTGCTCAGAGTCGGACTAGACGGAAGGGTCACCTCTATCCGTGTGTTGTAAAGTCAGGCGGTTAAACGGCTCGCACCACACTTATGAAGGGACTTGTAGTCTTTTTATGAATCCCAACAGGCTTTACGACCGAGCCGAGTCCACAAAAAGAACACAATCTCCCGTGATGCACCGCACTCGTCTCACCGCGCCCACCTACTCCATATACGGAAGAGGATTTTCTGAAAAAAGGTTCCTTTTTTTCCACTGAGATTCTGGCGGCTGCGCCTTTAGCGACACCACGTGGCCGGCAGAGGGACTGCAGAAGCAGACACAGCTTCAAGACTGTGATCTGTTAATGTTTTGTATTTAATGACGCATTAACTGTAAATCCCTTAATGACACAACATAAATGCATAAAATAAAATACTACTGGAAACCCCTCAAAGGCAGTTGGAACCCCATCAAAAAAGAAGAACATAAAGGTCTATGAGGGCTATGACCTTCAAGGATGCTCCTGAAACCGCAGCTTCACGTAATGATCCTTTAAGTGACTTAAAGGTCCCGTTAAATGGAAAGTGCTTTTTCCAAACAAGTCTAAGTGCTGCTGTTTGCAGATTTGATGGCAAAATAAAATCTTGATATTTGGGATATTTATAACAATTCTTTGCAAAGGCAATCTTATAAACAATACAGGGATTTGTCATTTCCTTCATTGGGAATAGATATTAAAATATATGAATATTTTAATTTTTTTTTTTTTAATAGTCAACCAATTTCTCAGACTTTTTTCTGGTGGCTTCCTGTGGGGCTGAATTTGAAACCTTCAAATTTCAAAATAAGAGTCCATTTGAATTAAACAAAAGTTCATCCAGCCATGCAGATTGTTGTGGTATTATATATATATATATATATATATATATATATATATATATATATATATTACCACCCCAATATAAAATGAAGGTTTGTTCCCCAGGTTCTCAGGATCACAGCGATTGTCTGTGGATTATTCTGGGTGCAAAGTTTCGCTTGAGGTCAAGTTCGCTCCCCAGACTACAGGAAGTCGCCGGGTTCAGTTGCCAGCCCGTTAAGTTGTTGTTCAGCCTGTTATCTGCGACCTCGTGGAAGTCGAGCTGTCTGATCTGCTGACATTTATAGAGCAGGCATCATCACCAGGGGTGGGAGAAGTACTCAGATGGGATCCTTTAGGTAAAAGTACAAGTACAACATTATACAAATACTCCCCTACAAGCACAAGTCCATGTAATAAAAACTTGAAAGGACATAAATATCTGACATTATTAGTGTTAATCAATTTGAACACTGACTAACTACCTATAGATGTCATATACTGCAGCTAAAAGTACACTCTATGTCTCTGAAATGTAGTAAAGTAGAAGTATAAAGTTGCAGAAAATAGAATTACTTCAGTAAAGTTCAAGTACCATTTATATAAATACGCGTTATGATCTATTTTACTCTAAATGGGAACAAACACGTACTGGTTGTCTTATGTCATATTTGTGGTTTTGAAAAATCAATCCAATGTTGAGGTGCCGTACAGTTGCATTCTTTCTACTGACCACCAGGGGGCGACTCCTCTGATGTATAGAAGTATATGCTTCATGTGTTAAAGCTGCATTCTCTCTCCTGCCCACCAGGGGGTGACTCCTCTGGTTGTATAGAAGTCTATATAAATGACTCTACTTCTCTTGATGTATTCCCTCAGTAAACATTGTAAACATGAGTTTATGTCTCAATCTCTAGTTTCAAGTCTTCTTCAATACAGCATGATGTTCATTTAGTAAATTATGGTCATTTAGAGTCAAACAGACCATAAAGCAGGGGATGATTTATGGTCAGTATCAATGCAGCTTTAACACATGAAGCATAGACTTCTATACAACCAGAGGAATGCATACTTTTGCTGCCTGAAAAGAGCTCAGCATATAAAGTGAAGGTGATGATGTTCTTTCAGAGAGGTGAGGTTTTAGATTACAACCAGAGGTCTGTCCATCCTTCAGCCTGTCAAGGACACCGGCAGCCATGTTGGATCTGTGCTGCAGTTTGCAGGGTTCAGTTTCCTGGAGTGAAAACAGGCTGCGGTTCTGGGCCGCTGCAGGAACTGACCGAGGTGCTGATAATCTGCAGCGGGAGCTGCTGCATGAAGGCGGCAGCAAAACAGGAAGCGCAGCCGGATCCCCCGGTCATTACGCCTTCAAAATAAAAGTGTGAAGATTGTCGCTTATGCTGTGTATAGGAACTTATTGGAGAAACAACACATTAACATTGGTTTTGTTTCGTATAGTTTTATCACTGTTTTCTGTGCTTTTTAACCTAAAGGCAGCTTGTTTTCTTTTATTTTGCATTTCTTGAGCAATCTTTGAGACAGGAATTGTGTTGAAGATAGATCAATCTTACCTGTTTTATCTCATTTAATCTCGTCTCTATTTCTCTATTTTAAAATGATATGTTATTCTATTGTTTTTAATTTACTCCTGTGGAATGATGACTGTTCTCCCACAACAACATTATGTATAACATTAAGATATTACTTTGAAATCATTTTAAAAGAGTGAAACTGCACATGTGGGAGTTTTAAAGTTTTAACTACAGCAGTAGTACAAACACTTTGGTTTTGCTGAATGCACATGAAACTGAATCCTACCATGCATGTTCTTTTTCATAGTTACACACATGTATTTGTACATGTACGTCACAATATATATTGAATAAAATAGCTGCTTTCTCATGATAATCATTAATCTGATCAGGGAGTGAACATGATATTGATCCAACACGTTTTATATTCACCCTTGCAAAAACTATTCAGGGTTTTATTATGTTGTTTTCTGGGCTCACCAGATAATAACATTGTAATATCATACACAAACCGCGTCTACATTACATGTGTTAAGCTTTTTTTTTTTATTAAATAGGTTTTTGTAGGACTTGCTGCAGCATATTTGTTATTTAGGGGAATGGACGTTCCATGGCATCATACGTTCTAATCTTTACTTTTTGAATTGTGAGATACTTTTAGGATAAAGTATAAGATCAAAAGTGGAAATGATAAATGGGTTATAGAATTTAGTAGAGTTTTGAGATATAAAGTAAATATTCAGGCTTTTTATCTCATAATTCTGACTGTAAAAGTTATTATTCTACATACCATTCTTACTTTTATCACTCATAACATTTTAAGAACATTTTCCTTTTCCTGGGATTAATGGACCATTGTTTCTTTATTACTTTAATTGGAGGTATTTGCATTTCAAGTTCTCAGTTGCAACACTTGTTTCATTAATTCTGCCACATTTATAAATTCACTAGTGTGAAGAAAGTGGGCTTTTATTTTGAAAGGCACGACCGGATGTCTCGCTGTTCACTCCGGTGGGCTTCACTGTGGCACTTTGCCAACTTCGCCAGGTGAAGACGACTCTCGCTGAATGAATGATGACGGCGGGTCAGAAAAAGACGCAACCCGCCGGGTTCCTTCACCTTCACGGAGGTGTTTACTTTCCGGCGGCCATTTTCACACCTGAAGTCCAACGGTGCAAAAACACCGCGGGTGTGTCTCCTCGTTAAAGTCCCGTCAACTGTTCAATAAAAACGATTGACGGAAAACGCCGAACGTTACCGAACGCGGTTCGTAAAAGGTCAACGACGAGCTCCGGAACGCGTCTTTGGTGGTGCGTTCACGGACGCGCGGTCAGCTCCGTCCTCGAGCCCCAACTGTCAAAACGGCTGCTTTTCGACTCACCTGCGAGGACACCGCCTGCACCATCAGGTACATGGAGGTCAGCATCGTCATCATGGCGCTCGGCTCGTGTCGTTCACGGACAACTGGGTGTCCTCTGAAGCAGAAATGGCGGCTCGACCCGACTCTCGGTACCGAGAGAGAGAGAGAGAGAGAGAGAGAGAGAGGTGTGCCGGGACTCCCTCACTACCTGCCCACACACACGCACACGCACACACACACACACACACACACACACACACACACACACACACACACACACTGCAGTCTAGTCCCTTAATACGATTTTCAGGACGTAAATAGCCGCGGACCGGAGTGCTAAAGCTTTTCACTGTAAATAAATAATACTGAAGGCGGCTATAATACTGTAATAAAAACAACAACAACAACAAAAAGCAAGGGAGTTTGGTATTTAGGAGTCAGTGACGTCACTGCAGGGGAACGGGACATTATGGCTGATCCCAAAACAAAACAAAAAGCATGTTTCAGGGTCACAGGAGGACAGCGAGGACTCAGCGGTTACTGGTTAGTGAGGAGCAGCTACTGGTTAGTGAGGAGCAGCTACTGGTTTGTGAGGAGCAGCTACTGGTTTGTTAGGAGCAGCTACTGGTTAGTGAGGAGCAGCTACTGGTTAGTGAGGAGCAGCTACTGGTTTGTGAGGAGCAGCTACTGGTTAGTGAGGAGCAGCCACTGGTTTGTGAGGAGCAGCCACTGGTTTGTGAGGAGCAGCCACTGGGCTCACTGGTGCTGGGATGTGACAGCGTCACAGATCAAAAGCTCAGATTCCTCTCTATGTTTATTTTTAGCTCAGTCGAGCTTCAACCACTTCTGATGATTACTTTCATTATCCATTAATCTCCAGGAAAAAATAGCTCCACATAGATATTTTTGTCCTCAAAGAAATACAGTCTATGATCTAATATACTCAAATATACCCCAAATATTCTGTTGACTATAACATGAGACCAGTGGTGGATTGTACATCTACTCAAGTACGTCCAATATGAGGGACTTTAATGAGTATTTACATTTTATGTAACTAAATACTTTAACTTCACTTCATCTCAGAGGCAAATATTATCCTATTTACTCCATAACATAACATTTATCTGACAACCTGAATTATTTTTGCTCCTTTTTTGTATCTTTACGTGTTGTTTGTGTTAAACTTCAAGGATTAAGTGTTGCTTTTTATGTTGATATGTTATGGTGACATCATATTTAGGGTTTTTTTTTTTATCAAAAGAAAGTATGATATCTAATCATTTCTGCGTCATATGAGGTCGTGTCTGAGTCACTGAGGTCAAATACAAATCACGGTGGTGAAACATGGAGGTAATATACAGGCCACTGAGTTAATGTCCAGACATAAGTCTCTTAAGTCAAATACAAGGATCACAAAGGTCCTGACCAAGTCCCTGAGGTCAAATAGATGCAACTGCCATATGTTGAATGCATTGTATAAGAATTCTCCTCAAACCTGAATATTATTGTCATATTCCACATGTTTTAATCGAAAAAAAAGGCTACATTTGGAATAAAACGGAATTCAGAATATCAAATCGGAATATGTTGTCAAATACGGTTGAAATACAAGTCACTGACGTCAAATACAAGTCACTAAAGTCCAATACAAGTCACTGAGGTCAAATACAAGTCACTAAAGTCCAATACAAGTCACTGAGGTCAAATACAAGTCACTAAAGTCCAATACAAGTCACTGAGGTCAAATACAAGTCACTGAGGTCAAATACATGTCGCAGAAGTCAAATACACGTCGCAGAGGTCGGAGACAAGTCACTGAAGTCAAATACAAGTCACTAAAGTCCAATACAAGTCACTGAGATTAAATCCAAGTCACTAAAGTCCAATACAAGTCACTGAGATTAAATACAAGTCACTGAGGTCAAATACAAGTCACTGACGTCAAATACAAGTCACTAAAGTCCAATACAAGTCACTGAGGTCAAATACAAGTCACTAAAGTCAAATACAAGTCATTGACGTCAAATACAAGTCACTAAAGTCCAATACAAGTCACTGAGGTCAAATACAAGTCACTAAAGTCAAATACATGTCACTGACGTCAAATACAAGTCACTAAAGTCCAATACAAGTCACTGAGGTCAAATACAAGTCACTGACGTCAAATACAAGTCACTAAAGTCCAATACAAGTCACTGAGGTCAAATACAAGTCACTGAGGTCAAATACAAGTCACTGAGGTCAAATACAAGTCACTAAAGTCCAATACATGTCGCAGAAGTCAAATACACGTCCCTGAGGTCAAATACACGTCGCAGAGGTCGGAGACAAGTCACTGAAGTCAAATACAAGTCACTAAAGTCAAATACAAGTCACTAAAGTCCAATACAAGTCACTAAAGTCCAATACAAGTCCCTGAAGTCAAATACAAGTCACTAAAGTCAAATTCAAGTCCCTGAGGTAAAATACAAGTCCCTGAGGTCATGTGAAGGTCATGTCCAAGTCACTGAGGTCAAATACGACACATTACACCTTGATATGAAAGTCTTGCTTTCACTATTTTACAAAAACAACGAGTGCAGTAAAGCCCACTGAACGTTTTACAGTGTAAAGTTGTTAAAGCAACAAAGCACCCGATAGACGAGCAGCACCAAGTCACCTGAAGGCACCTTCACATGGACGCTGGTGCACGTTCATATAGTTAGATGTGCAGTGGCCGTGCACATGAACTGTGTTTACTTTGTGGACTGATCCATGTGGTGTTTATTGTGTCATTACCGGCCTGCAGGACGACGAGGACGTGGCAATACAGGCGGGGCGCTGAGTGAAGGGGGACCCGCGGCTCCGGGCCCGTTCTGTGAAATCTACACGGATGACGGAGTCACGGCGCCGCATGTCTGATGCAGTCAGAGGGGCCCGGGGCCATGTGGGCTTCAGGGTCAGTCCGGTGCTAAGAGGTGTGCTGGCGATACTGGTGCAGTGTCTGGAGGAGGTGAGGAAACAAAACAAGTCTCCCTGTATATTTAATAAGCGGAATATTCCATTTTTTTATTTTTTTATTTTTTACAAGTTATGGAACATCTTTAACATGTTCTCAAACATAAAAGTAAGATATATATATATATATATATATATATATATATATATATATATATATATATATATATATATATATATATATATAAGTATACTTGTCGTATATTTGCAGATAGTATACTTGAAATATACTATCAAAGAAGTGTACTTTCTGCAAATATATAAAAAGTATACTTTTTGTATATTTGCAGAAAGTACACTTCTTTGATAGTATACTTGAAATATGCTATCAAAGAAGTGTACTTTCTGCAAATATATAAGTATACTTTTTGTATATTTGCAAAAAGTACACTTCTTTGATAGTATATTTTAAATATACTATTGAAAATGTAAGTATATTTTAAATATACAAAAGTATACTTTTTTTTCGCCTGGATATATATATATATATATATATATATATATATATATATATATATATATTTGCCTGACAAAGTAAAAGAGGAACAAGAAAAGAAAGATATCCATGTGCGTATTTGACCTTTGACCTCTTACATTGATTTGTAAAGATGTATAATAAATATGTATGTTGTAAAAGCCGAATACCACAATGTAAAAATAATCAATTACAAGTAGAAATCCTGCTTTTTAAACCCTCAATAAGTAAACATGTATACAGTAGGTATTATCAGCTAAATGTACCTCAAGTATTAGAAGTGAAAGCACTCGTTTTACAGAAAATCGTCCCGTGTCTGATGTTAATATTGATGCATCGACGTTAAAAAAACATCTAACTGTTGTCGCTGCTTTGAACTATTTCTACCACTTTGTTTAAATGAGTATCTGAGATGTTCAGAGGGGACATTTATTTTTAGTGGAACTGAGAAAAACTCAAAAACACGAGACATCACAAGACATATTTTTTTCTTGTAAGAGGCTTAATCTTTAATAATGTGTTGTGTTTTATTAACTCATGTTTTTATGTAAAATTATTTAGAGTCTGAAAAGTATCCAAAGCTCAAATAAATGCAACGCAGTAAAAAGTTCCCTCTTTTTTTATTTGAAGGAGTAGAAGTATATAAGAATGTATAGTTCTTATATATGTATAGTTCTTATATACTTCTATATTCTACAATTATGAGGTATTTGTGAACAAATACCTCAACATTGTACCTGTAATTGTACTTACATTCCACCCCTGTATTCTTCTTGGTTGTCCCTCCTGGCGGCTGCCAGCAGAGGGCGCTGCACACACAAGGAATTTCATTTTGGAAACGAGGCGTTTGAGGGTTTGTGCCAAATGTTCACAGAAGGGCAACGCGGTGAGTCCGTGTTAGTTCCCATCAGCTCAATGACATTATTCCTCTTGTGGAACTAGTTTCAGCTTCAGAGACAAACCCTCCTGTAAATAACAACAAGAAAGATTAATATTGACTTTATTAACCCCGAGGGGAATGGTGGTGCAGCGGTCGCAGAGTGCAACAAAAATGCACATAAATGCCAGAAATGTAAACGGGTTAAGTGTGATAAAAATAAACAGGATAACCGGTGCAAATTCAAAATATATGCAAGCTAGAAAGTAAACAGTAAAAATAAACAGGTTAATAACTCAGATTATTTAGACTATTCGTTTATAAACTCATCTGATCATGTGAGAGACGTGTCGTTTCTTCCATCTGTTTAATTGTAGTTTATCTGGTTTATTTGATGTTTTCTGTCATCATTAATTCCACTGTAAGTTGAGGAAGTCCATGTGTGATGAGAGAAATGTGTGTCGGGAAAAATAATCAAGCAGGGATTTATTTTGAATGGCCATTGATGCACCATGTAGTAGATTGTTTACACTTTTATTAGGGTGGATAAATTATGCATTTCTCAAATAAGTGTCTTTCAGTTCATGTTGCTGAAGGTCTTCCTCCGGATCTTTGAGACTTTACCTGATTTATCTGATTAATTGGCCTTTTTTTAATTTATTTTTTATTACCAATTTCTAGCAGCTTTTGGGCCCAAAAAAAGTCCAGGTTTCCTCCATAAATCCACTACAAAGCAAATAAGTTTGTCATCACTTTTAAACAAAAAACACAAATCTCCAGAGAACGACCGTCTGCAGTCAGTTTCAGGTTCGCACAACTCAAAAAAGCTTCACGGTCTCAGGGGAAAGATCTGATAATAAGACAGAATGCACTTCAAGGAAACCTTCAAAAAAATGCAGCCCTCCATCACAGCTGGACATAATAACTCATAAATATGTGACTTGCTGTGATTTGTTTCCGTATGCATCTCATTTTTGGTAAATGGCTGTTGTGGAATTTTTTTTAAATTTTTTTTTATATTTGACAGAAAGCACACACAAAAAAACCCCGACACAATTCAAAACCCGTGTCACAGCTTCAGAGTTTCCGTGTAACCGAGGTGGAGTTCCTTCTCATGATCTCACTCAGAGCGCAGCTCAAGCTGTGAGAATAGGAAAGGTCACGGGGTCGTTAAAATGAAAACAGTTCATCCTCCGTGGTATTTTTCGCACTCGATTAGGATTTTTTTTTTCTTTGGGACACGAGGAAAACTTTTAGTCCAGAGGATTCATCCTCTGGCGAGCATGAATATAAATACAGTAAAGTTAATAGAAATCCAAGAAGGGGATTTATGTTACACGAGCTGGACGAGGACAACAGAGCTGCACAGTGTCCACACTATTCAGAACACGATGTAACTATAACTGTCGTGAAATGAAATAATCGTCAACAAAATGCTGCGTCCGTCTGCTACAGTGTATAATATTTATCTTCAGAACATCTTGCTTTCAGGTCAGATCCCCGTAAAACATGGAAGCTGTCGGTAAATAAATAACCGGTAGCACTTTATAATAACTGCACGCTATTTAGCATTAGTAAAGCATGAATAAACAATGAATTCATCGTTTATAAAGCATTATTCCAACATGAATACTCATTAGTAACTCATTCATAAACACAGTTGTAAATGTTTCATTCTTGATTAATAAGCGTGGGTTTTCATACTTTAAAAATGATGGATTCTCCATTTGTAAATGAAGTATTAAGGATTTATAGGATGATAATTCATGATTAATTCAGGTAGTTACTACTCGTTAGTTCAGTATTAGTTAAGCATGAAATAACCATGTATACGCACACATTTACCTCAACATATACGTCCCATCAGCCGCGTGTTAGTAACCGCCATTTTTAGTAAGACACATAAAAGCTGAAAGAAATCACGCAAGGGAGTATTTACTGACAAATCTTTTACGTTGCAGAACCACATTTTTTTTCATAATTTCCGGCATTTAATCGAAATCCCATCATGAAGGCAATTGACTGAGAGACGAGGGAAGCAGAAGTGCAAAAATGCTGAGTCATCAGGAACTATTGAGACTTTAACTAAAGTTTGAAGGAGTTTAAAAGGTTCTTTTTCTCTCACATGGGTGGTCCTCAGCGGGATTCAAACCCATAACCCCGCCATGGTCTCCACCACTTTAACCCCTCAGCACTTTGATGATCTGGTCAAGCATCTTGTAAACGCACACACAAAAAAACACAACGACAACACTAACCGTGATGACGGAGACGCGGTTCAGGGGACCGGAGGGGGCGTGGCCTGTTCCTGCCTGAGTCCACGAGGCCCGGCGGTGACTCGTCCTGACCGCGAGGTGAAGTTTGGCATTCCTTCCCGCAGCATCACGGCAACACAATGCGTGATTAGGCCGCCTTGAGTGATTCGCACAGCAGGTCCTAACCCGCCGAGTAACAAGCAGTCAGTCAGTCAGTCGGTCAATTAGAGGACGCATCCTGCACCCTGAAAATCACACACACACACACACACATGCACACACACGCACGCACGCACGCACGCACGCACGCACACACTTTTATCCAAAGCGACTTACAACGAGAACAAACTCAGAACAACAAGAATCAAGAAAGTACAATTTCTTCAATAAAGTTAAACTACAAAGTGCTTTCAGTCAGTAACATTTAAGTTATACTAAAGTACTACTATGGTGCTACTTTCTTTCTTTTTATATATATATATATATATAAATAATTATTTATATATATATGTATAAATAATTATGTAAATATGTAATATGTGTTTTTAGTTTGCGGCGGAAGATGTAGACACACACACACACACACACAAACACACGCACACGCATGCACGCACACACACACACACACACGCAAACACACACACACATGCACACACACACGCACGCACACACACACACAGACACACACAAACACACGCACACACGCAAGCACGCACGCACACACACACACAAACACACACACACACATGCACGCACGCACACACACACACAGACACACACAAACACACACACGCAAGCACGCACACACACACATGCACGCACACACACACAAACACACACGCACGCACACGCACACACAAACACGCACGCACACGCACACACACACGCAAGCACGCACACACACAAACACACACAAACACACACACACACACACACACACACACACACACAGAATACACGTCGTCACGCTGAAATATATCTCGTCTGTCGGGGAAAATAAATCCCAACAAATCGTACCGGATGGTAAAAAGTTTGCTGTGTGTCGTTATATTTATATTCATCTTTGGAAAGGTGGCGCGCCGCGTCAGAGTGGAGCCGGTGGAACGCAGAACCGTGAGAACGCAGAACCGTGAGAACGTAGAACCGTGAGAACGTAGAACCGCCCCTTTAGTTATGACAGAATAACCAGGACGTTGTTCGTGGAAAGAGATTGTACTTACTTTTCCTTTTCTTGAGCATTGATGTAATCTAATCATGTACTTCATTATGTACTTCATTATGTACTTCATCATGTACTTAATCATGTACTTAATCATGTACTTCATTATGTACTTATTATCTACTTGAGTGCGGTTGCGTGAAAATGTGAGGTACTTTTCCATTTTACGCTCCTTTATTCTTCTACTCCATCGCGCTCATTACCACTGATACCACATCTATCTTACAGCTGGAGTTAGTGGCTACTTTTGCTGTTATGATTAAACATAGAAAAATGATACAATAAGCTCATAAACTTTAATAAATCTTTAAAGATTTAGTTTCCAGACTTATTTCAGACATAAAATTATACAATTTTGGCAACATTTAACTAAAAAAGAGTCCCAAAGAGGCAAAAAACAAACAGATTTGTATATCAGAACGTATTGGTAGTTCTTCTTCTTCTTCTTCTTCTTCTTCTTCTTCTTTTTCTTCTTCTTTTTCTTCTTCTTCTGCAGTATTGTATTAATGCTTCAGTATTGTATTGTATTAATGCTTCAGTATTGCAGTATTGTATTAATACTTCAGTATTGTATTGTATTAATGCTTCAGTATTGTATTAATAGTTCAGTATTGTATTGTATTAATACTTCAGTATTGCAGTATTGTATTAATACTTCAGTATTGTATTGTATTAATGCTTCAGTATTGTATTAATACTTCAGTATTGTATTGTGTTAATACTTCAGTATTGCAGTATTGTACTGTATTAATGCTTCAGTATTGTATTGTATTAATACTTCAGTACTGCAGTATTGTATTAATGCTTCAGTATTGTATTGTATTAATACTTCAGTATTGTATTGTATTAATACTTCAGTATTGCAGTATTGTATTAATACTTCAGTACTGCAGTATTGTATTAATACTTCAGTATTGTATTGTATTAATACTTCAGTATTGCAGTATTGTATTAATGCTTCAGTATTGTATTGTATTAATGCTTCAGTATTGTATTAATACTTCAGTATTGCAGTATTGTATTAATGCTTCAGTATTGTATTGTATTAATGCTTCAGTATTGCAGTATTGTATTAATGCTTCAGTATTGTATTGTATTAATACTTCAGTATTGCAGTATTGTATTAATACTTCAGTACTGCAGTACAGTCTCATCCCTCAGTGACCCACACGGCCTCATACGTGTTGTGTACTCGTCCCACCGATCACTCAGCTGCTCGTTGGAAATATTAATCGTGAGCTTGTTTTAATAGGAACCTCTTTCCACTTCAGCCCGCCTCTCCAGGTCTGACAGGTGAGGCGTAAACAAAGTGCTGACATGGCACGTTGGAGGCGTTGGAGGCGTTGGAGGCGTGGCCGAGCTGTTTACGGCTTCTCTCCTTACTCTGTATTGTCTGTCATGGCCTCCGCTTTAGCTGTCGCTCACTGACGAACACCCCGAGGAAGAGGATGACTGCTGCACTCACCTGCCCACGCTGGCGAATCACACACACACACACATACCTGACACATACTTGTACAACACACACACACACACATGTAGAGGAGTTTATGATTACTTCCTCCTCTGACTGACACGCTCTAATGAACATATACAGTAAGAGGATTAGAAACACTTCAACAAACTCAACCTGTGGGGCAAATTTATGAGAAGAGAATTCAGAAATGTTTTTTTTTTTTACAATTGTAAAAGTAACCAAACAAATGGATTTGGAAATCATGAAATTCTTTCGGCGGGGACAGTTTTAATACAAATACACAGAGCGGTCTGATACAATAAATCAACAATTTATACATTTCCATTTCAAATGCTGACTCAGAGAAACACCCTGAAATATGTGTCTAGTGAACACAGGCAGTGACACGCTGGTAACTCCCAACGATTATAGATGCGTCACTTTTATTGTTTTTACCCACAATTCCTGCGTCTTTGTCTTCTGATGTCCCTCTGTGACTTCACAGCTCCAGGTGCAGGAGTGCACGTGGAGAAAAGTTCCTCCCTCTTCCTCATCATGCAGAAATTGTGGCCGTGCATCGATGAAGATGAACGATTGACGATCGATGACGTTTTTTTTTGCAGCTGGGAATTTGTTTTTTTTTGCAAATGCTTCACAAAATGTACCATTTGATCAGCAGCCAACACAAGATTTTTAGACCAATACGACTTCCAAATTAAGTTTTTTCATGCAAAAAAAATAAAGAGACATAATTTACCAGCGTTTAGATAGTTTCTTACCGTATCTCGTATCAGAGCGATGTAGATATTCTGTAAAAAAATTGAAATACCGCCTCACGGTTACAGTTTACGACCGTGTTTGTCCAAGATTGTAATCAGTTCATCTTTGAGTTCAGGGGGAGCTTTGTGTCTAGTTTGAAGAAGTTCCCTCTGGAGGTATCAAATTAATTTAAATGGACCAGACAGACAAACCAAAGTTATTATGCGCGTAGGAATAATACAAATTTGGCGACTTTAGAATTCATTAAAGAGAGAATTATAAGGAAATATTTGGAAATCACAAAACTCAGTAGCTGCATTCTTAATTCTAAGAGTCCAGAAGACGTTTAGTGAGAAATCTCGTCATCATATTTTTTTGGTTTCCTGCCGTGGAAAATAGAAAAAAAAGAAGTTCCGAAATTGCATAAAAAGTAGACCAGAGTTAAGATGAATGCGAAAAGGCTTAGAAGAATGCCGCGAAAATGATTTAGCCAAGTCAAAATAATCTGGCAATTCACTTTTCCGGGATAAAAAAGAAGAATTAAAATCCCGTAAAAATAAATGCCGTGAGATTCAGTTGTCATCATGACAACCCCGCCTACAGCAAACCTTGAGAATGTTTAAAACTTTAAAATCAGGCCATAAAACATTGTTGGGAAACCCCAAAACGTCGGCGTCCAGTTTAACTTTTCTAACAGCCGACGAGACTTTTAGAGTTTGGCTGCATGTAAATAAAAATTAATAAATATCCGATATCACACTTATATGTGTGTCGATGTGCGTCACACACACACACACACACACGCACGCTTGACAGAGAGAAGCCCGACGGTCATATTTCCCATGAG
This sequence comes from Myoxocephalus aenaeus, assembly GCA_038501785.1. Lineage (NCBI taxonomy): Eukaryota > Metazoa > Chordata > Actinopteri > Perciformes > Cottidae > Myoxocephalus > Myoxocephalus aenaeus. The sequence continues at coordinate 1,819,518 of JBAMJR010000026.1, forward strand.
CATCGGCAGTAATTACTGCCCTCAGTGAAGCCGTCGCTCAGCGGCTCGGGTTGTTGACGGAGGAGGAATGCGGGGAATGCGGTTCTCTGACCTCTGAGCTGCATCTGAGCTCCGGCTTTTCATCTTTTCATCGCTCCTGCGCTGAACTCGCGGGGACAAACAAGTCCATTCGGTCGTCTGAGCCAACTGTGACGTGTTTTTTTTTTCTCGTGGTTTGCTCTGGCGGCGGCGCCGCAGCTCGAACGCTCGTATGTTATGACTGGGGCGACAAAAAAAAAAAAAGAAACGACAATGTGGGGGATTAAGAATATTTTCGTTAGCTTTGTCGCGCCACGACAACAACTCAGACATCTCCGAGGAAACGCGATTGCGATCGGAAAAAATCGCAATCGGTGACGTGGTCAATGCTGGTGCGTTGTGTGGAAAACAAGGGGCATTGTGGGACGTCTCCCGGAGCGTCCTCAGGGTGAACCCGGTGTCGGCGATCTCACCTGAGATGGTTATGTTATCTCCTCCTCGTTGCGTGACTCAGACAGCAGAAGGCGGAGGGGAGGGGGAGGGGCCAGACGCCCGGCGGCCATTTTGGTGCCTCGCCTGCCGAAGTAACGATCGCCCCCCCCCCCTTTTTTTTTTTTGCTCACGTGCCGTATATCGCGGTCGGAGTCGCCACTTTTGCGGGCGGCCGCATTCCAACGGGGATTTTTGCAGAGCGGATCGGGGAAACTCATCTAAAACCCGAAGGATTAAAACTCCTGAGCCGGTTCAGATGCTCTGATAGCGGCCGCTGGCTACCTCCCTTCGCTATTGTTTAGCGTTTCATGGGAACGACTGTCAGAACTGCAGATAGCGACAAACACGTCGTCGCAGGAACACATTAGTCGCTTACGTTCTAGGTATCTAAACACACCCCCCCCTAAAACAAAACTCCTCTCTGGAGCTGGAAACCCGTCACTCGGCTCTGAACTCCTGTCAGGGCGCCAACACTTGGCAACCCTTTGGGATAATTAAGACTGGTCACGCCCCACAATCCCCCTGTTCACCGTACCCTCTTATACACACACACACACACACATTCGCTGGCAACAGTATCCGCTCCGTCGCCGCTTCTTCCACTTCTCCTGCCAATCACACTTACTCCACCATCTGCCTGGAATGGCACTGATAGAAAACGCCCTAAAGTGCTGGTGCGGGGCCAGAGCCGGCTGCCTATGCGCTGATTAATGGTTAATGGCGAAGACGAGGGGGGTGGAGGGCGAGGAGTCCTCCTCTTCCTCCCCTTCGGAGACACCGGGGCTGTTTCGATGAACGCAACAATGTGAGGAATTCTCAGTCCGTCACCTCGGATCACGTCGCCGCGTCCGTCGGGGTTAACGGCTTCACTCCGATCTGATCGACTCATTTGGCTTCACGGAGACTCCCAAGACGTCCGTCTACACGTACGATTTAAAAGAGAAGCCATCGTGACCTGCGTAGACTTTGTAGACGACGCGTTAAAGCCTAGAATTTGTCATTTTGGTCGTCGCTTTCTTGTTTGGTTGCAACCAGAAGTGACGAGGGGGCGGAGCTAAGAACACTGAATAAGAAACATACAGGAAGTGCCGATGTTTCCATTTCCTGCAGAGTAAAGTCAGGGACTAAAGATGCTGTTGTTCGCTTCGTTTCTTTGTCCCGTCTCGGCTGCAAACACGAGCATAACACACCCGACTCTCTGACCTATTCGTGTTGCATTGTGGGTAACGTCAGCGCCCGGTTCTGACTGAACGCGTAGGCGGGGATGAGATGATATCTCTGGTTCTTATGCATCCATTTCTTAAAATTGTTTAGTTTAGTCTTTAAGTATTTTCTATATTACATTTTTTCACATGTTGCAGCAGACAAGTGGTCGATTAGCACCTAAAAAAAAACGTAGACCTTGATGCTTTGTAACCTGTCTTCACGCGTCACAGCGTTTTGGTGACGAACGCCGCGAGATTAAGTCGGCAAAAATCCTCAAAAGCCACTTTCAGTCCTTTTAAGAGCGTCGAGAACTCAGCAGCTGGAAACGGTTACTCAAGGAAACATAACCCAGCTCAGTTTACGCTGTAAAACACTTCGCTTCTGTTCCGCCTATTATTTGCCCTCCGTCACCTTAGGCCGGGCTAATCCGGCCCCGCCTCCCGCCCCGTCCCCATGTCAGATTCTTGCCTCGCCCACCTTTCTTCTCCTCATGCCGATGAACTCTTAAACCCTTCAACTCTGCCCTCGTCCTCGGGGACGGGGGGGGGGGGGGGCCGAGTGCCCGGAGGGGCTTTGCTTTTTTTTTTTGCTTTGCTTTTTTTTTGCGGCTTTGCCCGGGCGGCCATGTTGGATTTACAGGAGGAGACGAGGACACCGACAGATGTGCTCTCTTCGCACGCACGGGAGACGTCTAGAGGACTCGACCATCTGCCGATTGAGAGCGCACATCTGTCGTCCGACACACCAGTATGGATCGTTGCCACCAGTAGGGACTGTACTGGCGGAGCATCTATTTGAATATGAGGGAATCTCGGAATCCGGATGAATGAAGCTCTGCATGTAGGTTTCATTTATAACCAGACGGAAGCCGTAAATAATAAACATTCCGATGTTCACAAGTCCTCGAATCGGGGATCGTTGTTGGGTGTTATTCCTCACCATGTCCTGCCCTCTATCGTTAACTATCTAATAAAAGCTTAACATGTCCCAAAAAGAAAGGAAACTTTATTCTCTACTCTCGTTTTCCGTTAATAAAATAAACACACCAATGGAAGCCGCTCTCTCCGCCTTGTTTCTGGGTCATCTCCGGTTTGGCGTGGCGCTCCAGAAAGAGAGACGCGGTATCATAATACAGTAAACGGGTCGTGTGCGAATGCTGGCAACGAGAACGGGGAGGAGCTTTATTTTGAAAGGCTCAGATCACCTAAATTACAAAAAAAAATACTAGCACCTCGTGGTATCAAGCCATGCAGATTGTTTTCATGTAGTTTTAAGACGACGTAGATCCTTTCACTGTTGTCAAAACCAAAAGTGCTTGCACTACTCAGTGGAAACATAAAACATAAACCACACGGTAGAATATTGCAGAAACAAATATCAAACACAAGTAACATACAAGTTAAAAAGTGCACGTTTACTGGCGTGCAAATTACCGCCAGTAAAACAAATGTAGTTGTAAGAAGAGTCAAATAAAAGAAGATGCATTTCACTGTGCAGAACATTTAATCAAAAAGTCCAGTTAGTTAAATAACTCGTGAAGCAATTATCGTGAACTCACCCTTTAATTTTTCTTAACAAAATAACGACTGATCGCAACGTTCCTTGTCGGCCATGACGCTTCTGCGCGGGTCAAACGGCGGTGACTTTCACAGGGAACATGAGGAAGTCTGCTGGATTGCGGCGGTGTGTGTCGGGGGCGGCGGAGGCCCGGCGCCACTCTGTCCGCCAAACGCCACGTCGCCTCCTCGGGCTCCTCGCTCCTTTTATGTCGCTTTTATTTTGCTTTTCTTCTCCACCGAGCAGCGGTGCCAAAAGCCCCGAGGGGCTAAAACACAGAGAGAGAGAGTAAAAAGGACTGTCGAGGAGAAATAAGAGATAATACGAGAGAGAGAGAGAAAGAGGTGTAATTCAAAACTTGGAATTAGTGTGACGCAAATTGGGGTTAGATGTCAGGAGAGCAACAACATGGCCGCCAGCGAGAGCATTTGTAGTCCCACAGTTTACAGAGATTTCCTGTCAGCTTTCTTTGTACAAACTGTGTTACATAAAGACATGCAATGGGAGACAGGTACACACACACACACACACACACACACACACACACACACACACACACACACACACACACACACACACACACACACACACACACACTGATCACACATGCAGTGGACTGAATCCACAATCACTTTTGTCATGCAAATTTAACAGTTTTAGGGGTTTTTTGGACACTGAGAGACAACATACTCTGTGTGTGTGTGTGTGTGTGTGTGTGTGTGTGTGTGTGTGTGTGTGTGTGTGTGTGTGCACCTGTCTCCCATTGCATGTCTTTATGTAACACAGTGTGTGTGTGTGTGTGTTGCTTGTATATATTTTTCCCTTGTTTTGGTGTGATCTCCTGGCCGAGCGTCACGCAACACTGTGATGTTAATTAAAAGTGTGGAGCCCTGAGGGCAGTTCAGGTCAGGGTTTGGTTGCTCAAGGGCACCTGGGCAGTGAGGTGAACAGGCTCAATGTTTCAAGGCATATGCATTGAAACAAATATATTACTGATATAGTATCGAGCAGGTACAGAGCACACAGTCTGGGCGCTACAGGATGAGGCGACATCATGAGGCTACTGTTAAGAACGTCGCACCAGCAGAGCGCTAAATATCTTTTTGCACATTCTCCGTCAAAATGTGTGCTCTCTCTCTCTCTCTGTGTGTCTCTTTACATCCAAAGCGACCTCCTCTGCTGCCCTTCAGTACTACGGACAGCGACGCATCTGCGCGCGGAAAACGGCGCTGTCCATGGTCCCGAAACGACGTCATAATAAAATATAAAGAATGCACGTCGTAGGTGAACGTCAAATCGCATGCAGCAGTCGATAACGGCTCGGTCCGTTTTAAACAATTCAGGCTTTAATTCTCAAAAAAACATTACATCCGACCCCGAATGTTCGCACGGCAAGTCCCCAGAGACGGAGCTACAGCCACACCCCTTTTTGATACGTTTAAAATATAAATGTTTGATCAATACACCTTAAGCCTAAAGCTCGGCCTACGTCAACGGGAGCCTCGCGTGAACGGAGCGTTTGTGAACGTGAAAGGAAATACATTTAAAAGAAACACAATGCCGTTCCGTTTTCCGTGTCGTTTCTGTGACCTTAAGACGAGAAACAAGTTCATATTGCAAAATCACACCAGTGTGCACGCGGCAAAGTGGGTGAAAATGTCCGCAGAAACAAAAGTCTCATGAGGGATTCATGAGTTTGAAAGTCACCAACACACTGCAGGCTTGTGATGGTAGCACTTAAATAGCACTTACGCATAGCACTTTGTAGTTTAACTTTATTGAAGAAATTGATGTTGTTCTGAGTTTGTACTCGTGGTTAAATGCACTTATTGTAAGTCGCTTTGGATAAAAGCGTCAGTTAAAAGTTATCACAGCGACAATCAACTTCCAATTTCTGCTGAAGACAATGCAATGCGGTCGTAGCTTTGATGCTGAGACGACTCATCCGTTTTACGAGTATAAATATGATCATAAAAACAACCCTCGTCCTCGTAAACACGCAACAATCTCAGCAAATGTGTCTTTGTTTTGGGTTTCATTGTCAGAAATCATCTTTGTTTGCACAAACGTTTGACAATCCTGGACGACAAACAGCCTTTATTTCACGAAACATGACTCTTTTACCCGGGTTTGTTCCACATATATATCACAAATAGAGTCTGTAAAGATGCAGCAAGGCATCTACGTCGCATACTATAACACACACACACACACACACACACACACACACACACATTCTGCATCCGTATACATATCGTCACGAGCCACACATTTCGGAGAGAACAGTTTACGAGCGAGAAATTAACCCCGTTTAATGGAGGCCAGATTGATGGATGAAAAGAAGAGGAGAAGAAAGGATGGAGGCCGGGGGAGGCGGGGCCATGTATGATCTCACGGCTCATCCTAATGAATACATAAAGGCGTCTTTTTTCCGAGCCTCTCCGTGTCCCACCAGAGCCGGGGCATTATGGCGTTGCGGCGGCGGCGGCGGCGCGTCTTTGTTCTTCCCCCCGCAGACAGGCGGCGGTGAAAGCAATCTGTCCTGTAGCGGAGCTGCATCCAGCAGCCGGGCCCTGATAAGGAGACCCCCTGGCCTCCCCGCTAGTGTCTGGTCCAGCGGGCTAAGCTTCGCCTTTCTAATCCCCCTCTAGAGGAGGGAGGAAGAAGAAAAAGAAGAAAAAAAAATGCTTTGATTATTTTCGCTGACCAATAAAGCCCAAACTGAGGTGGCGTTGGGTTCTCGGCGTTTGTAGAGAAAGGTGGCGGACCTCGATCGGACGCCGTTTATCGGTTTCCGGCGATCTGCGCGGCCGCTCGATAACGAGCTCGTGCTTTTTGTTCTGCTGTTTTTCATTCCCTTTCTCTTTCTTCTCTTCTATCAGTGTATAAACAACTACTTAGAGGAGTGGAGGCGCTCTGAAAGGAGCTAATCTCGCAGTGCGGAGAGGCTCGGGTTCAAAGGCCTACAAGGTGCCACTCAGGCGGCAGCTACAAGCCGGGACGGCAGGTACCCTGTCCGGTCCAGATCTCAACCACAAAAGCCTAATTATGGGACACAACCCCCCCCCTTCAGATCCCCTAACGTCCCATGCAGACCCTCCACAATGCAAATGAACCACGTAGGTTCGGGCGAGATAGCGCCCGCGCTTTAAGCTATGCAAAAATATTCACAATTCCAAGCTCGAGAATGACGAGAAAAATAATAAGATATGAAAAAATTATTATATTTTTGCTTTGCTGGCTGTATATTTAGGCTGTCTGGAGTGTGCTGGGGGATTTGTTACCGTCTATCACCTTTTCCTCCCTCCCCTTCCCCGCATCATCTTCCTCTAATTAAAGTGTTTGTTGTCACCCTCAGATCCGGGGTGTGAAATCAAGTTAGCAGTTTATGTAAGAGCCGTGGTGGAAATCAAACACTTTGTTATTCAGAAAGACAGCGACTTCAATCACTCCGAGCTGGGATATATGTTCCCATTGTTGACTTTGCTATCTGCATGCTAAGCCAATTTTCTACTTAAGTCTCCCAGCTTTAAAAAAATGTTATTTGGTTCCCTATGTGGTCTTAATTCTTACCCCTCGCTGATAAGCACAGCCGCGGCAGGCCGGGGAAATATAGGCCCAATTATAGAGGACTTTAAATTCCAAATCATTCTTGGGAGAATGGAAAAAAAATATTTTAATGGAAAAGTAGAAGGGATGTATTTTGAGGTCCGATGGTCCGTTTCACACCCGCCAACATCTCCCTCCAACAACAACCCCCAAAGGGACTCGTCTAATACTTTTACCAAAAGAGCTGAGAGATGCTCAGGAGGGAAAATTAAAAAATAAAATTATTGATTCTCCCCCAAGAGTCGTCTGATTTCTGCAAATCATTCAATGTTTAAAGCATTTGAATGTAAATACACCCGGCCGCTCACTTTTTAACAGACTGTATTTAGACACATGCGGAGCTTTGAGCTAAATGCTAACGATTACAGTGCTAACGTATGTTTCACAGGTTTAGCATCTTGTATTTCAACACAGCGGAGCTTTGAGCTAAATGCTAACGATTACAGTGCTAACGTATGTTTCACAGGTTTACCATCTTGTATTTAGACACAGCGCAGCTTTGAGCTAAATGCTAACGATTACAGTGCTAACGTATGTTTCACAGGTTTACCATCTTGTTTTTAGACACAGCGCAACTTTGAGCTAAATGCTAACGATTACAGCGCTAACGTATGTTTCATGGGGTTTACCATCTTGGTTTAGACACAGCAAAGCTTTGAGCTAAATGCTAACGATTACAGCGCTAACGTATTTTTCACAGGCTTACCATCTTGATTTAGCGTTAGCATGCTAAGAACAGCTAATTAGGAGTAAACACACAAAGCACAGCTGGGGCTGATGGGAATGTCGTTAGTTCTGGTCATGAATTTTGACCTGATGACGGCGTTAAGAGGAAAAGTCAGAGAATCAACTAAGTTATTAGAATGAATCACGAGGGGGACATGAACGAAATCCATCCAACTGCACGAGAAGATAAATATGTTAACGGCATTGTGCTACATCTCCTGAGGACCATGAATATCTGGACCACAGTTGATTTTAATCCATCAAATTGTTGTCAAGATATTTCACGAAAAAGTGTAAAATGTCAAGCTGCTGGGGCCACCAGAGGAAAAGTCAGATGATAAGTAAAGTCAGTAGGATTCATCCTCTGGGGACCATGAATATCTGGACCACATTTCATTGTAATTCATCAAAGATGTTTCACTAAAAGCATGAATGTCAAGCTGCTGGTGGCACTAAAAATCAAAGATCAAAGATCCCTGTCAGGAGATTAATCTTCAGGGGAGCATGAATATCTGAATCTAAACTTTTGTTGAGATATTTTAGTCTGGTTCGTAGGATTTATCTTCTGAGGATCATGAATGTCTGAACCACACAACCAGATATTTCCCAGGATGAGTGGAAACTTTGACATGCTGGTGGAGCTCGAAGCAAGGTTGAGGAATCACCAAAAATCATTGGGATTCATCCTCTGAGCACCATGAATATCTGTAACAAATGCAATTCCAATACATTGAATTGTTGTCAAGATATTTCACTAAAAGCATGAATGTCAAGCTGCTGGTGGCACACACACAAATCAGAGGATCATCACTGACAGGAGGTTCATCCTCTGGGGATCATGAATATCTGAATCAAAACCTTTGTTGAGGTATTTTATCCTGGACCAAAGTGGAAGCCAAACCAGGTGACATTGTGTCTTGATGGTAATGAATTGCAGAAACTCTCTCAAACTCGCTTCAGACCATAACTATTCGAGGCCGAAGCCTAACTTTTACCTTCTCGCCAGAGTTTTCGCAAATTGCCAGCAGGGCGAAAGATACGAAAACATGTGACATTTATTTCACTATTCCCTCTGAAGAGACGTAACAACAACAACAACAATGCAGAAACCAAGAAACGACAGCTGTCAGTCAAACCCAAATCTATTGCGAGAATTCTTCCGAAGACATTTCTGAGCCAAACGCCCGACTGCACAACACGTAGCTCTCTCTGATTCCCTTTTACCCAGGATGCCTTGCACCCCGCATATTATTTCCGCACAGCGAGTTCCTTCCGCGACGGCGCCTGGCCCGCCGTTGCTGGGCGATCTGTGATGAAACTCCCCAAAAAAAAGGCCCTCCATTGATATCAGTGGGCCGTTGCCGTGGTCCAGCTGGGCGGAGGCCCGGCCAGGTGTTGCGTCCTGTGAAGAGACATAAGCCGGCGTGGCGTGGAGAAGACCGCGGCCCGGGTCCGGAGCCTCAGACCCCCGCAGCCGGCTGCAGCTGCTGCCCAGACAACACAGCCTGTTTTTTGTTTTTTTTATATACGGGACGGGACAGGTGTGACCTGATGTCTGTGCACTGAGGTGCTCCGGTGACAGCGACCTGGCAGAGATCGAACCTGAACCTCCTCCTCCTCCGCCGACCCCTCGCTCCGTCACCACCAACACCCCCACCCTCCTCCACCCACCCCCACACCCCTGGGTGGGAGGAGGGGAACAGGATCTGGTCCAGAGGGATAACAGAAGAGGAAGAGAATCCAATTCCTTATCCAGCCTGGCAACTGACTTAATTCCATTTTTGGCAGCCAGCGAGCAGACGACTGCTGCTGCTGCTGCACCGCCTGCAGCCGCCCCGAACGGAGCAAATATATCACCGTCTGAAGGAAAGGAAGGAAGGAAGGAAGGAAAGGAGGAAATGAAAAAAAAGAATCATGCATTTTTCAAAGAATATACTGTGTACTCAAAGGAAAAGGCGACAGAAGGATAGAAGAAAAAACTGATTGATTAACTGAAGAAACATCTGTAACATTTCTTGATAACGCCTCCCTTTCAAATGGCTTCTAGGTTGTGAAGCGTGATAAGTGTTAATAAATCATTAAATAATACAAAGATCAGTTATAAGACATTAATAACAACAACTTTTGGTGTGTCTTTACTCTTTTGGTTTGGTAATCATGCCGTTATTAGTGTTAATGTGCTGAGTTTTCAATTACAGAAAGTTAAAGAAGGTCAAACAAACTTCGTTATGAAGTTTTTTTGTGTGTTTAGAGCTGATCTATAACGTTTTGGTAAATTACTTGTTGGCCTTTAATAAATATATTAGTTACAATTTATAAACCGCTTATAAAATGATTGAAAAGCGGACATTGAGGAGTCAGCGCACTCTCACTACATTATTTTATCTATTTATTGTATTTGTTTGATTTATGTTGTGTACTTTGAGTCCATGATTGCTTGTTTATTTACTTTGTTGATTACATAACTTTTGTAATTTGCTTATAATGTTTATGGACGTGATATTTCTTCCATAATCCTCCAGTTCATTTCTTTTGTTGCTGTGTTTCTGCTGCTTTGTTTTACTGTGCAAATACATTACTTTAAATGAAATGAAATAAATAAATAAAAAAGAAGAAATAAGGAGGAAGGAAAGCTGTATAACAGGAACATACTCAAGAAGAAAACGTAAAAATACTGCAAATTCCATCCAAACTTTCAAATGTATTTCCAGGAGCTCCAGAAAGATCAAGATTTTACAAACAAAACTTGTGATCAGTTTATAAAATCTGATGCTGTGTTTTTAGATTTAACCACACAGACGTGTGTGTATATATATATATATATATATATATATATATATATATATATACACAAAATGTAAAATGAGCTTCACCTCAACCAGCTGGAACAAAAATGAGGAATATAAAATAAAACACTGCAAAATAAATAAATAATAAGAGCAAACAGTTTAAAACAAGACATGGTACATACATCAGAATAAGATAAATGATGATATATAATACATATATTTAATTTGCAGTTTGAAGCTTTACTAAACGCTTTTCTTTAAACAATATTAATGTGCCGATAACGAGATACATGATGCTTCACAGAGATTGATGTGGAGACTTATCTTTATATTCTTCATACTCTGAACATTTAATCAGAATCAGAACCATTTATTTGCATACATTAGACAACAACAACAATCAACAGAATGCAATAGGAACATATTACATTTACAATAGAATATAACATATAAAATAAAGTGCACAGACAAACAGACAACAGTCCTGTAAACACGTGTACTGTTGGTGTATTTACACTCTCCCAGTACAGGTCAATATTAGCTCATTTCATCCTCTTTTTTTCTTCTCTTTTCATTTTAAAACATAGATATATTTGACATATTTGTATGTAAATGTCTTGTAAAGTAAATACACTTTTTTCTTCTTCTCTCACGGTGTTTATTGTGACCCTCATGTGACCAAAATACCGAAGAAGATTTCCCCCGTACACCGGATTCAGATGTGGAACAAAAATGTACAGAAGGAATCTAAAAAGAAGTTATAGGAGGGCAGAAGGAGGTGGGAGGGAAGTAAAGAAGGAGACACCTCTTAACTTCTCCCCCTCCCTCCCTCCTCCCTCCTTTACGCTCTCGCCCAACCACACATCAGAGGGAACAGCAACAGTTCCAGTCCGTTCGCCCTCTAAGAGCCGGCCAGATTGAAAAGGAGGAGCCGAGGCCGCGGAGCATGAAAGAGGATAGAAGAAGAAGAAGACAACAGAAGAAGAGAGTGTAAGGAAGAAAGGGGAGAGGAGAGTAGGGGGGAGGGGGGTGAAGGGGAAACAAGAGGGGAGGGTCCGTCTTCAAACGAGCCCCCCGACTCCCCATCACTTAAGAGACATTTGGAGGGGGGGGGGGGGGTCAAATTATTAACACTCCTACGGCCACTTTAAAGATGACAAAAGAGAGAGTGAGGGGGGTGCTGACGTTTCACCCAGCCGGTCACCCTCTTCTTTAATTAGTCACTAAATTAACCCACCCCCCAACGCACACACACACACACACACACACACACACACACACACCGGATTGGTTGGTATTTGAGCTCAAATTTTGGGATTTCATGTATACATTATACATTTCTGTCTGTTTCGTGTTCATATTAAACTGAATGTTATTAAATGAACCAAGAAGTCACGTGGCCTGTCAGGTGACTCATTTATTGGACGGTTTTAATGACGTCATTGTGCAATCAGGAAAATGGGAAAATGCACTTAAAGTATTAAAAGTATGAAAAATGTCCCCTGTGGCTGTTTGACTTAGTGTTGAATTATTGCTCATGCATTAATGTAAAAGCAGGATTTTTCTGTCGTTTGAGCTGGAGCTCATTTTAAACTATTAACTAATGATTATGCTCATTAAGGATTAATCTGCTGATTATTTTCTCCATTAACTGATTGATTGTTTGGTATCAAATCATTAAAAATAGTGAAAAAGAACACAAACACACATCAGAGCAAAAAAGAGCCTCAAAAACATCAACATTATTACTAAAACATATTATCATTATTAAAAAGGAAAAGTAGCAAACACCTGTGCACGTTTTCAAATCAAATATGAATATGTTTGTTTTCTTTTGTGTATAACCACCTGAAATGAGAGTTGTTGTGTTTTTGATGTCGTGGAATGATCTGTTTATATCTACGTATGGAGCCGGCCGCCATCTTTCTACAGTAAACCCAGAACGGAGAATCTTCAACTGGTTGCAATCTGCGACCTCACCACTACACGGCGCCAGATCCCACACACTGCGCCTTTAAGTGACGTCGTTTGTTTCGGGTAGCTGGTGTTCATCCCTCGCACGGACGCTCTTAGCGGCTCGGCTATTTGGAAACATTTATTTGTGACTGCGCTCAACAAAAACATTTAGACGTGAGCAGCGATTCACGAATTCTCAAGCCGGCTAGCTTTGATGGACATTCATGAAGGATTTTACATTTTCCTAAGCAGCTGGTATGTTTTTTCCAGATTGAAAATGGGAAGCTAAGATCATCAACAGCAACATGACGATGTGTTAGTGACACTGAGAAACTGTCTCATGGGGCCATTGTCATTGTCAATTGTTAAACAAACTTAAAGTAAAAAAAAAACAAATTAACACGTAAATCTTTCAAATTGTTTTCCGCCGAAAGTCCAGCAACACGTGTCAATTTCCACTTAAATGCAAACAGTCGTTTCAAATATAAACTTCTGAATTCACAGGAAACAACTCAGTTACGTTGAGGCAACACAACTTAGTTAGGTGTAGAAAAAGATCGTTGTTTGGGTTCAAATTAACTACGAAAGTAGAGTTACTTAAGTACGCAAGTTACGTGACAAATAAATAATCAGTCAGCGATCTCTTGGAGGAAAAGATTGTTTTTTGTTTGACTTTTTGCGGTCTGTATACTTCCTGGTTCATGATAATGTATTGTAGGTACAACTAAACACTGAGCTGTATGCCGGTAGCAGCAGCGCTAGCTAGCGCTGCTGCTACCGGCCGCTGCTGCTAGCTAGCGCTGCTGCTCGCTAGCGCTGCTGCTGCTGCTAGCTAGCGCTGCTGCTGCTACTGCCCACGTCCCCTCTGCCCGCGTCGGGTGTCGAGCCTGGGAAGTAACGGAGCGCTAGCAGGAGCCCCAGCTGGCTACAGCAGGGAGCTAACGGGGACACTGACCGAAGGTAGTAGCGGCTCGTAACCCGACTTTTACGGTACATGTTGTGTGCTGAGGCCAACAGGCCACGGATCTTACACACAATAATATGTCGTGTTTAAACACCCGTACACGTAGAAGTCTATTCTTGTTCGTGAGAAGTTACGAATACCGAGCGAGGGAACCTTTTTTAGAGTTGAGACCGTTTTGTGTCACATGTTTTTGAGTTTGGAGTTTGGACAGGATGTAGGAATGTCTAATTTCTGTTGAATAAAACAACGTTTGAGCCGATGTTTTGAGGACGGAGGGACGAAAAAAAAGAGAAAGAGAGTATTTGTGTGTTTTCGATCTCACGGCATCGACGTTCCCCACGTTGTGAGGTTTTCCACTTTTCCAAATTGATTCAGTTTAACTGAGATCTCATCTAGATTGGCTCTCGGAACTTAATTCTTTGTTTTATAATTTGCTCTTAATCGCCTTTGCCTCCCTGCTAATGATAAGGCCTCAGACTAAAGCCCCTCATTGTGAGCCCCTAAAGCTCTTAAACAAATAAGATTAGAGCACATCCCGTGTTTCATTTGTGAATAAGACGAGCGCTATCAGATCCGCCGGAGAGCCACATTATCCAAATCATCCCCGTCTGCTGTTCTTCTGCTCTCCATCAGTCAGTCCTCATGAAAAAAAACAATCTGTTTCCTGTTTCTTTAACCAAAGCAAAACAGAATTCCTCAAATTAATTTTGCCGGAACGCCAAAATTCGTTCAATGAGTCGCCATCTTTTCAACCAGCTGATGATGATACTCAGCTATCAACTTGGATGTTTCACCAGGCGGTTGTTGGTAAGTTTAAGGACTTCGATACCCAGAAACCATCTTTAATATTTGAGAGGTGAGCGTTTTTTTAAAGAAAAATCTCGGTGCTCGTGGTTAGAATGGCTTCTAATGCAACTAATATCTCATTTGGATAAATTCCGATTATTTCAGAGTTCCTGCTGCTAATTAAAAGGTCTTATTTTTTAGAATTAAGGTCATAAATTGTCTTGAATTGTCCGTAAATTTGCAATAATGCATCGTAATTCTGTATTTATCACGTAACTTTTGTAATTACTATGAGGATTATAAGACAACATCATTGAAACCAAACCAAGACAGCAAACATTATTATTCCTTTCAACCAAGACCAGATCCACTCCTTCCGTTCTTACCTTTCACAATAAAAGCCCTAGACGCAACCTTTTACCAAAAAAAAAAAAAAGTGTAGCTGCCAGGATTAATAGTTTTAATGCTAATTATTTACAGCCGAGTGTGTCATGTTTTCGTGTTGTTTATTCATCACGCTGTGTAAAAACCTTTAGGCTGACGGGAAAACTGTTCCACCAGCTGATGAGAAATTATTTTCCAAAAAACATGCTGCTTTCAGAGGGAAGTCGTAAGATCTTATTTCAACTCGCCAAGTCGAGTGCTTGGTATGTGAAGTGGTTGAAGACGTGAGAAAGCGATAAAACTATTGTTTTTAAAGACAGTTTCAAGTTTAAAGCTCCAGAATAAACTAGCAAAGTGAACTTTGAGTTCACATCATTTTGTCACATTCTTCTTCCCCTTTTCAAATGGTTGATGATTGTTGCATCCAAGGGACTGGAAATAAAAGTAATTGATACAATGTAACTTCCCAGGAAAGTGGAAATATTCAGAATTCAGAATTATATTCAGAATTACTATTCCCAATTACAAAGGCAGGAATAAGACGTCAGTGGGTCGTTCAAATGGACACCAAAAAAACTAAATAACGTTTGGAAGGAGAAAGTTAGAAAAGGTGATAAAGGTTATAATTTGATTTATAAGCAGTCACCATGAAGACAAAGGAATGTATCACATGCTGTTGATGTGACCCTTTTCTCTGTCGAAGCTACTCCGTGAGATTTAAGGTGAGTTCGGCTGCATTTTGACCTAAAAAGCTCAGTGAGTGCAGCGGTGAAACAACATCCCCGGAGTCTAAAGGCGGCCAGAAGTCTCTCCACCTCTTAAAATGTCAGCGTTTGTTTACGCTCGGCTAACTTTAATCCCGGGTTTCTTGTGTTGTGCGCAGGCCTGTCAGTCAAAGCGGTGACAGCAGCACCGAAGGGCACCTCAAACAGCCGGCACCCAAACACAACACATGCACCGACTCGTCACGGCCGCTCCAGAAATAAAGTCCACCACAAACAAACAGAGGAAAGTCTCCCCGGGTGGAGCTCAAATTAGCAAAACAGCTTCAGAGTGATCGGGTAACGGCGAAGAAGGAAAACCTTTCTGTGTTCGGATGATGTCATTTATAACCCCAGACCGTTAAGAAGTGGCCGTAGTCATCGTGATGTCACCCGTTGGGTTTGTGGACTCACGTTATGAAGCCTTGAGTTCGGCAATCTTAGAATATTTTTTTGCAACCGATGAATGTAATGTAGAGAAGTGCCGTAGAGACCTGTCAATCACAGTAGCCCCGCCCTAAAGCATACCTGGCTTTATTTGACTCTAAATGGACCAAAATGTATTAAATGAACATCATGCTGTATTGAAGAAGACTTGAAACTAGAGATTGAGACATAAACTCATGTTTACAATGTTTACTGAGGAAATACATCAAGAGAGAAGTAGAGTCATTTATATAGACTTCTATACAACCAGAGGAGTCGGCCCCTGGTGGTCAGGAGAGAGAATGCAGCGTTAACACATGAAGCATATACTTCTATACAACCAGAAGAGTCACCCCCTGGTGGTCAGGAGAGAGAATGCAGCTTTAACACATGAAGCATATACTTCTATACAACCAGAGGAGTCGCCCCCTGGTGTTCAGGAGAAAGAATGCAGCTTTAACACATAAATCATATACTTCTATACAACCAGAGGAGTCGCCCCCTGGTGGTCAGGAGAGAGAATGCAGCGTTAACACATGAAGCATATACTTCTATACAACCAGAAGAGTCACCCCCTGGTGGTCAGGAGAGAGAATGCAGCTTTAACACATGAAGCATATACTTCTATACAACCAGAGGAGTCGCCCCCTGGTGGTCAGGAGAGAGAATGCAAGTGTTTAGACACTTCTGCATCGACTTTATTCGGCAGAACCGAAGGTTGCCTCCTGTTTATTACGTGAGGTCAGAACGCACGCAACGTGACTACAGAATAGATCCGTGTAAAGACACAAAGCTCTTCTGATGCTGGAAAATAGTAATAATACAACAAAGACCCTCTGTGTCTGATCCCGACGCACAAAGCCCCCTTTAGGAGGGAGGATGGAGGAAGTTGGGGTGGATGTACGAGTCAAAGGAACACAGGACTTTCACCCAGTAGACCGCTGTTCAAGTCTCGTGTGAAACAAAGAGTTAATGTTGACTCATGGTAAGTACAATAACTAACATACTCACAACACGTATGTAATGTAGGCCACGTAAGTTACTTCACAAAAGTACTTATTAGAACCCAAACTCACCAAGTAGTTTGCTGACCAAGCGTCCACATCTTGAATGTTCAGTCTCAATGCAGGAAGTAGAACATCCTTCATGGAGCAAGGCTGAAAGAAAAGGCGGGGTTTTCCAACATGTTGTAGAAAAAAAGGAATTCCAGGCGATGATGTGATTGAATAAAATCCAAGATTTTGCAGATTTGTCTGATAACAGCGCTTTTGTGTGGCGCTATGGTTAGATTTTCTACAGATTCTACTTCAACAGAGACATTTTGGGGATATTGGCAATTGGATATTAAGGATTACTTTACTAGTTGTGAAATTGGCGCTTTTCCAAAGTCAGCAAAATTTCCCAAACTTGCTTTCTGATTGTGTTTTATAAATCGTTTTTGAAAGGTTGGCTCGACTCTGACGTCAAACCAAAATGTGGCACCGTCGTAGTTTTAGTTTACACTCGTCCCCTCCTCCTTAAATGGACGCCAACGCTGAAGTGACGCCTACCGTCGGCGTTTCACCAGCTTATGTGTTTGAGTCACAGAATAAAATCCGCCCGAGTCGATAAAGTCAGACAGAATCCACCCGAGAGGGGAATTAAATCACCACCGTGTTTCTATTGTTTCGTAAGAAGTCACAGATCAAACGTTGGTGGCAGTTTTTCCATTAGTGCTGAAATAGACCTGGATCACAGCTCAGCAGAAACACATTCCTCTCTGGCACTCCAAGACTCGACTTAATGGGGATTCCCTGGAAGGCACCGGCTCTCTTTTTTTCCCTTTCCTTCTGCTCCTTCTTTAAGTGTTAATCCTTGGGAAACTTCCACCCGTAGCGGCTTGTTTGAAGCGAGCCAGTGGCCGTCCGACTAAGTACGGCCCCCAGTCATCTGAATCATTAGATTAGGCTTAGGCATCGCCCCGACAAAGAGATTCCCGATCGCCGTTTGTTTCAAGGAGGAGGCCCCGCTTCAGCCTGCACGGCCTCAGAAGTGAGAGGCACTTGGGAAGCGGAATACATCAAACGTAGGAACCCGAAAAACAAGATGCACTCCAGTTCTGCGGGGTCGGATTTATGGTACGCACGACGATTTATAGACGAGCGCAAGCTGCTTTTTTCATGGTACCGAGGCACTGATTATTGACCCCCGAGGGCAATTTAGTCTGAACGAGCCGAGAACCAGGAAACAGACTCATTTATTGGTTTGGTCATATTGATCTTTTATTAACGTCAGATATCAGCTGATCAGAGTCGTCAAACCTCCGATATGACGGATGTAATAAACACAATTAACAGGTTTCTCACTGATATCAATCTTTCACAAAGAGTTACTAGTTACAGAAGCTGAAGCACGAAGACAATTAATATATATATTTTTCTTTTTATTACGAGTATCTTACCATATATACACAGTGGTGGACGAAGTACTCGGGTCCTTACCTTGAGTATAAGTAGCATAACAATACTACAACAATTTAAAAATGTACCAAAATTACAGTAAAGGTTTAAAGAGTTAATGGCATGTTAAATCACAGATGATATGTACTATTGTACTTTCAAATATAGTATAATGTAGCATGAAATATAAATGGATATATATAGGGTGAGGCGGACCTGAAACTTCTATTTTTGCTGTGTTTCAATCTTTATTTACTCTTAACGAGTAACACATATACTAATATGTACACATCTGAAGAAAAGCTCACATGGGTTGCCTTTATTATAACCAAAATGATTCAAATAGCCCTTGTGGTTGCAGAGTTACACCCTTTTTAGTTTGGGTATGTTATTTCGAGCAGAATCCTAAAAAATACCTCGGTTTTTAAAAGGTTAAAATACAGTTACTATTTAGTTTACAAACATACTGCATCAGAAGATTTAAGTAACTTGAGATTTGTTTTGTTTTTTATTCAAATAAAACACCCAAAACTATTAGTTTAGTGGGACCAAAGCCGACCAAAAATGTTTTCACAAATCTACTGCAGATAAAAATGTAAATACACAGCAACGTCTTATGCGGCCTCCACGTCTTGGAGAGCGACACAGGAAATACATCGCCACATTTACGAGTTTCTTTAAGGATCATTAACATGAGCTGATGGTAAAAGAGACGTCAATACACTATAACTATTAAACCATGTGACTCGTAAGAGAATCAAAACACATAAAAGTGAAAACATACACGTTGCCTGTTTCAATAGAGGTCATATTGTTCATATTAATGCCTTATTGCTGAACTATAAAGCATTAATAAAGCCATTATACACTCTATACACAGGATACCTTTTTATGCAACAATCATTTATTTATTTAGAACTATCTACAGGAAGATGCATGCTGTTAGTTAACATTTAATAAGATGTTAATAACTGTTTATTACTGGTTTAGGGTTGTGATATTTCATGTTTATTAAGTTCTTATTACAACATGATGCCATTTGAGATTCAATAAGAAAACTAAACTAAACAAAACACCGATGCATCGCTTCATTGGCATTGACATTCAGGTCTGGTTTCAGATTTAATGAATGCAGAAGACTTTCGACAAAGAGTCTAAAGGAAACACTCAAAGCTGCATTTCTGGCTTCAGCGGCATGAAAGCAAGACGCCAAAATACGAACACAAGACACCAGACCACAAATAGCACATGTACTGGTGTCAGGTTCCATCTGGATGAATCAAATCTCATGGATCAGCATGAGAAACGATAAATAGGCCAAACAGGCGAGCAGTGGAAAGTCATGAACAAAATGTGACTCGCTCAGACTGAGAGTCTGACAGAAGTTTTTCGTAAAACGCTCAGAAACTTTTTCCTTCCACCCTAACCCTTCAGTACGGCCCAAAAAGTTGCAGGAATGTGAACCGAAATCACTTCAAAGAGTCTCGTTTTGTCTCGTGCAGCATCTAATCTCCCCCTTTGAAGACGAACGTCATTGTCTTTCCCGTCGCTGACAGCCCTGATAGGAATATTCATGTTGGAGGAGGTGGTGGTGGTGGCGGCGTTGGTAACGGTGGCGGTGGTGGCGGTGTGTGTGTGTGTGTGTGTGTGTGTGTTTCTAGATTGGCTTCTTAAACAGCCGAGGAGCCATTTTGTGCAGAAGGAGTCCCGGACATGTCAGGGCTGTTGACAGTCTGTGCTCGGGATTAGTGGGCCAGCGGCGAGGCAGTCCCTAATCCCTCACTGTATCGTAATCTATTTACCCGCCGTGCTAAAGGGATTTCCATATGAAACTATACACACAGAGATGCTGGAAGTGTTCAAAATCATAAATCAGCATTTGGCTTTTTACCCACTTTTCTAGCCTGTTTTTTTTTTTTTACTGATGCGCCACCGCTGTGCTAGTTTGACTCACAGCAGCGAAGACGGCCGAGGATACGCAGCTACGTAAAAACATATCAATCACGCAATCGAACTTTATTTAAGGTTAGTGCATTTCAACGCGCTGCACAGAGGACGGAATAATCCGGAGATAAGATAGAAATAGAAAAGAAATAAGAAAAAGAAATAACAGGAAAGACAAAAGCAGTCGAGCATTTTATCAATTTGACAATTTGAGACCAAAATACAAAACAATCAAATGATGAAAAAGTTAATAACATTTAATTGAAAGCTATAATAAAAGTAATATTAGTAAAATACTATGGAAAAAAAACGAGATTAATAAAATAGAAAATTATATATTTAAATGCAAAGAATAAGTGATAAATTAAATAACAATACAATAGAATAAACATTCAACATAATAAAATAAGTGAATAAAATCATGTTAAAATGTATACATACAAAAACAAAAAAATGTTCAAATACAAATAAAATACATTTTAATGATAAATGTCTATAATATCTATGCCAGGCTGAATAGTTAGGTTTAAGTTTAGAGCTTTGGAGAAGTTTAAAGGCTTTAACTTTTCCAGCAGCTCTCAGATCTGTTCCAGCAGCTCAGAGAATAATGGTTTCAGGTTTAACGTTTACATAAAAACATAGACATCTATAAAGAAGATGAAACAAAAAAACTTTTTCATTTACGTTTCCATGTTAAAACTTTTTTTGTGTCTGCATGAGACAATGTAACAAAGAAACGGCTGAAAGAAAAGAGAGATGGAAATGTTCTTTGTCGTTTCTTATAAAAAACCTTGAACATCGTATTTAATTTTGGCAGCGCAGCAGTGTTTTATCTCCGTGACTCAAATCTGCTGCCGGTTGTCTTCGTGTTGGATAAACGATGTGAAAAATGCTCTGAGGATCTTCAATTCAAATTCATGCTAAAATATGGTTATTATTTTTGTTAAAATATGTATATTGTTTTGTTATCTGAGTTACTTATTTGCATTTCATGTGTGTGTGTGTGTGTGTGTGTGTGTGTGTGTGTGTGTGTGTGTGTGTGTGTGTGTGTGTGTGTGTGTGTGTGTGTGTGTGTCACCAGGTCGTAGCCGTAATTTTCCTGATTTACCTACTTCTCTGTTATCAGTTCTCTGATGAAATCTGAAGAAATCTGGCCCCATCTTTCATTTCAGTCAACCATCGGCTCCGAAAAGTGAAGCCAATGCAGAAGTGCGTTAAACATGCATTCTCTCTAATGGCCATCAGGGGGCGACTTATCTGGTTGTATAGAAGTCTATGCTTCATGTGTTAAAGCTGCGTTCTCTCTAATGGCCACCAGGGGGCGACTCCTCTGGTCGTACAGAAGTATATGCTTCATGTGTTAAAGCTGCATTCTCTCTAATGGCCATCAGGGGGCGACTCCTCTGGTTGTATAGAAGTCTATATAAATGACTACTTCTCTCTTGATTTATTCCCTCAGTAAACATTGTAAACATGTTTCAAGTCTTCTTCAATACAGCATGATGTTCATTTAGTAAATTATGGTCATTTGGAGTCAAACAGACCATAAAGCAGGGGACGCTTTAGGGCGGGGCTACGAGGTGATTGACAGGTCTCTATCAGAGACGTATACAGTGTCCCTACGTCACTACTCCATCCAAATATGGTCACTTCCGTTCACTGGTTGCAAAAAAACAAGATGGCGACGGCCAAAGCGTCAAACCCAAGGCGTCATAACATCACAACCCAATGGGTGAAGTCCCGACGATCATGTCCACTTCTTATGTACAGTCTATGGTTTCTTCCAGGAAACTCAATTAATCTGCATGGCCCTCAAACTCTATTGTGAATAATCATCCATTGGAATTTGTCGAGGGAACCAGTGCTATGCTAACTTCTTGGTGGCTCTTAAAAAAGAAAACGTTGTCCCTGCAGCACTCCATATGGACCCAATAACTGTCCACGATGCAAATACCTATCAATATATTCATGAAATGATGAATAATCAATATAAACTGATGTGTGTGTGTAGCGCCACAATGTTGAACGGCATTTGTTTCTGTGATTAATTGATGACGTTGTAATGCGGTTAAGTAGGCGGTGCTACCTAATTTCCATCAACTCCACAGTTGATCATTGAATAGGTGTTGAAACGGACACGTTCAAGCTCTTCTTTTGAGCACTTCTAACTCAGACAAATTATACAGATTTGGAGTTGTTGGAAGTTGGATTGTTGGCTAGCTGAAGGCTAGCAGTTTCCCCCCGCTTCCATTCTTTGCGCTAAGCTAGGCTAAACGTTTTATGGACGATCTCCGTACCGGACACGGAGATGAAACTCTTCTCATTCTGGTTTGACTGCAAATAAATGTTTCAGTTTGGGGCGACTGTGGCTCAGTGGTGAGCAGGGTCGTCCTTCAATCAGAGAATCGGCGGTTCGATCCCCGGCTCTGCTAGCCCAGGTCGATGTGTCCTTGAGCAAGACACTTAACCCTAAATTGCTCCCGTAGCTACGGTGTATGGATGTTAGATAGTCTTGATGTGGTAGCTCCTCTCATCAGTGGGTGAATGATTACTATGTAAAGCGTCTTTGAGTATTCAGAAAAGCTCTATATGAAATCAAAGTATTATTCCTTCCAAAATGTCGGATTGTTTTGTTTGTTTGTTTTTTGTCATTGTGAGAACGTGTTTATCTCACCCTCGTTCCACCTCGAGGCCCAACATGCGGACTCCTGTCACGCTTTAGCTCCATCAGCCGGTCCCCATGCCGTCCAGGAAGCGGCTCTTGTCCCCCGCTGCCACATCCTGTGTGAATCGGGACGGGAGAGGCCACAGCGCTGCTTCTTCAGGAGGCCTCAGAGGACACTTTGATGTCCTCTGAGGCCTCGTCAGAGGAAAGTGAGGCCGATCCCCCCGAGAAGACAAAGTGTTTCTGTCAGGAGCCTTCTGGAAAAGTAAGAAGCCAAAAAGCAGAGTCACTTTGTCACTACAAAGACGGGGAATAAAGGTTCGGGAGCCCCCCCTGGGGAGAGGCTGGAGGGATAATAAGACATCCAGAACAGCTGTTCAGAGAGAGAAAAGAGGGGCGTCCTTTCTCTACAATAAGCAGCGAGAGATTTCCCGAACATGGCCTCGAGATTAGTTTGCTCTAATGTGGTAAATCCCGGCTCGTGTTTGCACGAGGCAGCGGTGCACGCTGGTAAAAGCCCAGCAGGACGCAGAGCGGGCAAACACACGTCCCGGACGTCGTGTTTACCGAAGGACCTGTTTGCCCAGCTGCTGGAGGGACGCCGCGAGGAAGCCGGCACTGCTGTTAATTAAAATCGTGATTCGTCCCTTTTTTCCTTGGATCAAATGAGTTGTACATTACTGTTGACGCGGCCAAACAAACAGCTGGGGGATGCCAGTGTGCGTGTTTGCTAACCTGCCCGGCGGCTCGGAGGCCGCCTCTTTAGCGGGGAGGAGGGGTTTGATTATTGACCGATGTTCGGATGTTTAACATTTGTACAAACTTAACTCTGACTGGGAATTTTTAGAGCGGGGCAGTGAGGAAAAGGTTTTTAAAACGTTGAATTAAAAATATCTATATCTAAACAAGACACAATCACCAAACAAGTAAAATGTCAGCGAGACTTGAACCTCTTGAATATCTACTAATATAAGTGAAATATAGGTCAAAATGACGTTTACGATAGAATTTTAAGATCTCTTTTGTATCTTGAAAAGCCCAAATACACACATCTTATTTAAAGAAATCTCATCAGCAAGGTTTTACATGTTCCATTGGCATTTTGTATTATCTTATTAAAAGCAATACCACCTTGTATTAAGTGTTTTAGTGTGGTCTTTGTCAGGAGAACATAAAAATAGGTTGTTTGATGCATTTTAACTTTTTGGGACTGTCCCCACAAGAAGCAGAACATTATTCATTTGTTTAAGTACTTAATCCAATATATTTAAATGAACTGAAGCTGTGTTTTTTGCTTTAATCCAACCAAAGAATGCACTCTGCCTCTGAAATAACCTTAAAGGTCGCCTTTACAAGACACTCACCTGACGGATATTCATAGCTACTAGGACAGGTGTTTCCAAGCAGAGCTCTCATGGCAATCAACCTGAAGGACATCCAATTGGGCCACTTGGACTAAACGATCTTTTCATTATGTGCCTTGTTGCAAAAAAAGATGTGAAACAGAGGGAATAAACTGAAACTCCTCACGTCTCGGAAGCTGAAACCAACAAATGTTTCATATTTTTACTTGATAAACGGTTTGAATTCTGAATTTATTAAACTTTTCGACCACAAGACTCGATTAAAAAATTAATCATTTCAGCTGCAATGTGCTTATTGTGATGTTTAATTTAAACTTGATTTGTCCGTGTTGGGATTTTATGACTTTACGGGGCTTTGGTGGCCAAAATAGTTTGAGAAGAAACAGTCAGAAAGAAACAGAAAGTGACCAAACCCATGTGGTTTTTGAAGCGATGTAGGGACAACGCGTCGGGCTAGCTGGCGTGCTAGCTTTTGAGCTAACGGCGAAAACAAAAAGCCAGCTGGGAACATGCAGTCAGTCCCAATATCTCTCTGGGCTTCTTTACATTTTATCTGTATTAAACTTTTTACTCATCATATCATTCAATAAAGATAAAGTGAAGAAGGGGGAAAAAGCCCTTTCGCTGAGCTAACTCAGTGTGGAGGTTCGTTAGCTCACTAGCTAACGCATCTACACAGTTTATTCAAAAGATGAACCTTATTTATTACTGACTCTTGTCTCATTACTGTCTCTGTTTTGAAACAGTTTATACTGACAGACGAGGTTAAATGAAACGCTACACACTGCTAATAAGCTGCGATAGCTTCCTCCATATTTTTTGACTCTCCATACGTTGTAAAGGCGGTTTGCGGTTAGTTTAACAGCAACACATCAGACTGTGTTTATTCTGGGAAGCTTCCAGGTGTAAATGTGCGTGTGATGACAAATAGAGCTCTCACTGAATCTTTCCTGAATAAATAAAGCTTAAAAACAACAATCATCTATTTATCCAAGCGTAACTAATCATATATGTCCTGATTTTTTTTGTGGTTCACAACCAAACCACAGACTCAAACCTGCAGGTCAGGTTTACTGTTCATGATTATTAATGATCAAACTGCTGTCAATGTGTTTATAAACCAGTTAAACCAGTTCAGCATAATTACATAGGGATTAAATCATGTTGATGAGACAAACTCGAGTCGAAATAAACGTTTCTCCGGACTGCTCATGTTTTAACAAGACTTTATTATAAAGACACGAATGTACATCTTTCAAATTTCAATGGAATACTGACATTGCGTGTCTAATTTCACATTTTTTTTAATTTTCTTTGCTCTCCAAAGAACAAATAGCAAAACATCTTTCACCTTATAAACAAGTGCTGCAATTCAATCTCCAAAATACAACACCCCACAGGCTATACGAAGAGTTTCTGAACGAGATTAGAGTTTGAAATCAGATAGAATTTGAACATCAGCGATCCTGAAAATCATAGCAGCATCATGTTTTTGACAACAACAAAAAAAGAAGAAGTTTTGTTCGGAAAAGCCCAGGCAAGAGTCTAATTTATTTCTTTGAAGAATAATCCCGATCAAGATGAAGTTAACCGATTGATCTCTGAGACGATCCCAGACTGCACAATCTTGCAGGTTCCACTGAAATTGTACTATTAATAAAAAAGGCCTTCAATAGTTGTAAATGGGTCAGTTTCTCTCGAGAGTTCTGGAGTAGAAAAATAATCCTGGACGAGTCGAATCCGCTGACGTCGACCGAGCCGAACCCCCGAGGCCTTCGGGCTCCGTGTGCGTCGTTTCAGTTCGTTCACAAATAAACTTTCTTAAAAACGTCTCTAATATTAGTTTAAAGGATCTTCAAAATATAAACCACCAACAACAAAAAGAATACTTCTTTGTAAGCGGAGAAGAAGAGAAACACGGGAGGTCACAGCACTTGGAAGCGCCACGAGGCCTGGTCTTTGTAGTCCAAACAGTCGGAGGCGTTGAAGTTGAGTTTCCAGGCCGAAGCCGCCGTCTGCTCTTTGTAATCCAGACAATCTGTGGAGTTGAAGGTGAGGCCGGGCGCGCTGTAGGCCTGGTGGTGGTGCGACGGGTGGTGGTGGTGGTGGTGGTGCCCCGGCGTCTGGGCGATGTGGTGGTGCGGGTGTCCCGACATGGCGCTGCCGGTCATGGGGCTGAGCTGGTGCGGGTGGTGCGGGTGGTGGTGGGAGTGCATGGGCGCCAGGTACGAGCCGCACTCCACGCCGCCGAAGTAAGAGCCGGACGCCGAGGCCGGGTAGCCCTGGCTGTACGCCGCCGCCGTCTGGCTGTAAGCCACCGGGTAGGAGGTCGTCCCGCCGGCGCCGGAGGACGAGGCGGAGCGCTGCATGCAGGAGGCGCTGGCGGGGGGCGGCGGGGGTCGGGCAGCGAGGACGGCGCCGGCGCCGGGGAGATGGGCGCCGGGCTCCAGATGGACGACACCGGGGCGGTGACGGAGGCGGCGCCGCCGATCAGACCGGGGCCGCCGAGGCCGGAGGAGGACGCGGAGGAGGACGTGGAGGAGCTGGAGGAGGAGGAGCTGGACACCGCCGGCGGGGTGAACTGGCCGCTGCTCTCGGAACCGGTGCTCTCCCTCGCCGGAGACGACTTCTTCTTCATCGGCTTCACCTTGGCGCTGTTGCTGCTCTGCTGCTGCTGCCGACACTTGGCTCGTCTGTTCTTAAACCAGACCTGGGGAAGGAGGAGAGGTCAAAAGGTCACGCGTCGGCTGGATCAGAAACCACGCAAAAAAAACGCAGCCGAAAACCTGACGGAGCTGGCAGGAACTAAACACCTTTCCTCTACTGAGGAGCTGTGGCTCTGACCTTTGACCTTTACTGCTGGCTGCAGTTCATCAGAGACTCTTTTCTGTGGCTAAATGCCGACCGCGGCAAAAATAAGTAAACGTGCGGAGCTTGTGAATCTGAGTTTCTTGGAGAGGGTCAGTTCACCCAAATGACAATGAAAGCATATTCCTCACTTGGTGGCATTTAGGCATGCAGACCATCTTGAGGTTTTCAGGTTTCTGCCTCCACCTGACAGTATAATCAGCCCGGTATCATGGCAGCTCATGACCAATAGTCACAATAGATTGTTTTTGTGTCGCTCAGCGCAAGAAAAATGCTAATAGAAGTCAAATAGGATATTTTTCCGTGGCGCACACACAACTTAAACACTTCCATGTGACTACGCAACAAACTAAATATTGAGAAAGACTCATAGTGGGCGGGACTGGAGGTGAATGGGTCCAACACATAAAAGGACTTTTCAGCCACGAGACCAAGACGTTCAACTCCGCGTGACTTAAATTGTATTTATGTAAGTGACACATGTTCGGGAAGGTTTTCCTAAAACTAACTGTACGTTGTTATTTTATGTTTTTCCTTAAACTAACATTTGTTTTGTGGCTTAATGTCGTCCCCAAAAAAGAATTCGGCACAAAAAGAAATGGACAATTCTTGTGGTTCAGCACTAAACCCACCGATTGCATGCAGACTGTCTTAATATAATAGATGGGAAGTACCCACAATGTTGCATGTTATAAATCTATTTTGTGAATCAATGCCCCTTTTATTCTGGATAATCAGATGGGATAATAAACACTGCACACAGCGTTCATAAGGACTATTTCTTCAAGTAGTTCCAAACAGGGACTCTGTGGAAGGAGACACGTTGGAGGAGGAAACCTCCAACATAAATATTTAAAAGTCTGGAGAAATCAAATGAAAACTATCTGTGTGTTGAGACATCATATATATGTTATTTTCAGTGAACTGTCACTTTAAATCCTGCTGTATTGAAACTAACACAGTGCCAAAACCTGTTCAGTAAATCACCCTCAATTATGTGATAATTACACAATAGGATGTTCCCAATGAAATATGTATTTCTAACTAGACCATTAACATTATTAGTGAAAGTGAAGCATGGTCTCAGAGGACAATGTGTAGATGATGCAACTCATCTAAACTGCGGTGATTTTTCTAAATAAAGTAAGTAGAACGAGCACCAGTAACTTCATGATTCTAAAAAATGTATCTGCACTTTTGATATAATTGTCCAGTATTTAGTTTGCAGTTTTTCTTTGATGAGATCTGCTACGCTTGTTGCCCTCTTTAAACATTTTGGGATGACAGTGAACACATCAGGGACGACGACGACGTAAATAAGTCTAGAACTTCGTGGTTGTGTTTAAAAAAAAGTTGTGTCATATTTTTTTTAAGCCAAACCAAAAACTAAATCAAATCAAAAGTTGCTGAATGTTCACAATTATCACGTACATGTACACGAACTGGAGTTATGATTTAATTATTTAAAGATAAATGAGGGCTAAAACTTGCAGTGGGATTAAAATAGCGACGTTTATAATATATATTTATATATTTATATCTGCTTCCATATACCAACAGCCACTCCTGCTGGTGACAACGGGCCTGTCAGAGGGGACTTACTGGAGGCTCTGTGGTAAAAGCGGCCTGTCAGCAGCAGCAGAAAGCAGAGAGGCAGCGGCCATGATGGCAGCGTTAAGCCCAGCAGAGGGCCTCTAACGCCGGGGACGGAACAGAAACCTCACCGCAGCCAAATTCATTATTAAAGACTTGTCTCTACTTGATCACAGTAGCTCAACTTTTTTCTTTCTTTCCTTTTTTTTTTTTTACACTGGAGCTAATCGTGCAGAGGCCTGAGGTGAAAACATGCACAAAGTAGCTCCAAAACTTTTAAAAAGCTGAGCTCGAACGGACGAGTTTTACGCACCCGAGCTCAGCTTTTTAAAAGTTTTTTAGCGGTGTTATTTAGCAAAAGAGATGTAACAGAATCAGCTTCCGGGGAACTTGAGCTCTGAATGCTTTCTGCTGTGACCTCAACGTTTATTGCACTGCTTATTTTTTTAAGTTGTACAGGTAAAACCACAAATATACGCATGCTGGGATGTTATTGGATAAACATCGCGCGTAAAGTGAAAAGGAAACTGCTCTGAATTCTCCCCAGAGTCTATATTTCCGTGTCTCCTCTCTGACCTGCACTCTGGACTCCGGCAGGTTGATCTTCAGCGCCACCTCCTCCCTCATGAAGATGTCCGGGTAGCGCGTCTTTCCGAACAGAGACTCCAGGATGTCCAGCTGCGTGCGCGTGAAGGTGGTCCGCTCGCGCCGCTGCTTCCGCGGGTTCCCTGGAGGAAGAGGAGGAGGAGGAGGAAGAAGAAGAAAATTACTAAAAATTTGTCCAAGACCCGACTTTAATAACATCCCTCCAAAAGTTAGAGACTGACTCGTGTCGTGCGTTTGGAGATAGTTTGTGTTTGTGTGTGATAAGTTTACTTTTTCTTTCTGCGTCGTGTCTACCTTGAGTTTTATATCTTATTATTATTATTTATAACTTCTTTTTTTCTAGCTTCGAAAATATTTTGGGGAAAAAAGTAGGCCTATTTAGATAGGAGCGTTTTTTATCACCAAGACAAACGTGACTCTGGCATATAAACTTAACGACAATAGAAAGTTTTGCAAATTACAACATAATTGCGGCCTTAAATGCACCAGAAGCACACACACAACGATAGGGACTGATAGACTTAACGACAATAGAAAGTGTTGCAAATTACAACATAATTGCGGCCTTAAATGCACCACAAGCACACACACACAATGATAGTTTAATATCACGCGTAAACCACGTCTACACCTATGTTTGAAGTCACTTTAAGACTTAAAAAGTATTAATTTCATTGGAGTTGTATTAGTTTTTAGAAGAGGTAGTACCACGTGATCAACTTTAGCAGCTGTGTATACATATTAAATAGAAATGCTGCATGGAGATAAAAAAATACAAGCGCAGAAATAGTGATATATTTGGAGCACCAATGAAACATTGGTGCTCCAAATATATCACTATTTCTGCGCTTGTATTTTTTGGGGGATATGCTGCATCTGTTCTGTCAGTCTGTGTTTAAGGTTTGGGTCTGGGGCTCGTACCCGGGTAGCCCACAGACGGGTGCAGCAGGTCCATGGCCCCGCTCAGGCCCAGGCCGTTCATCCCGTACGGGGCCTGCTTGAGATAAGACATCATGCCGAGGCCGGGGTCTGGAGGACTGGAGGGTGCGGGTCTCCTGCGGGAGAGAAGGAGCATTTCATTATTCAATATGCGTTACTGCATTATATAAGATACATATACAACTTCCCAAAATGCAGGTACTGTAATACAAATCCACGTATACTTAAAACACAAACAAATGCTATGTAATCCGATTTAAAGTGCCATTTTATTAGTAATATAAAAGCCTAATGAAGCCTGCCATTTAATTTAAATGCAAACAGAAGAAACTCTCTCACTGTTATGCAATCATGGACATGTAAATGACCCTGCTGGCTGTAGACACACAAAAAACAACTACTTTATTTTACATTTTGGGCGTTTAGAATGAAGTTTGAAATCCTAAATCACCAACAATGGTGATGTCACAACACATGAGTCTGACTTGTAATAATCATAATTTAGTCATTGGGGGAAACCAAAATCTCATTTGATGGAAAATAGCTTGGAAATGTGTGTTAAACAAGTCACGTGCTGTTTCGTGGAGAATTGACGAAATAAAACAAGTTTGAAAAACGTTCTTTAACGTGTAAATAAATAAAAAGGGACGTGAAGCTAAACTGATGCTCCGAGCTGTTTGATTCATGTGAAATAAAAAGACACAGCAGGCCTTTTTTTTTTTTTAGAGATAACATCCGTTTGCTGTCAGTCTGAAATAAGCAGCAAATAAATAATTAAATATGAGAAGAAGAAGAAAGATGTCACCAGGAGAAACTCTGATTTTAAATGAATAATATGAAGGATGGACAGAGCTGTGTGACCTCGGTGGTTCCAGGGGCCCAGACGGGACCAGACGGGCCCCGGTCCCATAAACGGGTCCCGTTATCACTCAGATCTTCATTACGGTTTCATTAATTCAATAGCGCACAATTAAATCGACCTGTGGAGACGCGCGTTTGAATTACAGGCCGCTGGAGACTTTCTCTCACCTCCGAATATCAAAGCTGTCCTCAAATCTAATTTATTCACACTGACTTTCTGACTGTAATAATGAACTCAAGCTGCGATGCAATTTAGTGGATTTATTTTATACTCCTTTGTTTTCACCCCCAGTAATTGTAATATTACAGTTTGAATGTTAAATACTAGTTTTTTATTAATTTGTTGTATTTAAAGTGTATTATTGGATGGATATTCACGTGCTATACTCTTCCCCTCCCACGTGTCCTTAATGTAATCTATTTATTTATGACTATTTACTGCAGTTATGTATTGTTTTGCTTTGGGAAGAGGCCTTATTTAGGCATGCACTAAATATCATATTTCACTTTAAACACGGGGGAAAAAAACTCATTAAACACGCAGTGTGACACACACACACACACACACACACACACACTACACATCTAAAGTCATGCTTAAAGCTGAACAACAATTAGTACATGACATTAAATAAAAGTGTAAGAAAGTGGTTGAAAGCAACAACTGATTTGAATGAAAAGAACATAATAATTAAAGATATATATATATATATATATATATATATATATATCTTTTTTAAAGCTTTTATCTCAGAATGAGTAAAGATCCTGTTACTTTGATTTACTCTTTTTTTCTTCTCCTCCCTGCAGAACTTCACACATTAGCTGCAGCTTTAATAAACGGCCTTAATGATTAACTGTTAGTATTAGTGTAAGACAATGTATTTAGATAAGAATTTGCATAATCTAGTGGGGTCCTTTTAGCAGGTGAATGCTCTGATGGACCTGAACACACCACGCAAAGCTCCACGCATCTGCATAACCGCAGGAAGGAGCCGAAACACGCAATGCAAATGCGGCAAACCTGTGTGCAAATGAAGTCCATTACAATTTAGATTAGATCTACAGGCGACAATTAGCGGAGCGGCTCTTATCGGCGCGGCACCGGGCAGGAGGCCGCGGGCAGGAGGCCGCGGGCCGGCTGCGGGAGGACCGGGACTCCGGATGAAGAGAAAGACCTCCAATTAAATAAGGTTATACTTATAATGGGCTTCAGTCGTAAAGGTTACAGATAGTATTGTTTTATTGTTGTTATATATATTTTTTTATCTCAGAGGCAAAACAAATCTATTATTTTTAGAATGTATTTAACACATCTTGTGTATTTTAAGTTGTTTTTTTAGTCTTATAAATGTTATAACCGCCTCGTTTTTAAAAATTAAAAGCAGGTCATTAATAAAAATGATAATAATGGTAGCCTATATATATATATATCATTTCAGTCATGTTGTAGGCTTTATCTGGTAGGATATGATCCCGTAAATCAGGAGAATCAAACGGGAGAAATAAAGTGAAATAGAAACAGGTCTCACCTTCTTCTCGCTCCTGTTTTTTTTGTTGTTGTTGTTGTTGTTGTTGTAGTTTTTTTTAAATCCGGTTAAATGTCAAACAAATGAGATCCAGAGTTCGAGAAATATCCACATGGAGGAAAACTGCGTGTTGGTCTGGCAGAATGTGAACGCGGGTTCAGCAGCTCCGCGCGCACCTGATTTCGTTAACGAAGAAAATTAACATTTCTAAAAAAAAATAATAAAAAAAATGAACCGTAACGTTGTGACTCTTCTCTCTCTCCTTCTGTCTCTCTCTCTCTCTTCCTGCCGGCGGTGACGGACGCAGATTGATGCTCGTCCTCAGAGGCTCGCGCCTCTATGAGTCAAGGAAGCATGCGGGTCCGCGTCCTCTCAGCCAATCACAGCGCTCTGATTCCTCCCGCGGAGGGGGCGGGCGCGGCGGGCCAATCGGCGACGAGAGGGCCCGCCCCCTTTTTTTGGAATGGAACGCGCACCACGTGACACGACGGGACGCTGGCGGCAGGGAGTTTGAAGGAGAATCGGCCCGGCTGCCATTACGGGGAGACGTGTGTGACGTGGGCGCTTATTTTGAGACGAAATGGTCATATTTAGGAGTAATAATGGAGTCTGGGTTCAAAAACAATAAATAATGTGTTGTGTTATTTATTATATTGATGTATAAGTATTTTTATTTGGCCTAAAAAAAGAATAATTGCAATGACACAATTTAGTTTTTTTTCCTGCCTCGTCAATAAAACATAAAAATAAAAATAATTCAGCAGTTTAGTAGTTACTTTTTATTTATTTATTGGTTTAGTTTAAAGCCAATTCAGGCTGCCATCAGGCCCACAGCACTCAGATTGAAATTCGTTAACTTGCAGTAGGCCACTGGTATTTATTTATTATTTTTTAAATATAACAGGAGGTATTTTAGTCCATGAACAACCCTGACAACCTCAACCTCAACCAGCTGACTCAATTCAGGAAAAAAATAAATACAGAAATATATTTAAGAAAACCTGGCAGCATATAAACCAACAACATTAATGCCAAACAGCTGCTGATCAAAGCAGAGCTTTAATAATGTGTTGTCAACACTTACAGGATCATCTTGTACATCTATTCTTTAGGTATTGATAGACAGATGGCTACACAATTTATACAGATCATTTTATAATAATCATCTCAGCAAAT
This sequence comes from Myoxocephalus aenaeus, assembly GCA_038501785.1. NCBI lineage: Eukaryota > Metazoa > Chordata > Actinopteri > Perciformes > Cottidae > Myoxocephalus > Myoxocephalus aenaeus. Next base: position 1,853,175 of record JBAMJR010000026.1, read on the forward strand.
ACAGCATACAAATGACTACATTAAGACACACCAGTAAATAATTTAACTTATAGGCCTGAGAACCAAAAGCTTAAATTCCACACATACCTCGTGCTGCGTTCAGAGGCAGAACAACAGTCAGACAAATCAAAAGCAAACCGGTTGTGTTGAAATGTTGGAACTCTTTTTTGTGTGTGTGTGTGTGTGTGTCTCATTTCTCGTTTCCTCCGCGTGTGATTGGCCGCGAGGCCGACGGCTGCAGGGATTGATCACAAGTATCAAGATATCAAATGGACGGAGTCATTGTTGTTGTGAGGGTTTTTGGGGGTCTAATCCCAAATTGCAGGAGTATTTTCTTAATACTAAGCCCGTAAATCCAGGGATCAGGCCGCCTAAAGAGGTGTGTGTGTGTGTGTGTGTGTGTGTGTGTGTGTGTGTGTGTGTGTGTGTGTGTGTGTGTGTGTGTGTGTGTGTGTGGTGGGGGTTAAGTTTTTGAGAGGCTTCTCGTTTGTGTTGTCGGTCGCTTATTAAAAGCATGATGCATAAAATCACGGGGTTGTCAGCAAGCTGCTGCAGGAGACACACACACACACACACACACACACACACACACACGCACACACACACGCGCGCGCGCACAACCTGCAGACACAGAACGGGGCGGAAAAGCCCTTTACGATCAGCTGACAGTGAGTCTGGCTGCATGAAGCAAAGCAGCAGGTGAGGATGGGACAGAAAAGAACAACAACATGGACAGAATAAATCTGATTTGGACCGAAGAGGAAAAATAATGTTGCTATGGGACTCTCAGGTAGGACAACTGGATATTTCTCCTCATATTTATGAAGTGTTTGTGGGTAAAATTATCAGTATGACTTATTTTTTAAGGGCTAATCTGTAGAAAATGTTGCTGTTGGTGTTCTGATCTTTGAGGGGATTCCTCACATGTGCAGAACTCATTTCCGAAAATAAATGACAAATAAATGCAAACATAAATGAGTTGGGAGGAAGTCCACTGTGCATATGATACATGTTAGTGTGACATTGACACTGAAGCTGATGATCATGTGATTTTATGGAGATTTATGAAAACAATGCAGAGTGTGAGTGGGGTTTAAAAGACACCCCCACAACTTTAAAAGTAAAAAAAAAGTTAAAAAAAAAAAAACGATAGTTGCTGATTTTTAATTCCGATATTGTCAGTGCGCATGCGGAGACGAACGGATCCAAAGCCCGTCAGTGTGACATTAGAGGTGAAAGGACGGTGACGTCACTGACGCGCAGATGGAAATAAGCCCGTGATAAGCTTGTGATGACGTAACATCCTCTTCATCACAACAACTCTAGACTGTGCAGCTGTTTTTGATGTTTTGTGACGATGCATTTATTTATGTGTTGGTTCAGAAGCAGGAGAATGTCCCAAAAAACTATTTCAAAATAAAAACAGGAAAAACAGAACAGCAAATTGGAATCACAAAAGTTTGTTTTTGCTGTTTGTTTGTTTCCTTTCGTGCAAAAAAAAAAAAAATACAACATCACGTGACTTCTGGTTGGAAAAATTGAAACGTGGAATGACTTTTAGCTTTTCCTTGAATCAGATTTATAGTAGACACTTTCTCTTATTCATATAAACAGTATAAAGTAATGTGCCGAAATTATTTGGATCAGCTGTTTATAGACCTGCAGGTGCTCCCTCTCTCTCTCCCTCCCTCTCTCTCTCTCTCTCTCTCTCCCTCCCTCTCTCTCTCTCTCTCTCTCTCTCTCTCTCTCTCTCTCTCTCTCTCTCTCTCTCTCTCTCTCCCTCTCTCTCCAGCTGCCACATTCTTGGTGCAGCCGACATCTCTGTAATGAAGGAGATAGCAGAACAGCAGCTCACCTGGATGTTTGTCATCTCACCTGCACGCACGAGGGAGAATGACGTCAGCACACAAACACTGGCAGAAAGAAAGAAAAAAACGAGTAAAAATTAGTAATAAAAAAAGAAAAAAGGTGGAGTAACATTATACTGAAATTCAAGGGGAAACAGGAAGTAAGAGAGGAGGAAGCTCATTGAGTTCTGCAGATTTTGAATACAATTAATTATTACGGTTTTAATAAGTTCACGGCCTTATTCTATTCCAGATGTAACATTTTTATATATATATATATATTACATATTTCAAACTGGGTTTAAAACAGTCAATGTGCTCTATGTGAACAGTTTTAGTGTACAGTACATTTAGTTTGCACTAAAACTAGAACCCCTGTGTCTCTGTTTCCACAACAGGATTAATAAATGTGAGCCTGCCTTTGATATTTCTCACACACGTTTGACATGTTTTTTATGAAGATTAACAAGAAGAGGAACCCGCAGAGATGAAGTTCCCCTCAGAAACCAAACGCTCTGAATAAGAAGTCGTGTTCCGCCATGTAGATTTAATTCATGTGTCGTGCATGTGTTAATAAACGAGCTGAGAATCAAACCTTTGACCCCAAAGCTCTCTGAAAAGTGCTGCCAACGTGTGCAACTGAAGGTCAGATGGTGTAACAACAACTTCACGATATCATTAGTTCATACAAATACATTTTAGTATATAAGTAAGTCAAAAAAAATGCTGACATGCTACGATTCACTCAAAACAAACTGCAGTAAAAGTAAAATATGTGGAGTTTTTTTTTTAGAATGTATATTCTTAGACTTCCACTGGTCCTACTGGTAGTTTATACTATTCTCTTTCCCTCCAACTGGTTCAATTTCGCTGATCTACATAATTATCCCCCTATATTTCATAATAATAATAATGGCTTGTTTAAAGGGAAACCAGCTTTATTTGACGTTTAACCGCAGGTTCATCATTAGGGGTGTATTATTTAATTTTTTTTGACAGACACCCGAGGAGCCGCAGCAGAAACAGGAAATGAGAAATGACTCGTCATTCAGTGTCAAGTACAGTACAGCCAGAGGCGGCGTGGAGAGAGAGGAGCATGTAGCTGTCAATCACAGCCCTGTGGCCCCGCCCCCCTCATTAAGAAGGCAAACAATGAAGAAGAGGAGGAGGAGGAGGAGGTATGGGGGGGACTAGGAGGGAGAAATCAGACACCAGAGCCACGAAACCAACTGACCCCATCCAGTACCCTGAAACACAGAGGTGTGTGTGTGTGTGTGTGTGGAGGAAATTACTTCTATGTGTGTGTGTGTGTGTGTGTGTGTGTGTGTGTGTGTGTGTGTGTGTGTGTGTGTGTGTGTGTGTGTGTGTGTGTGTGGGGGTTAACTTCCAATCCTTTTAGGATTATGCCCCCCCTCTCTCCCCTCTCCTCTCTCTGGCTCTGTTCTTCGCTCTTTCACTCTGCTGCCCCTCGGGCAATCACGTTAAAACTTGCACGGCCAGCGCTCATTCAGATATCTCTAACAATGCGGAGCGGCGGTAACCATGTGAGCGCTGGCAAGGCACGCAGGAATGCACAGATTCGGTTTCCCCGTCGCTCTCCCCGAACTGACGGAAAAAGAAGAAAAAGAGAGGAAAATATTGGAGGCGATAAAGCATTTTTTCCCCCCAGATATCTTGGAGCAAAATGGCTGCTTTTTGTTGTTTAAAAATAAAGGACAATTAGCAAAGATGGCCGTTGTAAAGAAAAGGTCACATGACTTTGAGTCAGGATGACTTTAGACTCGACTTGATCAAATCAAAACAAGGCTTGCAACTCGACTTGGTTTTATCCACCAATGACTTGGGACTTGTTGTTTAATGACTGTGCCACCAACTCGACATTCAAGTCCCCAGATCCACTTTGTTTGGCCCGATGAAAACTAACGTTACGTCACTGTAACTCTATACGTTATCTTACTTTACCAAAGATACGTTTTTAGGACTCGAAACTTAAAGTTTTGGACTTGGCACTTGCCTTGGGACTTGACTTTGGGTCATGACCTGAGACTTGTCAGTCTTAACTTTGGTAATTGACTCAGGACTTGTTATTATTGACATGGGACTTGCATTGGGTCTGCAAGATCCAAGTCATTTCCTACGACAAGTCCCAAGTCAAGTCCCCAGACAAGTACCAAGCAAGACTGACAGCTCCCCAGACAAGTCCAAAATCATATCCTAAGACAAGTCCCCAGACAGTCTTAGGTCAAGTCCCAAGTCAAGTCCCAAATCTTATCCTAAGACAAGTCCCCAGACAGTCTCAGGTCAAGTCCCAAATCTTATCCTAAGACAAGTCCCCACACAGTCTCAGGTCAAGTCCCAAATCATATTCTAAGACAAGTCCCCAGACAGTCTCAAGTCAAGTCCCCAGACAGTACCAAGCAAGACTGACAGGTCCCCAGACAAGTCCCAAATCATCCTAAAACAAGTCCCCAGACAGTCTCAAGTCAAGTCCCAAGTCAAGTCCCAAGTCATATCTTAAGACAAGTCCCAAGTTAAGTCCCCAGACAAGTACAAAGCAAGACTGACAGGTCCCTAGACAATTCCCAAATCATATCCTAAGACAAGTCCCCAGACAGTCTCAGGTCAAGTCCCAAATCATATCCTAAGACAAGTCCCCAGACAGTCTCAAGTCAAGTCCCCAGACAAGTACTAAGCAAGACTGACAGGTCCCCAGACAAGTCCCAAATCATATTCTAAGACAAGTCCCAGGCAAGTCCCAAGTCAAGTCCCAAATCATATCCTAAGACAAGTCCCAGACAGTCTCAGGTCAAGTCCCAAATCATATCCTAAGACAAGTCCCCAGACAGTCTCAGGTCAAGTCCCAAATCATATCCTAAGACAAGTCCTAAGTAAAGTCCCCAGACAAGTACTAAGCAAGACTGACAAGTCCCCAGACAAGTCCCAAATCATATTCTAAGACAAGTCCCCACACAGTCTCAAGTCAAGTCCCCAGACAAGTACCAAGCAAGACTGACAGGTCCCCAGACACGTCCCAAATCATCCTAAAACAAGTCCCCAGACAGTCTCAAGTCAAGTCCCAAGTCAAGTCCCAAGTCATATCTCAAGACAAGTCCCAAGTTAAGTCCCCAGACAAGTACAAAGCAAGACTGACAGGTCTCTAGACAAGTCCCAAATCATATCCAAAGACAAGTCCCCAGGCAAGTGCTGAGGAAAGTCAGTCTTCATGGTAAGAAGAGATTTAGTAGTTTTAGATGACTTATGGACATTGTCTGTTTTTCTCGTCCTTTCAAACAAACACTATCTTCTGGAACAAGACAGTTCTTTTTGATCGATGTGTTTATTGTGATCTTTATTATTATCCTGATTAACACTAAAGACTAAGATCCTTTACACCCCGCTGCTGATGGTTGGTCACAAAAAAAATGTGAACGGACGCTCTCCAACACCAGCTCCCGATCCTGTTGTGAGCCTCAGAGGAGCAGAGGTCAGAAACGAGCGCTCCCTCCCCGTGTGCAGCAGGGAGGGAGGGAGGGAATCGCCACCCGGCCTTATCTCCAGGTCCAGTCAACTACAGGCGGAGAGAGAGTTTGCTCCATCATCAGAGCCGGCCATTTGATAGGATTCTGGCACTGCAGCTAATCAATCTGCAGCACAGAGCTGCCAGAAGACCTGTAACGAAGCTCAAAGAGCCTCACAAATGGCCCAGTCCGGGGGATAAGCCCCTGCACAGGATTACATATTGATTTTGAACGTCTAAAAAAGCTTATCATATAAAACCGCCACAGACTACAAAAGTAGCGGAGTCTATGCATGAATCCGTCTTTTAGAGAGGAGCATCAACTTTCAAATACGGAGACCCCGAGCATGAACCAAAACAGAAATAAATGGTGGAGAAATCAATGGCAGGGATGAGGTGTGGAGGCTCATTGTTAACTGGAATCACAACTCGACCTGAGGGGGGGATGTTTGCTTCTTCGGATTGTGTTGATTAATTTGTTCTTTTCACACAGCTCACATTGTTGTGAAAATGAAGTGTTTAATATGTTTTAAATGTGTGTTTCCAACCTCTGATTTACATGGGTTTGGGTTTAAAAATAAGGTTTATATCTTGAAAGACGGTCCTAGTTTTGGGTCAAAAGATAGAATAAAGTAAACGTCAGTCAGATTTGTGAACCAAAACACAAACAAATGTAATTGTTTGATATTTTAATGATGTAAAACCATGACAGTGCTAATCAGGTCCGTCCTTTTCCCCCAAAAATGTCAGCATGAAGAACTAGTTTATGAAAAGGGAATCTTTTGTTTGATGCTGTTATTTTTATAATTTGTATTTATTTATTTGTATTTTTTCTGGTTTGAGGTAATGTGTAACTAATGTGTAAATCTTTTTTTACCAGAAAGATTCATTCATCGAATATTCGAGAAGGCGAATATTTTTTTCAAACAGATATTTTCCTCCATGTTTTAAAATACAATTCTGTCCACAAGACCGACGTTTTATAAACACTTTAACGCAAAACTGGGAGATGACGATACGTCACATACCAGAGAAGAAGATCTTCCTTTGGCGGTGTAAACAAATAGTAAACGAAGGTGAAGTAATAGCTAATTATTCCTTCATTCATACAAATGTGATATTTGGAACCATGGCAGAAATGAAAATGGACTCCTATGTGTGGACGGACGACGGAGTTGAGTTGCTGCTTAGCGTCACTTTACAATATAATGAGCTGGCGATGAAAGCAGCAGGAAATGTAAAATGGGAGTGTTTCAGACATCTTGGTGGCCTTTCAGGAATATATCCTGTCAAGAAAGACTCCGAGAAGGCGAGGAAATGGGCAAAGCGGAAATGGGCAAATCGTTTCCCAAACATGTCCACACACAAAATAAAAATATATCCGTTTTAGTGACATAAGACTCAGTTGCGGTGTGGACGAGAGGCCTTAAAGTAGTACATCTAAGAGAGTATACAGGGCCTTAAAATGGTACATTGATGAGAGTATACAGGGCCTTAAAGTAGTACAATGAGAGTATACAGGGCTTTAAAGTAGTACAATGAGAGTATACAGGGCTTTAAAGTAGTACATCTATAAGAGTTTACAGGGCTTTAAAGTAGTACATCTATAAGAGTTTACAGGGCCTTAAAGTAGTACATCTAAGAGAGTATACAGGGCCTTAAAGTAGTACATCTAAGAGAGTGACAGGGCTTTAAAGTAGTACATCCATGAGAGTATACAGGGCTTTAAAGTAGTACATCTATGATAGTATACAGGGCTTTAAAGTAGTACATCTAAGAGAGTATACAGGGCCTTAAAGTAGTACATCTATGAGAGTATACAGGGCTTTAAAGTAGTACATCTATGATAGTATACAGGGCTTTAAAGTAGTACATCTATGATAGTATACAGGGCTTTAAAGTAGTACATCTAAGAGAGTATACAGGGCTTTAAAGTAGTACATCTATGATAGTATACAGGGCTTTAAAGTAGTACATATAAGAGAGTATACAGGGGTTTAAAGTAGTACATCTATGATAGTATACAGGGCTTTAAAGTAGTACATCTAAGAGAGTATACAGGGCTTTAAAGTAGTACATCTATGATAGTATACAGGGCTTTAAAGTAGTACATATAAGAGAGTATACAGGGGTTTAAAGTAGTACATCTATGATAGTATACAGGGCTTTAAAGTAGTACATCTAAGAGAGTATACAGGGCTTTAAAGTAGTACATCTATGATAGTATACAGGGCATTAAAGTAGTACATATAAGAGAGTATACAGGGCATTAAAGTAGTACATCTAAGAGAGTATACAGGGCCTTAAAGTAGTACATCTAAGAGAGTATACAGGGCATTAAAGTAGTACATCTAAGAGAGTATACAGGGCTTTAAAGTAGTACATCAATGAGAGTATACAGGGCTTTAAAGTAGTACATCAATGAGAGCATACAGGGCTTTAAAGTAGTACATATATGAGAGTATACAGGGCTTTAAAGTAGTACATCAATGAGAGTATACAGGGCTTTAAAGTAGTACATATATGAGAGTATACAGGGCCTTAAAGTAGTACATCTAAGAGAGTATACAGGGCTTTAAAGTAGTACATCTAAGAGAGTATACAGGGCTTTAAACTGCTCGGAGACCTTTTCTTTCCTTTTTTCCCTGACTGAAGGTTAACTGACAAAATGTCCTGCAGGGAGACGTCCATCACTGTTACACTTCAGGGTGGCAGGAAACCTTTATCTGGAGAAGTCTGAGGACATGTTTGTCCCCCAAACACACCCCAAAACACACCCGCAGACACACACAAATCCCACCTAAAAAACAAACAAAAACCTGCGTGTCCTTGATACAAGAGGCAGCGGCCAATACGGCCGTCAATAATCCGCACTTAATAATGAGGAGATTAACTGATATCAGGTGTGCAGATGACTGGCGGGCGAAAACAACTGAGGCTGATGGGAGGAGGGAGGCTGAGCAGCAGAACATAAAACTAATTAGAATTGATTTATTATGGATCAGGTACCTTATCAGGTGAGAGAGAGAATTACCATGGCGAGCCAAAGGGCTGCGGCAGGTCGCCGCTGAATGGGAAAATCAATCCCAGTCGACTGCGCCGCATCCCAACGAGAACGACACACACACACACACACACAAAAAAAACCCCCACAGTTTAGAAACCACGTCGTAATTCACTTCTTTTATTCAATGTAAAATCAAATATTGGCACAAACCAGATGTAGCTCAGGTGTGTGTGCGTCGAGTCAAGTGACATTCGCTCTGATAAACAGGAAACTTTGCATCGCTGAGTGGAGCGCTTGATGGCTTCCTCTCAGCGAAACCCTCAGCTCTCCTTCGTCTCTCTTCTTTTTTTCTTCTTCAGCCTCTTGTTTTTCGGGGCGGCTGGCATCAGTTCAGCAGCTCGTCGAGAAAAAAAAACCTCTCCAGCTCCGGCTCCTTTTCTCTCCCTATAGGCAACTTTGAAAACTTCATCAATATGTTAATGACTTAATCTTTAAACACTTAAAGAAACCATTAATAAACATTGATTTGAACACTTGCCACCAGTGACTCACATTAATCCAGTGCAAATAGCTGATACACAAACTGCGACGGAGGGCAATTTGCGGAGGATTACCAATAGAAAATGGACACGAGAGACATTGATCACGCTTTCAGTGCCGGCAGAGGATGAGTCGCCTCTTTCCTTCTGTTGTTGAGGTCAACAAGCTTTTTTAAAAAGGGAGACGGCCCCTAAAATGATATTATTTAAAGACGCTGGATTCCCCCTCAGCGAGGCCACCCACAGTCAACGCACACGCCCGTCTGGGCTTGAAGCTGCGTGAGTAAACAGCGATTACATGTTGTTTCATCCCTGGGATCGACACACAAACGTGGACACGCATTTGTCAGAAAGGAGAAGAAACACGAGGACAGACGACGCGTGAAGAAATGATACGATACAATCTCCTGGAGGCTTTGATGTTTTGTTTGTGACGTCGCATTCATGCTAGTTGATTCCGGCACAGCTCGGGTAATTAATTCAACACATTCAACAGAAACATCATTAAAATAAAGGTTTAATGTTGTTATTTAAACCTGTTCTAACTCCTGACTTGTCAAACGCCTACACTTTGTCAGTGCGACTCTGTGTCTCATATTGCTTCATGTGTTAAAGCTGCATTCTCTCTCCTGGACACCAGGGGGCGACTCCTCTGGTTGTATAGAAGTATATGCTTCATGTGTTAAAGCTGCATTCTCTCTACTGACCACCAGGGAGGCAACTCCTCTGGTTGTATAGAAGTATATGCTTCATGTGTTAAAGCTGCATTCTCTCTCCTGACCACCAGGGGGCGACTCCTCTGGTTGTATAGAAGTATATGCTTCATGTGTTAAAGCTGCATTCTCTCTACTGACCACCAGGGAGGCAACTCCTCTGGTTGTATAGAAGTATATGCTTCATGTGTTAAAGCTGCATTCTCTCTCCTGACCACCAGGGGCCGACTCCTCTGGTTGTATAGAAGTATATGCTTAATGTGTTAAACATGCATACTCTCTACTGACCACCAGGGGGCGACTCCTCTGGTTGTATAGAAGTATATGCTTCATGTGTTAAAGCTGCATTCTCTCTGCTGACCACCAGGGGGCGACTCCTCTGGTTGTATAGAAGTATATAGAAATGACTCTACTAAGAAGACTTGAAACTAGAGATTGAGACATAAACTCATGTTTACAATGTTTACTGAGGGAATAAATCAAGAGAGAAGTAGAGTCATTTATATAGACTTCTATACAACCAGAGGAGTCGCCCCCTGGTGGTCAGCAGAGAGAATGCAGCTTTAACACATGAAGCATATACTTCTATACAACCAGAGGAGTTTCCCCCTGGTGGTCAGTATGATAATGCAAGTTTAAGACGCTTCAGCGGTTTGCATGTTTCTTAGGGTACTTCTGTCAGTTGGAGCTGCCAATAAAACTGCTTATAGATAGTTTTTTTAGGTTTATCTTTCAGAATTACTTTACAAAATTCTGCACATATATGGGAATGGAAAATGAACTGCATTTTCAACAGCATTGCAAAAAAGCATTTAGTAATAACAAAATAGGAGCTACTGGATTTGAGAACCTTAACTAAAGGTCTATTTGTTTCCTTCCTCTGTGAACGGAGCATTTTTGTTCAAAGTCTACCTTAAAACCTGTGACAATATCCTCTGTTAACCGTTGGCATGACCCTTTAGCACAAAAATAATTTACCGCTGATATTATCGAGGATAACGCTTTGACATAATCCTGTTTTTCTTCTATTTTATTACATTGGAGGTCCAGCAGTGACCCCGTGAGACGCGCCAGTTCTTGGAAAAGAAGCGCAGGGGGAAACAAAGACTAGAAAAGGGCAACGGGCCAAGAGATTTAGGCCGCTCGGCTCTGACGCCGGTCAACTCGGCTCCTTGAACCGCGACCCCCGAGGAACAAACCCAAAAGCCTTCGCGGAAAAACAAGGCGCTGATATTTCGCGGAGGCTCTCGCGTTTGTTCCCCAAAGGTCTTTGTGCTTGTCGGAGTGAACGAAGCCTCCATAACCAAATAAGATTAAGATCCCAATCTGAGCCGCTGCTACATTAAAAAGATAAGACTAATGAGAGTGGCCTGCTCCCTCCACACAGTCACCTTCTAATAAAGGAAGAGGAGTTTATTTGTTTATGCTCCATTTCTGTTATCAAGATTACAGATTTGAAATTATCTTGATTTATTAGACACCTTTTGCATGTTTTAGCAGAAATTAGCATTCCTTCCATCATTTTTTTTTATGGCTTTTTATCAGGAAAAAGCTCCATAGCTGCAAAGATTTACAGCAATTATTGTGTTTACCTACATCCAGATTTGGGTAAGAGGGGTTTCCTTCCCCGCTAAAATAAATATATCAGGGATAACACCTTTCATACAAAGCTAAAATCTCCCCGAAGCCCCACAGACATGGATTTAAAGCCCTCGTTGTGTTGTTATAGTACATTTTTTTCCTGTTTGCTTTAGATAACAAATCTTTGGTTGACCCCGAGGGTTAGGGGAGCATTACAAATTAATCCCAGTTTTAATAAGTCTGTCTTAAGCCTGGGATCTTTACTCGAAAAGAAAGAAAGAAAAGGGGGAGGGAGAGAAGAAAGGGATCGGAGAGGAAAAGAAATATATTAAACCCTGTGATCACAGGCAGCTTTTCTTGTTTGTTATCCCTCCGTTTTACCTTTAATCCAATACTTGCTAATCCAATTTGTCTTTCGGGGCTCCCACCCTAACTTCTCCTCATCTTACGGCTTCCTCTTAAATATGCCTGAGCCTCCAGAGTCAGTGACCGCTCCTCGATTCACGGTCCCAAAACTGTGGATTCTGGGATGCATGAACATATATAGAAGTTTATAAAAGAAAAACAAAAGAGGAAATCGGTGCACGTTGACTGCTCGTTACGCGGGTTATAAAAAAAAAAGTAAGAGGTCGTTCTAGACAAGTCGTGGTTTCAGTCTGAATATGCATGAAGAGCCATAATCAGATCTTGGGCAGTCACCCACTGAAGGGGAATATTGGGGAACACAAAGGGATTGATTTAATTACTTGGAGTGGGCCTGTGCTTTGGAGCCGCCTTGTTAGGAGGTAGTGAAAAGGCTGGCAGTATCCTTGTGCTATTTTTGTGAGGGGGGCTTCGGAGGGGCGAAGGAGAGCGTAAGAGGGGGGGGGTTGCAGTTGCAGATGGTGGGGGTACGGAGGTAGTCTAGCTTCTTAAGTCACCAAAACTAATCCCGAGTATAAAGCTCTCCTGATTGAAAGGACCTGCATTGATTGCAAAAAAAAAAAAAAAAAAAAGCAAAAAAAAAAAAAAAAAAGGACAAAGTGCATTCTCTGTTTGTCAATCTGGCCCAACGTTCATCCTGTTCAATCACCTTCTCTGTTCAGAAACCTGCGGCGATCGCACACGCAATCTTTCTTTTATTTAGAAACGTAGAAAAGAGCTAATTTAATACCTTTTCATGGATATTTCAGACAGACATATTGAGACAGAAATGCCCTCGATTGACTGGAGCGCCTTGAGGTTTCTTGAACGTCTCGAGCGACCGGAGGAGAATATTCATCTCGACGAAGACGTTCAGTCTCGTGAGTCCGTCTTCAAAGAGGAGAAGAAATTGTTACATAATTCCACTTGTGCGGTATCGTGAAACAGGACCCAGAAGATTAGTAAACAATAACTCAAATTGTATTGGAAGGAGGAGGATTTTTTTTTTAGATTCATTAGCTGGTGATTCCTTTAGATATTTAAAAGCCCGCTGCAATAAGCGTCCCGTTTAACACAACAGAGGAAAATGAATTACAGATGTGCGTACATATTTTCTTTATTCAAGGACCATTATCTGCGAGTTTCATCCCTCTGCCGCTCCCCCTCAGCGGCGTTTGCCTTTGTCCGAACACGACGACGGATTCAAGGGTCTTTAGGGGAAAACAAAGCACTCGAGGTATTTTGAAGTGGGGCGTAGATGTGAGACTCCAAAGCAGAGCTCACCTGATAGATCCCTGAGAGGTGTTTTCATCAAAAGGGTCCCTTTCTACCTCCAAGACCCAGACAATAAGCCCGGCCGAGTGGATTCTAGTGCCTTGCGCTCAACAGGCACCGGTGACAACGAAGCCCTTAATCATCTCATGACAAAAGCCAAAAGGCATCATCCTATTAAGCAGTGTGCTCCGCCGCTAATATGAGCTACTGCCCGGGAACCTTTCATAGGGCGCTGTGCTATTAAAGTGCTTCTGAACCAGCCAGCGGGAACCCGGGCCCATTCACCTTTCATCTGGGGGCCTGTTGTTTGGCGGCTATAGTGGAGGCCGGCTCAAGATGTTAGTGATCTCATTACAGCGGTTGTGAGAAACAGCCTTCAAATTTGAGCATCTCCCTTCTCTTTCTCCTCACTCCTTTTCAATTTTCCACAACCTTTCCCCCGCGTCAAAGGCTTTGGCCCTTTTGCGCGGGCCATAAATTGATTATTACTTCAGGTTTTCGGAAATATGGCATTTTCTCCCCTGAAAAGTTTACTCATCCACACCCCCTGCAGCACACTCTTTCTTATCTTTTCTTTTCGGGGAGGTATATACGCTGAATGGGCGGCCAGGTTGAAAAGCGAAGAGGCCCCCGGCGTCACGGAAAAAAAAAAACGCTCAGATTTCTCATTTAGTTGTCTTTATGCTGCGAGCGCCATGTGGTCCTTGAAGGTGTTGAAAACATGGGAAGCACCGGAGGGATCAGAGCAAAATCTCATTAGCATTCGCTCAGAATTGGAGTGGCTGTATGGCGAGGGCCGAGTCCTCTGTCGGGTCCCGGAGACGGCCGCCTCCGCCTCCGCCGTCGCCGCTGCCTCCGCCTCTTTGTGCCTTTGTGTTCTTTCAAGATTTTTTTGTCATGTCGGGCTGCTTTACTTGGCGGGACGTTGCCAGGAGGATCATGGGAAAAGACAATATCGCGGCTGTACCCGGTAGTTCGACGACAGCTGGACGAGTTCAAAATAAAAGTATATTAAGCAAAACTTGTTGGGACATTTTAACAACCCCCTCCCAAAACAACAACTAATACTGATGTTACAAAACTGTTCAGATTTGAGTTTTGCCGCCTGACGTGAACTCGACCGATCCCAGACGGGTTTAGACACTTTAGTGTGGGCATCGTCTGCATACATGCGTAGACACAATATCAGGTTTGCACGACACAATTATGGTGGCCAAAAATAATAATAATGCTATCAGTACATTTTATCTTTAACTTTGTATATTGTGCGTTTTGTCTCTTTTATTGGCAAATTCATTTAAAATACGAGAGTAGGGAGGTGGAGTCTGTCACCATAACTGTGTGTATACAATTATTTAAGAGGTGCCGGATTATTTACACAACATTATCACGTGTGTATTAATGTGTGTTAACAGGATATCATTAGTTCAGTTTTTAAGTATCAGGGTTATCATCAATACTGGTCTACGTGTATAAGCAATAGCAAAGAGTAGCTAATGCGTTAGCATGATAAGGTAAAGACTGGTTAGGGATACAATACATTGAAGATGAGGCGATTCAGATTAGGCTGTTTAATAACAATCTGCAACTGACTGCACAGTAAACAGTCAAACTGAAGAATTGTCTAAACTTAGTAATGTAAATGTTTTTTTTTTCTTCTGTTGCATAAAACGGCTCAGAGATCAGCAAAGCTTTCTCCAACAGCGGACATTTTGAGTCGTCAAACACAGGTGTAGCTAATAATATTAGTTATGACCCTATAACCTTTAGGTGTGCTGGTTTCAGCATGTTTTTTGTTTGCAAGCAGACTCACTGGAATGATTCATTTAAACAGAGGAGTCATTAACATTATCAGTGTCTGCTGCGCTTTTATAGCATTTGAGGTGTTTTGCTGTTTTCATCAAATTGGCTAGTTTCAGTAAGTTAGCTAAGTAGCAATTTAGTTTAGCAAAGAAAGTGGAATAAAAACAGTAGCTGCAGCTGTGGGCTATATGTGTGCTTTTAAAGCTTTACATGACTTGTGGACTCATCTTTACTCTTGACTGTCAGCTAAGCTAACTAGCTAAACAAAGGCTAGCAAAGGCTTCTTCCCTCCAGAGGCCTAAATCCTCATCACCCCCACCAAAAAAACAAATTCTCTTTAGTGCTACATTTTATTTAACCAACTTTGTGTTTGCATTTCTCCAGTTAAACAACTATAGTCTGGCTGCACAAATTAAAGATAGCCTAGCTAACATTAACAGCTTGAGTTCATCACAGAGTGCTGGCCTTCAAAATAAAACCTTCATTGTATCTTTGGCTTGAGTCTCAAGGCGTTTACACATCGGGACGGGATAAATAAACAACACGAAAATGGCAAATACTTGCCTGTTTATATTATATGCGTACGGTTTTTATTTTCAAAAAGGTAAGAATGTGAGGAGTGGAGCACAATGCGATTGGTCGATGACTTTATTTGCGATACGAAGGCTCAGGAAGGATAAAACACACACACAAAACACACTATTCAAAATGTTTTTGTGCCAACAGATTTGAATTGAAACCAAAAGATATGTACTTCAAATCGCCTTTTGTCCAAGAAATTATTGAACTACAACCTGCAATTTTACTTGACGTACATCATTCTAAGTAAGAAAAATAAGCTCTATTTGTAGAAGACTGTTGCATGAAAGGACCCGCTGATGGATTTATATTCTTTTGATTCCTCCAGTGCTGTAGGCCCAGTTCTCAGCTCTGAACCATCCTCCCGGTGATGCAGTTTACCCACAGTGACACCGTGGACCGGCCCACAGCCGCCAAGGTCACCTCCACAGGAGCTGCTGCCATCGTCCCAGTCGGAAGGATTTTCTGAACCGACAACTGCAGTGATTGTTTTTATTTTAATTTGAATTTATTACAAAACAATGCATAAGTGACCAAACCTCTCAAAGGCTTTATTTATTAACTGATGCAGTGAAAAAATGTGACATGGACGTATAGGTGGAAGGCTTTATCTGCTAAATCCCAGCAGTTGGCCTCACTATCGTGGACAATGACCCTAAATAATGTCAACAGCTCATTTCCACCAGGGCTGCGGTTGTGTGTGTGTGTGTGTGTGTGTGTGTGTGTGTGTGTGTGTGTGTGTGTGTATAAGCTGCAGCTCAGAAGCAGGTTGTTGTGGTTGATACGAGGCCATCGCTCACCGATTAACGTGAGACAAAGCAGCGGCTCAAGGTTTTTTGGGCCCAGGAAGGTGCTGAGTCATGGATTTTCTCCGGTAGTTTAATGACACGAGCTAAATGCCCCACTGTTGAACATTTATCCTCCCCAAATAAAAAAAAAATCTCATCAATCGCTCGCCTCCACTGAGATTGTGTGCAGATTGTAATATAACTGAATATCACTAAAACACAACACATCCTTAAGTTGATAATCTTAATATTATCATCGTTCCTGCTTCTTTTCATAGACGCAACAATTACACATAAAGCACACCAAAAAATTCTCAGAGAGCAAAACCTCAAGTCTCCGAAACTCGAAACACATTTTCTGCTTTGCACCTAATTTGGAATTCAACATGAAAGTTTTTGCAACACACAAAGACACAGTTATTTACATAATAATCAAAATGTTGCTGTAATCCATAACACAATTGAAAATGTCTAATAAATCTGCAACTATTTAAACTTTTCAAGCAATAAAGCCACAAAAAAAATGACGATGTGTTGCTCCTCCATGTCTCACATGACAGGAAACTGAATATTGTTGCGTTTCTACGTTTTTTCTGAAGTTTTGTTAATTACTCCAAAACAATTACTTTGATTAATGAAAATAATCGCTCTTCTTGAAGTGGATTTCTGAGCTCTGTAAATATTGCTCTTAGTTCTAGTCGGTGCATGTTGGGCCAAATCGCTGATTGCTTCTGTCATTTCTAAATTAAAAAGCTGACTGGGTTTTCTTATTTCACAGATTGGGAGCTGGAAGGAACTCCAGATGCCCAAATGTATCCGCTGAAGGAGTGAATATTTCATGATGCGTCCACTTCAACTGATCACATTCACCCCAAAACATAAGAATGTAAAGTGCATTATTATACTGGCGTAGATTTTGAATCGAGGAGCCAGCTATTTTGTGTTGCTTTGCAGTGAATCAGTCATTCTCTTCTTCTCCAAACATCAGAGAATCACCCAATCCGATGTTGTTGTTGTGTGTTTATTTTATTGCCAACATGGCGGCTCCTGTTCCTCGGCCCAGATTAAGGTCAGGCGTCGGAGAGGGGAGCGCGAGCCGAGGAACAGGAGAGCGAGCAAATCCAAAACACTTCAAAATTTGCCATTAGCGCGGCGCTACATTCTTTCATTACCGAGTTTATCGGAGCAACCAGCCATAAGGCGCAGGTTCATGCACCCTTGAGCACAAAGACTCAAGTTGTTCTACATTTACAGAATCATTTAACTTCTTTAATTATTCTGTAAATTACAATTGCAAATAAAGGCGCTGCCCTGCGGTGGTTATGCATGGCCTGCAAAAAAAAAAAGAGCAACATTTTTAATGATTACTTTCCACATCGCACCAAACTTAATCTCCCATGGACAAGAAATGAATGAAAAAGAGGGAAGATTTTCTCTGCCATTCTGCTTTAATGGAGGGAGCATCCGTCATCGGGCGCGGGGACCGTTCTGGACCAGATGTTGCAGAACTAACCAACAATTGGGCTGAAAATAGAAAAGGAGCCGGGGCGGGGAGGTTGGAATAAATTAATTGCTAATTTCTCCGTCTTTGATGGAATTAGGCTCAGTTCTTTTCCCCCCTATGTGCTGTGTGAATGTCCGTGCGTTAAACGTTTTTTCTTCTCTCGCCACCCCCTTCTCCCCTCTTTGCTTTCCCGACGGTTAAGGGCCACCCAGAGGAGAGCGAGTGATGCAAAACCGAGAAGTAATCCCTCTGTTTATCTCGGCTTCGAGGCTCGGCCCCAACCTCTGCCTCTATTATCCCGAGGATTTAAGGCAAACTTTCATTTATTGGCCCCCGGCCTCCGTTCTCTATCCCGGCTCCTGAGCTCAGGATGCCCCCTCCCCGAGCCCTCTGTCCCAGTGTGAGCGGATTTGCATAGAGCAACAATGCATGTTGCCGGGGCAGTGGCCAGTCGGCGGCGGGACGGGCCCCCGCGCTCAGAAGCGCAGTTTGCTCAGGCAGCACATGGCTATAGAAGAATGTGGCCTTCAGGGGGGTGGGGGGTGGGGGGGCGGGGAGCAGCACCTGCGCGGCGCCGCCGCCGCCGGCCGGGCCCTTCGCCACGCCGCCGAAAAACAGCAGATGCACCGCAATCTGGACACTGACCCCCCCACCCCCATCTCGCTCCCTCCCTCATTCACACAAATGAGCAAACGTGGCAGGAAACGCTCCCCACCCCCCTCGACCCCGACCCCCAAAAACAAAATCACAAATGGGCTCCCAGAGAAGCGAGGGGCCTCTGACATCAGGGCCCACCTGCTAAACTCACCTGAAGTGCTTGTTGGTGTTTGTCGTTTTCAATCGTGGACACAAAATAGCGTCCCGCCCCCCGATTCCCACAACGAATGTTTTTGACGGATGCAGCCAATATTTCCTGATTAATCGATTAATCATTTCTCAACCGTGAGAATGAGCTTCATTCATAAACCACTGTGAATATATTAGCTTTGACAAAAGAAGTAATGTTAAGATATCAATATGACGGATGAGAATATGGTGTAGATATCTGTATCTATATGTGTATGATATATATAATATCACCTTTTTTTCTGATCTTTTATCAGCCAAACGGTGAATCTATGTATCTTCTGATATCTAATATTATTACGTTTATCTCCTTTTGACAATTCAGAAATTTTCCTCCAGAAAAAGAAAAAGAAAGCGAGGAGGAAAATGGGAAGAAGAGTAGAAACTCTCTTAATAAGTAAAGAAACTTAAAAGCGACCGCTGTGATTTAAAAAAACAACTTTATATTGATTTTATTTGGCCGACGGTGCATTCAAACACAGGAAATATGCGTCGACCTAATTATTCAAATTAAGTCATTTCAATGAAGCAGATGGCGTAGAATCGACCCGTTGGTCAGAATATATAATGAACATAACTTATAATATAACTTTGTTTCGTGTCCTTCACTGTGTTTCTATCGTAATTTATTCTACCTTCTAATCTTTCGTAATTTCCCTTTTAAACAAACTTTAAGTCTGGAGATATATTATATTTCTCTTGTTGTCATCAAATCTCATAAAAAAGACTAAAAACAACAGCGAATGTTTCTGATGAGTATTGTTTGTGTATCAAAGCTGATATCTCTTCTTCCTCTGAGCCGCAGAGCTCCATTAAAAACACATCAGTGTTGTTCCTTCATCACCATGAACACACACACACACACACACACACACACACACAGACACACACACACACACACACACACACACACACACACACACACACACACACACACACACACACACCGTCCTGCTGCCACAAAACCCACTCGAGCACCAAATGTGGATTAATCCGCTGCTGAAAATAGTCCCCAAACAAACGCACTATTTTCTCCTGTTGGAAATTACTTTTTTTTAAGAACATGAAACTATATATTTGTAGTTTTCTTTTCTTCAGTAGGAATGAAACCGAGAGGGAAAGTGCTGAGACTTGGTCGACAAACCTGAATATTGACTATTTAAGTGTCGCGTGATGACGTGAGTGTGAAAGTTTCGGGTTGTCGCTCCTTAGCCGTGTGCCAGACTGTGACCGACTGGGTCGTTGTTTGCGTGGGCCGGCGACCATATGTTGCTCGGGTCCCGAGGCCGTTGACTCTGTGGCTCTCAGGATGAGTGTTGACAGAGCAGCGGGGGTGTGTGTGTGTGGGGGGTGCACACACACACACACACACAATGTAAAGTGGCGGCCTGCAGGGAGCCGAAAGCCCCTTCAGCTTCAGGTAAATAAGACCACCCACCCCCACATCCACCACAACAGGCCTTATCTCCGCTCGCCGCAGACGCCGCTTCCCTCCCTGAGATGGGGGATATGAGACCAGGAGAGCGATCTGTGGTTCGCCTCAAACTCAAGGGTTTCCTCTCCTCCGCCGCAGCGACGCCGCTGCACAGCGACGCCGCTGCACAGCGACACGTTACACGTCTGCAGCTTCTCTTTGTGGCCGTTCAGATAGTCTCCCTCTTTTCATCTCTTTCCCCCCCGAGGCCATAAGGCTGAAACTCACGCGTGAACTCAAACCACGTGTGATTTTTTTTTGATGCGCGTCGTCGTAATTTGCAAAAAGAAATTGTCAAATTGAAGTGAAGTGGACCAGAGCACGAGCAAGTGAGACGATCGTAAACGTAATCTGAACTTTATTCGGCGGTGAAACTGTACAATGTTATCGTCTAATAGACGGTGCAAGAAAAAGTATTAAAAAAAAATCACTTTCTGTGGGGGAAAAGCATGAAAAAAATGCTTTTTACTTCAGTAAAAGTGCAGAAATTATAGAAAAATAATGTACTTAAAGTACTTTAGTGAGTACAAATGTATATTATATTATTATATTAATATCTGCGCAGGGTGATGATGTTCTCGGTCGTGCTTGTGTGTGCATCTCTGCGTCTGTCCGCGTGTCCTCGGCTCATCAGGAACGCAGTCGGACCGAGTCGTGCTTTTATTCATTCAGCAGCAACGAATCCTCAGATTAGTGAATCCTCATTTTCTTTCTTCTTTCCAGCAACGTGTTACATTCGTACAGTATTTTCAAAATAAACTTCCGTCTTCACAGGAAACAGTCTAGTTAGGTTTAGGAATAGATCTTTCTTTTGGTTAAAATAACTTGGTAAGCTACGTGACTGAAGGACTCAAGGTACGTGACCAAAACGTAACTTCTGGATTCTCCTGGCTGAAAGATCTCTGTTTCCTTCCTCCCGCTCTGTGATTTACAGATCTTTACACGTCCCCTTTTCACGATTACGTGGATAACATACGAAAACATTTCATCTACGAATTGTGGCGCGTTTTTTTTTCGTAGGTATTGCTACGAATGCTAAATTAGCTAAATTACTTCTAACTACTTTGTACACCATTGGGTAGTTTAATCTATAATAATGCATCATATTGTAAAAACTGATCACATCATTTTCAAATCTAAATCTGAAAAGTAAATATAAATGTAGTGCAAAAAAACTACAATATTTCTCTCATAATATAGCAGTTAAGTTCCCACGTGAAGTACAAGTACATCACGACAGTATTTAAGTACAGCACTTGAGTGAATGTACTTGCTTACGTTAACGCCGCTGATCATTTAAAAAAAGGAATCATTTCCATTTTAAAGACGCTGATTGATGAGATTAAATCATTTTATTTTACTAAAATAAAATGACCTCCCTCTGCGCGGCTCTGAGAGGAGCTGAGAGTTTGTTGTGTTTGAGGAGGCGGCCGGCCGGCAGCACACAGAGCAGATATTGTCCTAATATCTGTTGACAGTCGGCTCTTCTCTGCATAATTGGCTCCACCTCCCCCATTAGCGGCGGCTCTGTTTGGCTCCCCAGGGCATGTGTTAGAACAAATTTGAGGAGTGTCATATTGCACGCATTTCAACAGGGCCAACAGGGTTAGACTCACATTAGCGTAATGAATCAATCTGCTCGGCTAATGGCTGAACTAACTCCATTAGGACAGGCGGGCGTCTGAGGCTGAAGGATTCCTGCAGGGAGGAAATATCTCAGCTCATCATGCAGATCAGAACATTAAAAATATATATATATATGTTAAAATAAAGCAGGGAGATAACATATTTAAAATGCTTCAGAGTCTGTTTCATCGTCTCCGTCATTCAGGTGACGAACTACATGCACAATGAAAGGACATTGACATGTGATTTCACAATAAAAGCCTGAAAAAAGAGCAACTTATTGCATTTTTATGTTAAATTAAAATCCTTTTTTTTAGTTACGAGTGTATTTTCGTAACTAATGCCATACTGTAAACCTGAAGATATTATAGTAATGTTACATACCATGCCCTTTATTGTGGTAAACGACCTTTGACCCAGTGGCTGAATTCATTAATACGGAAGACTTCAAACTGTGAGATTTGTTCAAACTGTGTAATTACGGAGAAAGAAGCCTGCCTTCAAACTAAAGAGATGAAAACAAATCATTTACCTTTCGATGAATAAAAGCAAAGAAAAAAAAAAAAAAAAACATCGTCTGATGAAGCGTCACCGACTATATTTGACTGAAACACTAAATCCTCTTCCTGTTTAAAGTGGCTGAGAGTTTGTCGGATGCATCAACAATTCCTGGCATGTGGATGTTGTGCAGCCAAGAGGCATTAAAGACAAAAGGAAATAACAACTACTTAAGTGCAGGGGCGGCCGCTTTAGCACGTGAAAGGAGACCGTTTATTGGGAGGGATTCGGCCCGTGCTAATTAACTGATATGAGCATCTGAAAGGAGCCTGAACCGGGCCGCTGACGAGCAGCTGATAACCACCTGCTGATCCGCCAGAAGAAACACTCTCACAGGTGACCCGCTCATCTTAATCACTCCAGGACGGATTTATGCACACGTGAACGTTTAATAACACGCAGGAAACTGGAAACGGCATCATGTTTGTACAGCATGATGAGCGGTACATTCGTTTAAAAATGATTTAATAGACAGACATTTAAAAAAAGAGAGAAAGAAAGAAGATAATGTTCTTTTATATTAGTTTTAAAAACCTTACACTGAGTCCCGGCGAGCCTGGAGGGGCTGATCAATCAGCACTTTACTGTCTTCCACCTCTGATCGGGGTTAATAGCTTCATCAATACAAACAGACCGAGCTGATCAATACACACACGCAGTCTTGGGAAGTTCACTCAGCCGGTAAACGAGGACTTTCCTTAACGACTCGTCTGACAAAAATCTTTTAAAAAGCCATTTAGCCTCCAGCGCTCCTTTTTCCCACCTTTTTTTGTGTCCTCTGAAGTAGCGTAAAGGAAGTATTCGAACATATTCTGTCTTTTTTATTTATTTTATATATGTCTGAAGCCATAAAACGTGTGAGACACTCGAACCCCAGACGCCGTATTTGTTGTCAGGCATCCATAAAGTGGAAATTATCCCAGAGGTTTTAATATCCTCTGAAGTTGGGGATCTTTAGTTCAAAATAAAGTCTGTGGGTTCAAACTGAGGTTTACACAGATTATAGTGCAACAGACCAACTAGTGGGGTGATTACTTATATTCTCCTTGTCATTATTTGTTTGTTTTTGTCTTGCTCAATATTATATCGGCTGTTTTTGAGTATATAGGGTGTAATAAACAGCTCCTATAGCTCTTTAAGTGAGATATACAGTCAGGTCCATAAATATTTGAACATTGACACATTTTGCATTGTTTTGGCTCTGTACACCACAACAATGGAGTTGAAATGAAAATAATAAGTAATAATAAGTGCAGACTTTCAGGTTTGATTTGAGGGTATTTACATCCAAATCAGGTGAACGGTGTAGGAACTACAACAAATTGAAATGTGGCCACCCTCTTTTTAAGGGACCAAAAGTGTTTAAGTGTCCCCGTTAGCTCCCCGCTGTAGCCAGCTAGCGCTGTAGCCAGCTAGCGCTCCGCTAGCTCCCCGACAACCACCGAAGGTAGCGGGACCAGCCCCGGCTCGACACCCGACTCGGACAGAGGGGACGCGGGCAATAGCAGCAGTAGCGGGAAGCTAGCAGCAGCGCAAACTAGCAGCAGCGCTGCTGCTAGCTTGCGCTGCTGCTAGCTTGCGCTGCTGCTAGCTTGCGCTGCTGCTAGCTTGCTACAGCAGGGACACACACCGGAGGTAGAAGCGGCTTGTAACCCGACTTTTACGGTAATTAAGTTGTCAGAAAATAATAACAATTAAAGTAGTAAATTCCATTAAAAATGTAAAATCGCTCTTTAAAGCGCCGCGTTTAATGGTCATGATAAATGAGGGGAATCAGGATTACACTTTTGTAAAATCCTCCACAGAGAAACAATCAAAACAGGAAACTAATCTTTCACCGACAACAAACAGGAAGCAGAGAGCTGCTGCGTCTCCTCTGTCCATCACATCTAAATATCCACATCCCTTTATTCTGAAACCCAAAACAGCCGCCGACCAACCAGTAACACCACCTGCCCCCCGACTCTGCTAACGCAACCCCCATCCCGTCCCACCAAATCAAAACCAAAGCAATGCTTTTTTTTATCTGCAGATTCTCAGACAATGCCTGGAGGATCCCGTAGCCTAATCTCCCCAATCCCCCCGTCCCCTTTATCCCACTGTTAAAGAATGTTTGAAAGGGCGACACCGAAAACTAAAAAAAAAAAAAAAAAAAGAAAGAAAGAAAGAGGGGAGACCAAAGAGGGTTGAGGAGGAGGGGGAACATCTGGGACGGCATCTGAGGGGGAGGACGACACAAAAAGAAATCAACATATATACCACTTAGATTTTATTTATTTTTTATTTTATTTTATTTTAAGAACAAAAACTAAAATTTTAGGGAAGGATAGAAAGAAAAAAGTTTTAATTTTAAGATACTTTTAATTAGTAATTTTTATTGTGTGAATTAAAAATGAATGTATTCAAATGTATTCAGCTTTCTGCCAATTTCATCTAGATATCAAACACTAATAAGCACTGTTATTTATTTTTAAATACATACACCATCATTACTTTTATCCTTACTATTTAGCATTAATAAGGAGTAAATTAATTTAAAACATTGTTTATTACATAGTAATTTAGGTCTACGCGGGACATTTTTACTTTTACTGTCTCTAAATCACAAAAAGCTTTTTAGAATACTGGGTTTTTATTTTTTATTTTAAATGTGTTTTAATCGTAAGCACTTGGTAATGACGCTTTGATTGGCGCTATATAAATAACGTTTATTTTTATTAATATATTTGATGACAGTTATAACCTCGCCTATGGGACAGATTTATATAATTTGTATATTACGACAGTGTTTTATTACATTATCAGTTCATACAGCCGCCTCATAGGGTTATAGAATAATTGATAAACTCTTATATCTGCTTACAGCTACATTATAGTGTACTATTAACCATCTATTACATGTTTATATCCTGCCTATAAAGGCTAAACATGAACATCAAAGTCTGAGAATGACATCTTCAGAACAGATGTGATTTATTTTAGGCACAAATTCACTTAACACTACAATTTGCTCCAGATTTTGCCCCCCAAAAAAAGCTTTCTGTGTTTGCTGAACGCCGCTTTGTCTGCATCATTTCACACTCAAACAGCCTGAAGAACCTTTCAGTCACTCCTGATGGGGGGAAAACAAAAAAACAAAAAATGGGGATTTTAAAAAGTCAAGGTTGATTCAACGACAAAGTTGCTGTGTCAGTGTCGCACTTGAGCGACACGCGGGCGCACTCAGAGTTCGGAAGGGTATTATGTTTAAGACACTTTATTCCTCCCTTCGCTGTGAAAGATTATACTAGTTATCCCATCAAAGTTGAGTAAAAACGCCATTCTTGTGTCTTTAAGATCTTGCATAGGAGGTCAATAAGACTCTGCCTCTGCTTACAAGGCAGGGCCGGGTGTAATCTCGCTGAAGTTACATTAATTAAATGGTAAGCTCCTTTAGCAATACGTTCCTAAAAGAACTTGGCTGATAATATACTTAAAGCGTTTGCGGGCCGTTTGTTTCAAAGCCAGCAAGACGTTTAGCCATGCGGCTCACGTACGCCGGCTTAAGAAACCTTTTCGGATGGAGCCGCGGTGAGCGAGCGGCGGCTGGCAGCACGAGTGCGATCCAACTTATCAAAGTAAAACATATTTGTCTCAGTGTGCTTGATTTACACATTAAGACCCGCAGTCGGAGTCTCTGGAAATGGGGAAAACTTCTGGTTGTTTCGGAGCAAACGGAGAGGGGAGATTTTTTTTTGTCCGAGAGGAAAGTTTTTCTCATCCAGATTTAGATAGAACGACATATACTCTTTTCATTTCGCACGTGAGGTTTTTCTCTTAAAGCACGTCGAGTGAGAAGCTTGTGTCTCCAACTTTGCTGATTTTTAATCTTTTAGAAAAACGAAAAACCCAAATGCATCGTCACAAAGCTACATCAGGGTTCATACACATTCTGACCAATGGATTCATGACTTTAAACCAAATTTCCATGACCAAACATTTTGTGAAATCTGGGTGTAAACATGAAAAAGTGAGTAAATGTAGTATTTAAACTAACAATGAGAATACAAAGCATACAGTAAACCTTAAATGACTCAAATGAATGAGACAATAGTTTGATTAAAAGAATAAACATTTATATAGATGCCTGTATGTATGCCTGCTTATATTTTGAGCGTCTTTCTTTTAAAAGCATATTAATTATTTAAAACTCAGCGTAAATGAATGTCATGAACACATGAATATAACACATTTACATGACTTTTACTAAACTTTTGGTATACATTTTTTTTTTCTAGGACTTTTCCAGGCCTGGAAATAACCATTTTAAAATTCCATGACTTTTCCAGGTTTTCCATGACCGTAAGAACCCTGAATAAAATACAGGTCGACTTTCTTGACTCGTGAAAAGTTGATGCTCTGGAACAAAAATACACGGTTTTCAACAGACAGTGAGAAAACTACTAAAAGTACCTGCTTCACAGGCTGAAAATCATCTTTACTTCCAGAAAACACTGCGTGTACCAAAGTATGTTGTGTTACCTAAAATGTACAACGAAGGTATTTTAATCCAGACTATGAAGTTTTTTTCTAAACCTAACTAAGAAGTTTTGTTTTGCTTTTATTCTTCTTTTCATATCAGGCCTGGTTTTACATTTGGATAGAGAATATTGATGCATATACTTTCTTTTGTATCTTTTGAAATGATCTTTTAACAGAGTAACTTCACCAGAAACTGGGAGACAGAAAAATGCATTCAAACTAAAATCTTAAAAAAGTAACGCAATGCAACATAAAAGACTTAAAGATTTCAACAAAATAGAAGAACGTTGCTTTGAATTACTGCACTTATGATTGATCATCTTCTTTAGTATCTAATCCACATGCTGCCTCTGTATGTGAAACACAGTTTATATGTTATTTATGTATTTTCACCTCTTTGTAACAATTCAACAGCTTTTATTCCGACTGGTGACTCTCACTGGGGGTTTCACACCAAATTAGCCAAATTAGTTTGGGGAATTCTCCCCCCGTCAATTGGCAAATTTAACTACCAGCCATAACTAATTAATACCAGTGAGAAACTGCGGAAACAATAACCTTTAAATACTGGAACTGTGCAAAGTGGGAGGACAATTAATCCTTCAAACTTTCATGAAAATCATCCTTTTTCTTCTTCTGTTTCATAAAAAAGTGCTTTATATCCTGATACTGAACATTCAGGACAAGAAGTTAGTGGCATCAGACTCTAACCCCAACACACACACACACACACACACACACACACACTGCTGCCCATCAAATATCAACCATCACAAATCAATTTTACACATGATCGCAGCCCCGCGCCCTCCCACCCGCCGGCCCCTCCCCTCCAATTAAGCCCCCGCATTAGCATATATATGATATCAGTGGTAAACATCACTCGGCTGGTAATTCACAAACGCTCCTGGATAATAGGAGGGTTGAACACCTATTAACCCCGGGGCCGGCAGCACAGGGGCAGGCTGGGAAACTCCCTCGGCCTCCGACTCCGAGAGCGGGGAGGTGGAGAGACCAAACGAAAAGGGGGAGAGAGAAAAGAAGGGTGATGGAGGAACTGAAAGGGTGTCACTCTGGTGAACTGCGAGTGTGTTTCTGAAGCGTCGCTGCCATCTTGGAGTCAGGAGAAGAAGAAAAAATGGTGTGGAAAGTGACTGTGATTGGCTGAAAGACACGATGGGTGACTGACGCTGACTCGGCACAAAGCTCGTTTCAAAACCTTCTATCTGCAAAATGATCCAGGAAAAGTGGGGAAAACCCTCCTAAATTGTGCATTTTGTATTGGGTATCCTTAACAAATAGCGTTCTGCAAGAAAACCACAATTTTTCTTTTATTCACAAAAAAGTGCATTGGAGGTTTTGCCCTTCGGTCATTGACTTGTACCATCATTAGTCACAACATGCAATCTATTGGTTTGGCGCACAGGGACATGAATTGTCCTTTTTTGTGGCGCTCAGCAAGAAAAACAATGCAAGTTTGTATTTTTCCACAAAGTAAATACATGCGACGGTTAGAGCGAATGACTATAAGACCGATCACAGTGATGCATCCAACAAACACGGGACTTTCAGCCACAAGACATGTGTCCCAAAGTGCTGTTGTGATTGTGTTTCCTAAAAGTGAACACACATGACCTAACTTCATAAACCTAACTTTCGTAAAAGTTGTTGATACAATTTGTGACTTTTTCACGAACTGCTGTGAGCCTGTTTTGTTCACATAGTGTATGTTTTAAGATATGGACGTAGTCTCCGTGACCCGTAGATTTCTGAAGAGTTGTGGAGCTCAAAGTGGGCCAAACGAAACACAGCCTAACTCTAAAAATATCAAAGAGGTGGATCGTAGGCGGAGCGACCCGAGACGACCCACACCTGTCTCTTAAAGCGACCACGCTCTTAATTATTTTGCCTCACTTTAAGCCGTGATATAATTTAAATGGGCGAGTTATATACAAATTCCCACCTTTGCAGTTGTCATGAACAGAGACATTAGCTAGAGATCAAACAGGGTTTTCTTTTTTTTCTCAGACTGTAAACACGTTTATTTCGGCTGTAAAGTTGGTCATTTTTACATTGAAGTCTATGGGGATTGACTCACTTTTTGGAGCCTGTCTCAAGTGGCCATTTGAGGAACTGTAGTTTTTGTCACTTCCACATTGGCTTAATTTTTTTTTTTGCAGTTGAGGTTCTCCACTTGACATTTAACTGCACGGCGTGTTCTATTCCTAACAATTGTTAAACTTTGGGGTTTCTAGTTATGCCAATCATATTTCACTAGTCTCCTTGTATGGTATACATCTTAATATTACACACTCAGCAAGAGCCCATCTTTATGAATAAATGAGCTGGTTTTAAAAGAGTTTAAAGAGTGAAGACAATCTATGAATAATAGGTACATTTATTTTACTTTAATTTTATATTCCCAGTTTTTGCAATACTTTATATTGCTACTCCACTACATCTCAGAGGTAAATATTGTACTTTTGACTACATTTATCTAACAGCTTTAGTTACTTATTACATGTTTTTCACCTCCTTCCTGTCCAGGTAAAACCTCGTATCTCCAGATGTGTTGATGTTGAATGTTTGTGATAAACTGAAGGATGAAGAGTTTTCTTCATGTGTTGACAATCTTGGATCAGCTGGAAAATGCTTCGTCACAAAGCTGAAAACAGGTTTTTATTCTAGAGATACGAGGTTCTCACAAACATGAAGATCTTATAGAATATGATGCATTAATGTAGATTACACAGGATATAAAGGAGGTGAAATGCAACAATAATACAGCAGTGATATTAATCAATAGTAAAACAATGACAGGGAAGTACTTTAACTTTTCATACCTCGAGTACATTTTGCTGATAATACTGCCATACGTTACTTCTTTACTGTTTCTTTTATTACTGTGTTTTTATTGCTTATTGCTGATTTATAATACTTGTTTTGATCTTGTTTCTTTTTTACTGTCTTGTGTGCACTTTACCCCGTTTGCTGCTGTAATCCTGTAAAGTTCCCCACTGCGGGACCAGTAAAGGATTATCTTATCTTATCTGCCATACTTTTGCTTTGCAGAACATTTTGAACGCAGGACTTGTACTTCTAGAGGAGAACTTTCAGTTCAGACTCTTTACTTTTCAGTAAAGAGTCTGCATTTTGCACCACAGTTTTTGTGCCGAAACATCTTCATATTTTAAACCGTTAGCAAAGACTTTGGCCGCCATCACTTCCATCTCGTTTAGCTGCTGACCTGAGAGGCCGGCGGTGTTTTCTCATTCATGCCATCGAGCTGCTAATGAGCGCTGAGTCGACTCCTCTCCATAAAGCAAAGAGAAGGAAACCCCGGCCGCTCACCTCGGTGACCTCCCTGCTTTGTGAAACAGTGACTTTAACGTGGTGGACGCTCATCGTTAACTTCCCATCGGGCTCCATTATCTCTCTTGTGTTTTCCGTCTCCTCACAGCTTCTTCCACTCTGATTGTTACTGTTGTAAAAGTGAAGTGAAAAAAAAAAAAAAAAAAAATACAACGGCGAGAGATTGAAGAAAGGATCCCACTTGAGCACGACGGCTTTATTTCCGGCTCAATTACAGGCTTTACGTTACCTTCTGGAAGCTGCAGGATCTACTTTATGTCAGTGTGATGCATGAAGCAAAAGGGATCTGAACCAAATACTGCATTGATAGTGTTTAAAAAGCTGCCCTATTGGACGGGTTGGGAGCGGGAACTGGTCGCATATGCAGTTATTAAAACAAAGACTCATGTTAAACGTTGATAAGTTATGAAATACTTTTTGCATCGTGGCTATGAGTCTGTGACTATCTCCTGTTTATTTGGTTCTTTGGTCTCTGTCTATATATAGAGAGATGGTGTATATCTATATATATATAGAGAGAGCTGGTGTCTATATATATAGAGAGAGAGATGGTGTATATCTATATATATATAGAGAGAGCTGGTGTCTATATATATATAGAGAGAGAGATGGTGTCTATATATAGAGAGATGGTGTATATCTATATATATATAGAGAGAGATGGTGTCTATCTATATATAGAGAGAGAGATGGTGTCTAAATATAGAGAGATGGTGTATATCTATATATATATAGAGAGAGAGATGGTGTATATCTATATATATATATATAGAGAGAGATGGTGTATATCTATATAGAGAAAGATGGTGTCTATCTATATATATAGAGAGAGATGGTGTCTATATATAGAGAGAGAGATGATGTCTATATATAGAGAGAGAGATGGTGTCTATCTATATATAGAGAGAGATGGTGTCTATATATAGAGAGATGGTGTCTATATATATAGAGAGAGATGGTGTCTATCTATATATAGAGAGAGAGATGGTGTCTATATAGAGAGAGATGGTGTATATCTATATATATATATATATATAGAGAGAGAGATGGTGTCTATATATATAGAGAGAGATGGTGTCTATCTATATATATAGAGAGAAATGGTGTCTATATATAGAGAGATGGTGTATATCTATATATATAGAGAGAGAGATGGTGTCTATCTATATATAGAGAGAGATGGTGTATATCTATATATATATAGAGAAATGGTGTCTATATATAGAGAGATGGTGTCTATCTATATATATAGAGAGAGATGGTGTCTATATATAGAGATGGTGTATATCTATATATATAGAGAGAGAGAGATGGTGTCTATCTATATATAGAGAGAGATGGTGTATATCTATATATATAGAGATGGTGTCTATAAATATATAGAGATAGACACCTATCTATATGTATATATAGACACCAATATATCCTCATACAATGGTTTCTACAATATCCTACAAAAAGTTAAAGCATGCAGCTTTTTCAAAATAAACTTCTGTCTTCACAGTAAAGTTTGGTTTAAATGCAACAAAACTACGTTGGTTAGATCGTTGTTGGGATTAAATATCTGCAGAAGTGCCGTTACTGAAGTACACAAGTTACGTAACAATAACATCCATCCATCCAGTACAAATTATGGTGCATTATTTTTTGTAGGTATTGCTACAAATGCTGGATGAGACAGCCTGATTCACACATTTACTACATATTCTTTTATTTGATATATTTTATATTGAATGATCGTTGTTGGAGGCATCCCGAGTAATCGACACATTATCAGAACGTCAGCTTCACTTCTTCGCTCGTGCAGATTTAATGAGACATAGTTTGAGATGTATTCCCCGTTCTGCAGTGACCAGTTCCCTCATGTGTTCACACATTAAAGACGTATGATCCCTGCAGGCTTCATATCGGTGTGGTCACTTCATACTCCGTTAAAGCGCCGCCGGCCTCCGGGGACTTAAAACATTCAGCTTTTGTTTGAGTGGCCTCTGACACTCAAGTGTTTGTGCGATGGTTTTTATCTTATGTTGCAATGAGCGACAGCCACTGAAGGTGCGGTCTATATTATGGTTTTGGATTAAAGATTAAAGCCCAGTAAAGCCTATGAACAGGCCTAATCCTGCTCTTCAGTGCAGCTCAGCAGCCGGCCCCCGGAGGCGCTGATCCACGATCAGCTTACTTCCTAACGTTCAAGGAAATAAAAATAAGAACTGTTGCAGAGCAGAAAGAGCAGAAGGCATAAAGACGTAAATATTTGGGAAATGCAGCATAAATATGAATAAATATGACATCCAGCCCCCCGACAGAGGACTGTGAATCGGCCACATAGCGTTTCCTTTGTGATCTCTTCACTATTTGGTTTTACTCAGACTCTTTCTGCCTGTCCCCAGGCCTCTCAAAGGGAACGGTGAACTCTGTTCGGCTGTCGCCATTTTTTAGAGACGCCATTTACTGCGACCTGTCAATCACCTTGTAGCCCCGCCTTAAAGCGTCCCCTGCTTTATGGTCTGTTTGACTCTAAATGACCATAATTTACTAAATGAACATCATGCTGTATTGAAGAAGACTTGAAACTAGAGATTGAGACATAAACTCATGTTTACAATGTTTACTGAGGGAATAAATCAAGAGAGAAGTAGAGTAATTTATATAGACTTCTATACAACCAGAGGAGTCGCCCCCTGGTGGTCAGGAGAGAGAATGCAGCTTTAACACATGCAGCATATACTTCTATACAACCAGAGGAGTCACCCCCTGGTGGACAGTAGAGATAATGCAGCTTTAACACATGAAGCATATACTTCTATACAACCAGAGGAGTCGCCCCCTGGTGGACAGTAGAGAGAATGCAGCTCTAACACATGAAGGATATACTTCTATACAACCAGAGGAGTCACCCCCTGGTGGTCAGGAGAGAGAATGCAGCTCTAACACATGAAGCATATACTTATATACAACCAGAGGAGTCACTCCCTGGTGGACAGTAGAGATAATGCAGCTTTAACACATGAAGCATAGACTTCTATACAACCAGAGGAGTCGCCCCCTGGTGGATATGAGAAGAAATGCAGGTTTGAGACACTTTTCTGACACCGTCTGCTCTGGAACAACTGAACAACAGCTCTTTACTTCACCACAAATTGACAAGCGAGATCAGTCATTACGCCTCTCTGAAGCGCTAGCATCGGGCTATATAGCAATAAAGTAATGTTCAATATAACAACAGTTAGCTAGCCATTGTGGTCCGTAAACATCAAGTGTTGAGAGTTCAATGATAACTTTATTGATATCTAACCGTAAATTCAGGTTCCCGGGAGGAGACCACCAAATGTATTTTTAATACAAATTCACTATTTTATTTCCACCGTAGCAGCAACAGGTGTCCGAGATTTGGTTCACTCTGCAATTGTGTTGCGTCATGTTCTCACAACCTCACACAGACGGTCTCAGATCGGTTGTTTTCGCTCGCCATCAAAGTACAATTACTGCGTTCAAAAACTGTCCGAACAAACCGCACCAGAGTTTGATTAATGTTGCCGCTTACCGCTGACCTTAAAGTTCCTTAACACACTTGGATCGGGGCGGCTCTTGTTGCCGATTCTTCGATTGAGATGTCAACGCGGACACTGAATTCCCAGAATCCACTGCAGAACTGCTGCTGTGGGGCTTCAGAGCTCATCCAAAAGCAATTTAACCCCATCTTTATTCTGCTTAACAATACCAGTAGAGAAAACTAATTAGGTACATTTCGCCCATTTCCATGTTAATGTTTTGTTTGTCGCCATTGTTTGAGGAGACAATGGGGCCGATATGCTAATGAGGGAGTCCCAATAACAGTGTCCTAATGGGAGTCCATTCACAGCCGTTAGCCCAGAGGCCACGAGGATTCAGCCCACACCCACCTCCCCCACCCTCCCTCAGGGACGGAGGTATTCTCAGGCCAGAGAAAAGGCAGGTTACAACACATGAAGACTCAGAGAGAGAGAAAGCTCAGAGTAAACAAAGCTTCAGTCTCACAGGGATGAATGACAGAGGATTTAGCTCCTGAGATCAGATAGGACTGAATGTGCATTTCTGTGTCTGTGCATGTGTGTGCACTTGATTCACACTCCAGATTACAACGGTGCATACATACAGTTAAGGTTTTCATTCATTGTTCAGCATCAGATTTTCGAGGCCATCCTAATTTTTCCTAGTTCCCCTAACAATAACTAAAAGGTTATTAATGCAATGTCCAACGTGCTGCTTCAGGCTGCGGCAGACAGTACTCAAGGCCTCTCGTGAAAATACGATATTGGTTTGGTGACAATGACATGGCTGGATATCTAGCTAATAATTTGCTATCAAACATACTCAAAGGATATTTACTGTTTGTCAACCACACACAATGTTATTGACTTTGAATCTTGCTAGCATAACGTTAGCGTTAAGCTAGCATTATGCCAATCAAGATTTTGTGAGAATATCAACATTGATTTAGAAACAATGACATTGCCCCATAGCTGGTTAGTGTTTTATGTTAAATTTACTGTCAAATGATGTCGTGTTCGTCAACCATACGCAATGTTATTGACTTTGAATCTTTCTAGCTTAACGCTAGCTTTCAGACAGTTAGCTGAGCTCAGCTGAGACGACCACAGAAAAAGCAATGTTGCTTGGTAGGTATGAGACTTGCATAAAAACAAGTCTTATATTTAATAAATGGTTCCTCCTCATATAACCGTGTAACCCTGACTGTGTGAGTCTGTATATGAGTAAACTATGAATAAACTACTGTAATCAGTTGCTCTAACACTCATCTGCTTTTATGAAAGAAAGGAGCAATGTTATACATCCACTTGAGCGTTGTTATCTTGTCATTTAAAAGTAAAGGCATTACCATACGTACATACTGTATACAAATAACAGGTCGCCAATATGTCTAGCTTTGTATTTACAAATGGTGTTTGTGTTTGTTATTAGGATAAAGTCAAAGCTGCCGGGTACCAGCAGGTTCTCACGGTTAGCGGCAATATTTGAGCTTCTTATACTGGAACATAAGTTCACCGCCTTCATGTCTTCAACACAGAGGTGATCAGAGTGCATCAGCGTGAGACTTTTGACTAAATTACTTGGCACAACGGTCCAATATGTGTCGGTACCAACAAGTATTAAAAAAAAAGAATTTTAATTAGATAGTTTATTGATCAATTCAGTTTCTAATCTGTTCGTTTACTCTTCAAGCAAAACGTTCATTGATTTTAGACAGTTTTCTAGTTCGCCTGGTCATTTTTCTTCTTGAAAGCTGAAATTGACAAATCATAACCTCACGGCCTATTTCGTAGCTTTTGATCACATCACATGATCTTCATCGGCATGTGCAGTTTTTCACATTTGTCAACTGCTGCGCTTCCAAGGCAGGCGGCAAACTCTGGTGCTGAAAAGTAAAGCCAATGCTTATGTTCCTTAAACTTGCATTACTAATGGCCACCAGGGGGTGACTCCTCTGGTTGTATAGAAGTCTATATAAATGACTCTACTTCTCTCTTGATTTATTCCCTCAGTAAACATTGTAAACATGAGTTTATGTCTCAATCTCTAGTTTCAAGTCTTCTTCAATACAGCATGATGTTCATTTAGTAAATTATGGTCATTTAGAGTCAAATAGACCATAAAGCAGGGGATGCTTTAGGGCGGGGCTTACTGTGATTGACAGGTCTCTACCAGAGCTGTATATGGTCACTTCTGCTCACCGGTTTAAAAACAAAAACAAAATGGCGACAACCAAAATCCCAGATAGAGGCTGTCAAAATGTCGAAACGCCAGGCTTCAAAATCCCAGTCCACAAACAACGTCCACTTTTTATTTACAGTGTATGTTCCAAGGACAACAATGAACCTCGAAACTCTACTTTTAAAGACAACGTGGACAAGAAATCCTCGAATTGATAATTCTGTAACAAAAAAGCAAACTCCTTCCACTGATGAAAAATGAAAAATATACCATGCGCTACAAAATAGTGTCTAAATGGAGCTTGAAGTTAAATGAAAAAAAGGTGTTGGGTTTTGAGAATGGGTTTATATTTCTCAAAATATGAAATGAGCGATACTAGCATAATAAAAAAACATCTAGATGCAGAACCCGTCCATCCTGCCTACATGTTAGAAGATAGCAGCTCAAACACGCTCCTCTCTTGGAGTATTTGTTGTGTTTTTAGTAGGCAGGCATCAGGGTGTCAGCCTTGTTAAAAAAGGCCGAGGCTGCTGAGCTAATAAGGTGCTAATCCTGAGCTGCTCCACACACACACACACACCCTCCTCCACCCTACAGAGGCTGAACACACAGGGCGAGCTGCAGAGAGACACACACATAACGCGGCTTATCGCTGCTCTCCAGACAGCCGCCCCAGATCAGTCAACGCGCTGCGCGATCGATGCATCCGATAAGGAATTAAGACAGAAAATAAACTGTACGCGTTATCGGGGAACTCGGTACATGGCCTAATTATGATGCGGCGTGTGTGTGAGAGGATGATACGGCGGGACTGGAGTGGTGCGAGAGGGAGGGAGGCACGGGGGAGGGAGGGAGGTTTGCATCCCGGTGGCCCCAAATGGCAGAAACTAATGTGAACTACCGTACCCAGAATTCCAGAATGGCGACGTCAGGACACGGCATGTTCATGTTTGACTGAAAAGTGATGTGATGCTTTGGAGAGAAACAGAGATACGAACAAAGAAAGCTGCGTTGTTGGAGAGTTGTTTTTGTTATCGATGCAGCTGTTTTTAAGTATTTTTTTCACATTTTGGGCAGTTCTAAGTCTCAAGTCAAGTTTCAAATAATTTGAAACAAGTCCAAGTCAAGTCTTTAGTCTATAACAACAAGTCTCAACTCAAGTCTAAAGTCAGAATAATTTGAAAGACATTTTGAAAGAGTCAAGTTTAACAAAAGTTTAAAATCATTTCAAGTCTTAAGTCGTTCCAATCAAGGTCCGAAGTCGTCCACACGTAATCTTACGTAACTCAGAGTGAGTCAAAGGTCCAAGTTTTAACTGCGGCGGCCGACAAGGGCAACTGCACGACAACGGCCTAAAACATTTTACATTTACGAAACTGCTGCAGCTTCAGAAACGATGGCCACGTCCCAAAAAAATACAACAATGGAACATTCTGCTAATGAAAACTGTTATCGACCTGGAAACAAAAAGCTTGCAAACAAACCCCCCCAAAAAACAAACACGGGATGCTGATTTGCACAGGATTAATATTATCACATGACCTCTGTGTTCTAGCTAAATATGGCAGGTAAATTGCAAATTCACACGGGATTAAGATCACGGACGACCTTCGCCGTTGATACAAATAACTAGAGATCCCAGGGTGATACTAGTCCCGTGTGAATAGGGTTCATGTGTCTTTTTTTATTCCCTTTTTATTCTCAACTTGTTCTGTTGTTTATTGTCAATGCGTTGTAAATGTGAAGTCTTGTCAGAACCCCGTCGATGCATCTCAAGGGGTTACTCCTGCAAACACAATAATGTGTCCAGAAGTGTTGTGTGCAGCCATCACACACCACGAGGAACGAGGTCAAAGTGAGGAACCGTTCCCACGTCCAGCGCGTTTATCCCTGCGGCGTAGCGGACGGACGGGACGCTCGGCTCCGCCGGACGCTTTTCGATCGTCAGCTGAAGGCGAAGGGAGGCCGGCCCCGTCCGACCGACCGGCCTCCTGCTCCGGGAGAGAAACCCCTTTGATCTGCCTTCAAACTGATTCGTGTACACCGACTGACGGGGCGGCACGAAAACACCCCCGATGCCCGGCCCGCGCGGCCCCCAAGGTCCCCGGCTAAGCTATGTGCTTTCATTTAGGGCGGATTCCACAACACTGGGGGGAGGGGGGGGGGGTTAAAGCCTGAAATTCCCTCAACACAACTTTGTGCATCTCTTTGATATTTACTTTCGCATTCCTTGGCAGCAATTCCATCACGTCGCATTTTTCACAACAAAAACTCCCTCAAGTAGAATGTTCAATAACGTTGCTGGATGCTGCACGGGTCGGCCGATATGTTGCGTAATATGAGCCATGTGTGGTTGTAATGTGCTTTAGTAACATACTTGATACATTTGTAGCAATGCATGTGCACTGATTGTGCAATACTGTTGTCATATTTTTATGAAGTTTCTATTAGCATTTATAGCAATTTTTTTGTTTTTCATTGTACGGAGTAACTGTCTGTTATCTGTGCATATGACAATAAATATATCTTGAATCTTTGTTTGTCTGTATCTTATTTACTTATTGCTGTAATGATAAGACAATATGTTATGTGTTCATATCGCGTGTGCAGCATTTGAGTCCAAGACAAAATTCCCTTCGTGGACGTTAAAGCATTTCATATTTTGTGTTTTGCATTTCATCACAACGGTTTCCTCTCGTCGCACTTTATTCGCAACATTTACTCCGACATACATCTGTGAGAATAAAGGGCTGTAAAGTGGACACAATTTCGTTATTAAGTTTCTGGTACAGTGGAAGCTATTTATGTTTGCATTTCCCCTCAGTAACTTCTCCTGGAGTCGAAGATTTATGTATAAAACTACTATAGTCGTACATTGTGTGAGCTCGTTTTGACTGATGCTGGGTCAGTGCCGCTCGATCAAATAACTCCAATGTGAACCCATCAGCACCTTTATTAGACGGTCAGAGCAACTGACGTAGTTTAAAGAGAGAGATAGTCCGTGTAGAGGAGCAAACGGAGGCTAACGCTGTTAGTGTCCATGTGAAACCAAATAGTTGACTTATTTAACCGTAGTTTAGTAAGTTACATAACTTACATACGCGTTACGTAGCCTAACAAACATACTTGTTTTATGTAAGAAACATACTTAGTTTTACCCAACGCAAGTCCTGCGGAGAGAACTAATAAAAACATGAATTCAGACTTTTTAGAAATTGGCATCCCTTCTATCCGTTTATTGCACTTAAATCCCAGAACAATGGTTTATTTTGGGTTCAAACAGCTGTAGTAAACCAACCAACGTGTGGCTCGATAGATACAGTAAATACAACCTCGATGAAATTCACGGAGCGCCTCAGACAAGATGGCGTTTAGTTTCCCGGGATATCGAGGACTTCTGTCCACAACATGCACAAAGCAGCACTAGTGGTTATTTCTTCAAAGGTTAATGGCGGAAACAAATTGGTTAGTTGATAACGGTTTTCCTGGTGATAAGCCGCTCCTCCTCTCCGGCGCATCTAGAATAAACACAAATGATCCCGCGAGTAACGCGATGCGAAGATTCACTTCACGTTTGGTGTCAACGCGACATAATCGGTGAAGACTATTTTTAGGAAATTCACTTAATTTGACAAATTCAGATTTCAGTTTATAATGACATGAGCATGCTTTTGAGGTTATACTCTTTTGCAATTGATGGACGCTGCACAATAGTAATGAAACATGAGTATCCGGTTAGCATATCAGTGAGCGAGGACATTCATGTCCAATGGAAAAACAAAACTTGACGCTCATGAGGCACGAGGCGGATTATGTCATATTCTTTATGGATTATATGGCAGAACTATAAATTTCTATTGACATCTTTATACTTTTCCAGAGTGAGAACTCCCAAAGCCTTTACCTCCTTTCAAGGGTTTGACCCTCGATAGTTTTGGGTGGAGTATCACTTTAAGAAAAGAAATTGCTTGACTGCCTTCGGAGAGGATAATGGGGTCCTGGGTGTGTTTGTTTGTGCCCTCGACCTGATCGGCATGTGATGAGCGGGGAGGTCTGCCGGCCTAATTGGCCTCTTTAAATGGAAAAATGTCCAGCGAGCATGACGCGTCGATGAGCTGGTAGCTCCCCGCCACAACCTGCTGCTCTTTTTTATCATCACTTTATGGAAACAAACCACTCCAATTAGCGGCAGAGCAGCCATGGAAATCATAATGACCATAAATTGGACGGTCATTGGATGGATTTAAAAAGTTGAAGTCAGAGTGTGTGATGTATTTTCAAAGTAATTTGCACTTTTCAGCTATAATGTTATGCTAATAGATTACTGATAATAACATGAAAAATGTTTTACACAACAGGGATGAAAAGACACACGGTACATAGTAAATATACTTAAAACAAGACGATGACTCCTGTAAAGTCCAAAAACTCAAATAGAAGTTCCTTTAAAATGATTAAATATCTGCATTCATTAAAATAGTTTAGGCGTCTCATTGTTCACTGCTAAAGTACCAATAAACAGGTGCTGCAACATTAACATTAACAGGAACAGTAAAAGAAAATTCGATTCCGGCCTTGGGGCCTTTGTTTCATGTCTTATACCCATGGAGGTATGAAGAGAACGGGCTACAGCTTTGGAGGCGGAGCCCCGTTTATTCCTGTTTCCTTTAACCTAGAATAACTCTGGATTTGACGATTTTTAGGACATAATGTTTTAAATAAGGGCTATTCAATTGTTTAATACTGAGAAGTTTATTTAACTTAAAGATAAATACATAAATAAATGTAGCCATCCAGTTACAGACGTCTGGATAAAAATCAAGGCAGAATATCCTGAGATTGCAAAAAAGCTCTGAAAACCCGGCTTCCATTTCAACATCCTGTCTTTATATGCAGGTTTATGTTACGGAGTAGACTGAACATAAAGGTTTACGTTACACAGTAGACTGGACATAAAGGTTTAAGCTACAGAGTAGACTGGACATAAAGGTTTACGTTACAGAGTAGACTGGACATAAAGGTTTACGTTACAGAGTAGACTGGACATAAAGGTTTACATTACAGAGTAGACTGGACATAAAGGTTTACGTTACAGAGTAGACTGGACATAAAGAACACGTCGGGTGTCGTTGTCTCCCGTCACCCCGAGATGGGACCGGCTTGTTGCAGAGAAACAAGCTACCACTAATTCGGCGTAATGGTGAGTT
The DNA here is from genome assembly GCA_038501785.1 of Myoxocephalus aenaeus. Taxonomy (NCBI): domain Eukaryota; kingdom Metazoa; phylum Chordata; class Actinopteri; order Perciformes; family Cottidae; genus Myoxocephalus; species Myoxocephalus aenaeus. The sequence continues at coordinate 1,894,046 of JBAMJR010000026.1, forward strand.
GTATTTGTATGCATTTTAAAGTTGTTTTTATGCCGAATATATTTTCTTACACAAAACCGGTCCGTATGAAGAACATAGAAACCTGCAAGGTGGTCAGCGATCTTTCAGGCAGGAGACTGCAGTTCGTTCAACGGTGATTTAGTGGTTACGTAACTTTCATACTTCAGTAACGGAATTCTCTCAGAACTCAGGTATTTCAACCCAAACCCCATAATCGTTTGCTCAACATGAGCAAGTAATTTTGTTCCTTAAACATAAAGTTGCTTCCCGTGAAGACGGAAGTTTATTTCGATACGAGTGTACGCAAATAACAAGCGGAAAATGATACATGTTGCTGGCTTTCGTAGGAAAACACTCAACAAATGAAGATAGATCTCATAAGAACTGCTGTGTGAGTCTACGCATGTTTCTTCCCAACTAAGTACATTTACTCAATTTCTGTACTTTCTAGATTCAGCCTGGTTTAACATGTGCAATAAGATAGTTTTATCCAGAAGTACAGATCAAGTACTTGTTCTTTACTTGCATATTTCCATTTTATGCTACTTCATACTTCTAGCTCAGAGGCAAAGAAGTATGAACCTAAATTACTCTGCAGATTTAGATTATTAATACAAAATGGAACAAACTAATAAATGTATGATGTTACATCATTAAGATTAGCTCCACTTTTAGCAGCTGCAACATTAAAGTGATTAACACATGAATTCATAACCCAGTAATACTATATACAATATGTTTAAACACCCACAATGAGTACTTCTACTTTTGGTGCTTTATGTATATTTTGATGCTAACACTTTTGAACTTTTACTTGTGAGAAAGTATTTAACGATCTGAGAGCCTTTGAATGACAATCAGCTCAACTTTAAAAGTCTGCAGTTTTCCAAGTTTTTTTTCTTGGAGAAAGCAGGAAAGAATCAACACGCTCCCCGTTCTTTAAAGAGCAATAATCCCACTAAAGGCACCCTGAAAAGCACCTTGTGGTGTTTGAAGCAGACTCGAGGCCCGCAGGTGTCAATCTGTTTTGAAGCCGCTCGTCCAGAAAGACAAAAAAAAAAGTGGCTCTTTAAAGAAGCGGACCGAAGGGGAGTCGCTGACACTTCAAAGGAGCTTGTGAGCCGTTCGGCCTCCCTCCGACAGCGAGGTCACTGTCAACTCTGACGAGTCACCGCTCTGCCATTAGGGGAGGGGGCGGCGTGGGTTTCCTCTGTCTGCTGGTGTGTGGGAGTGTTCGGAGGCGGTGAAGGGGCGCTGCGGCTGTCGTCGGTGAAAATCAAACAGAGCCCAATTAAACTGATTCTAACATGCCAGTGATCACGAGGAGGAGGCTCACCTGGACTCTGTTCGACGACAGGCCTCCTCCGCCTCCGTGACTCCCGGGACGCTAATTGTCTCGACCCCGAAAGGAATCTGCCGCTTCGATGTGCTAACGGCCCGCTGAGGACACATTCCCATTTCAGTGACCGCTCTCGAAACAAATCATGAGACTTGTAGATGTTGTTTTACTGGGGCCGTTAGCTTCCCTGTAAAGCGTTCAAATTAAAACATGCTGTTGTTTCTCACTGTCTGCTGAATGTATTTCCTTCCTCAAAACACATCTGCAAAACGTACACTACCGTTCAAAAGTTTGGGGTCACTTAGAAATGTCCTTATTTTTCAAAGAAAAGCACTGTTTTTTTCAATGAAGATAACATTAAATTAATCAGAAATACACTATACATTGTTGATGTGGTAAATGACTATTCTAGGTGGAAACGTCTGGTTTTTCATGAAATATCTACATAGGTGTATAGAGGCCCATTTCTAGCAACTATCACTCCAGTGTTCTAATGGTACATTGTGTTTGCTCATCGCGTAGAAGACTAATGGATGATTAGAAAACCCTTGAAAACCCTTGTGCAATTATGTTAGCACAGCTTAAAACAGTTATGCTGGTGAGAGAAGCTATAAAACTGGCCTTCCTTTTGAGCTAGTTGAGTATCTGGAGCATCACATTTGTGGGTTCCATTATACTCTCAAAATGGCCAGAAAAAGAGAACTTTCACGTGAAACTCGCCAGTCTGTTCTTGTTCTTAGAAATGAAGGCTATTCCATGCCAGAAATTGCGAAGAAACAGAAAATTTGTCTGGGTGACCCCAAACTTTTGAACGGTAGTGTATATTTAAATTAATAACTGGTGGCACCACGCCGGATGTAGGTCAACCGGAAGCAAAACAATAGGCACGCCGTTTGGGGTGGAAGCTAGGCTAACTTAGGGTGACCAGACGTCCTCTTTTTCAGGGATTCCAAATGCAGGGATTCCAAAAATGTCCGGGATTTTGCCTCGGCGGGGCGCCCACCTGAAGAAGAGCTGTCTGTAGAAATGTTCTGCAAAGGGTCAAGACACAAACAAAATGAAAGAGCAAAACTTTAACTATGTTTGTTACGTCACTTAAGTTTGGGACATTAATTGAAATAAGTGAGCGTTGACTTTTGGTTTCACACGGGACACGAACATTGGTGTCCCGGGTGAAAGTCCTGTGTCAGCCCGTTCTCATCCAGCGTTCTTAGCTATATCTACGAAAAATAATGCGCCGTAAAAACGAACTGTTGTCTGAGGATACGTTGCCGGTGTTGCCCAACACATCCTCCATGACCTTCTCCTTATAGCTATGGACTTCCACAGAACATATTTGTGCTACTTCAAAAACAAATGCAATTCTGGGAGAAAACATATTTTCCTCAAAAACATAATGCGGCATCGTTGTTTGGGAACGTAAACCAGTTAGTCTCAGTGTACCGTCAACCCGATCCAAACACACTTCTGATCAGTCAGTTGTTGTTTTTTTGCAGTGTACAATAGAAGAAGACCCACACCAACAGAAGCAACTGTGTATGATAAATTTTTGAGCGTCACAACCTGTTGACTGTGACTTACCGTAAAAGTCGGGTTACGAGCCGCTACTACCTTCGGTCAGTGTCCCCGTTAGCTCCCCGCTGTAGCCAGCTGGGGCTCCTGCTAGTGCTCCGTTACTTCCCCGCTAACTTCCGCTAGCTCCCCGAAAACCACCGTAGGTAGCGGGACCAGGCTCGACACCTGACTTGGGCAGAGGGGACTAGCTAGCAGCAGCGCTAGCTAGCACTGCTCCTAGCTTGCTACAGCGGGGACACTGACTGGAGGTAGGAGCGGCTTGTAACCCGACTTTTACGGTAATTTAAGATATTAGGTCCAATAAAAATTATAAAGTTTTGAAAGGTTAGTCATTTATTTTAGTGAGTCAGGAGGAACCAGCCAGAGAGGGAATCGATACATCCATGAAAATAACTGAGTGATTTGCATGTTGAGTAAAAAGAAAAAGCCAAAATCAAGAAGCAAAAAAAAATTCTAATATCAATGAAACAAGTAAGGCTTTGACAGGAGATGTGACATTTGACGATGAATCAAAATTCCTTCAAACAGAAACATGAATAAGAGTCATTTTTTGCGGCAAACGTCAGTCCCCTAATTACCAATTTTCTCAGAGCGGGGGGGCCTCGCACCACACAGGAGTCTCTCTCTGGTGTCGGTATAGATTATGGAGCCCACCTACGGGGAGTGGCCGGCAGACAGTAAAAAACAATTAACGCTACTGCACCGCTATAAAAGGCCTCGCAGAGCAAACAGTGAGCCACGCATGGCTGGAGCGAGAGCTGGACGTAGGGAGAGATGAGTGTAGTCACATCAAAAAAAGCAGCGGAGCAGGAGTCTGATTTAGTACAAAGGGTCGCAATTAGCACAGCACGTTAGCAGCACATAGCGGGGGCGACTCCCTCGCCGGCTCGGGACACGAGCTTCCCCCGAGTCCGCCTGACTTTACGAAAACATCAGCTGAAAACATCAGCTGACGCCCGCATCGCGGAGTTCAACTTAGTCCGGCTTTTAAGTCGTTGTGCTTGTGGTATTTTGTGTTGAACACCAACACGGTGACGTTAGCTTGGCTCGCTAGCTAGCGAGCTAACTTAGCAATGTTTCAAGCACACGTTATCTTCCCTGATGCGTTTTTTTTTCGGCGACACTTTTTATCAGTAGGGAAGTGAAAGCTATTGGTGTGAGAACATCCTGGTATCTAACACACAGGCAGAAACGTGAATTACGTCTAATTTAACATGTTAGCATGCTAACATTGGCTAATTAGCGAGAAACTCAAACTGAAATGGCGACGGAAGGTAAAGGAAATAAAATGTAAATGTTGATCTGATTAAAAAATTCAGAGGATCCCATACGTTATTACACTTCATCCTGAAGGGAACATGAGCCGAATACAATGCACCCCCCCAACAATTGGGAAGATATTTCACTGAAAACTTCAAAGGTCACCTTCAAGGTGGCGCCACAGGTAAAGTCAAGATGAGTGAGTTGGCTTCATCCTCTGGGGACCAGGAATGTTTGTACAAAAGTTTAATGGCATCCAATCCCTACATATTTATATCAAAGATACATCAAGACAATCTGACTTGACAATATGCAGTGTTTACAATAAGAAGTACACACAATCAAAGAGGCTTAAAACTAGTAAATAAACCACTGTCGCCCTTTAAATTATCGTCCTTTATGGACAAAGTATCACCTCTGTAAAAAACAACAACACATCCAGTAGAAGTCCACTGATACCACAGAGACTGATCCATTCATTGCATCCCCTCCGTACTAACCAGCAGTAACACACCTCATCTCAGGTGTTATTATGTGGCTGAACACCAGAGCAGCATCCCTGCCACGTGTTACGTCAGATGAGACGCTCTCGCCCGAGTCCCCGGGAGAAAGAGATGGTTTTGTTCTCTATGTAATAAAAACAGCGCGGCCCTGCAGGCATACTTAGTCTAAAGAGCGACAAGAGTAATGACTCTCATAATAAAGGGTCATTTGCTCTTCGCCGTGGATAACGCTAAAGACTTCATTAATGGCGCGTTGCTTTGAAGCCTTATCGAGTGCTGGATTAGAGAACGTATCGGCTGCTCTGAGAGCAGAGTAATCTCGTTATGACAGACAAACATCTACGATGCTCACGCTCATTTTGTTCTTCACTAAAGAAGCACGCACACACACACACACACACGCTTACAGGAAGTGTTGTCTTCAGCAGAGATGATACACATGTGCACAAAATAATAATAATAACAACATTTGGGGATTTTGTGTGTTTCTGCAAACAGAATATGTTTAATGTCAAAAATACGCTTCACGAATACATTTCATAACGGCCTCATATCAACGGTTGTAAAGACGCACAATGCCATGTCGGATTAGAGAGAAGGTCACGGTTTGTGTTGCAATAATAACTTCATGTAACAACGTTACTGGAGTAACTAAAATAACAACCTCATCAGACCGTCAACGTATCCTCATGCAACACTTCGCATGATATCTGAGGAAAAGTTGCACTTTCCGCTTGTTACGTGCAGACAGTATTTTCAAAATAAACTTCCGTCTTCACAGGAAACAACTTAGTTAGGTTGAGGCAACAAGGCGACTTATTTAGTTTAAAGAATAGATCTTTGTTTGGGTTAAAAATAAGTACGTAAGTGATGTAAGTTAAATAAATCAACGTTAATCGTCGACATTTTTAAACGATTGTCTGTTTATGTGCAATCCTACAATATATGAGATCAAACATGGCCTTTATATAGAAGTACATTAACTAAAGTACTGTACTTGAGTACACAGTTGAGGTACTTGTTCTTTACTTGATTATTTTATTTTCATGCCACTTTCTACTTCTACTCCACTTCATTGTTAGCTTACTTTACAAATCAAGATTTTCACACAAAGAACATACGAAGAGTTTCTAAAATATGATGATTGCCGAGAATTTGCTTCTTTTTTCCTTTTCATAATGTTAATAATTGTAATAATTGTTTTGGTAATAATGTTGAGGCTTTATAAAATAAACATTGTGAAGGTGTCACTTTGGGCTATGGGTAATTGTAACGGGATCTCACTGTTTTTGAAAAATCAAACAATCGATTAATGGAGAAAATAAGGAATCATTAGTTAATAGTTTAAAACGAGCTCCATCTCAACCAACTATACAACACTAAATTCCTGCTTTTACATCAATGCACGAGTAATAACAATCCAACAATAGAATGTATAATAGAACACAATAGTATGTCACATGGGACATTTTTAAAGCAGGTCTTTTACTTGAGACAAAGTTTTTTTTACCGAGAGGAATTATTACTTTTACTTTCTGAACACTTCCTCCACCACTGAGAGGACTTTGAAGTGTCACAGATCATCATGATCCCCGTCTTCCGACTCTGTTTCAGTTTCGTGATCCTCTTGAGAGCCTCCTCGGTGAAGTAAAAGGGTCAAAAGCAGCATCTCTGGTCTGCAGGTGCATGTTAAGCTGCCGGCTGACGCCCCCTGTTGGTCGTCCTCGCGCACGCTCTGAACTGTGATGCAAAGATTGGGAATTCACCCTGCTTTGCCCAAAAAAGGCCGTAAAGAAGCTTTGAGCCGCGAACCGCAGACAAGCGACATCCGAGAGGCGAAAGGTGAGACAGTGAAGCGTCTTGTGACGCTGATGCGGTTCCTCCACCTGACAGGAAGTGATGCGCGGCGGGTTCAGTCCTTGCAAACTTGGCTCCTTCTGTGGGAAAATAAAAAAAAAAGCAAAGGGAAAAATAAGGGTTGAGTAAATCCACAGGGAGTGTGACCGCAGGGCAATTCCTCCCCTGCAGGAGAATGTAACCATGAAGCATGTTATTTGAAGGATGATGGTAGCAATTGAAGAAATGCAGGGTTTGGACACATCATAGGGTTCGGGGAAAATGCTGTGGGGCGCCCCCAAAGGTGTGGAAATGGGAAAACCTCTCAGTGGCCTTGGACTTAAACACCGCACGTCTTTGATCGCCCTCAGGTGTCCAGCAACAACCAAACATTCTGTATTTAAAATCTGAAAATCATTTTTTTGCCGCCCTGAAACTGATTATGATGATATTGCATCATGTGCTGGCGTGGGGAGGGGTGGGGTTGACCTCATCATCGTAGTGTTTATGGATCACTGGGCCGCTGGCCTTGATTTCTGTTATTGAATCATGGGAAATTCATTTTTTTTTTTTATTGAAGGAGTGGCTTCCAAATCCAATAAGACAGTCAGCAGTCCTTGGTCAGAAAGCCCTCACCATTCAGAAGCAGCAGCAATGTCATTCTCCTCGGAAACCGGGAGGATGTGAGTTTTCTTCATTTTTTTATGGACAAAAACCCCCAAAAGGTTAAAAGATCAGAGAATAGAAACATATTTGTCACGAGGTTGCTCGGTCACAAACTCGTTGACTTGTTTTATGTTTTCCTTATCAGACAGATTTAATGTTCATATTGAACCAACCTCTGGCCTCGATATCGAGCCAAAATATTGAAAGTGATTCGAGGCGGTTCAGAAACCAGGGGTCAAAATATGCCATGATGTGTTACTGCCGTCCAAAACTACAAATATTCTGATGTGAAACCCCAACGAACACTGTTTGTCAGTGCCATTAAAAATGCATATAATCATTCCTGCCTTCGGGTTGAGGTTCGGTTAAAGATATTTCCGCTTTTTCCACTGTCATATTTGCAAAATTTTATAGTAACATTAGTTTTTGATATTTCTGTTGTTCCAGTACTCAAACATTTTACTTTAAAACATGCTTAAAAAGTAGAAACAGCACAGTGTAGAAATACCCATGTAAAGGTCCTACATTAAAAATGTTAATTGAAGTAAAACTACACAATTATTAGTGTCACAATATACTTAAAGTAGAAACAAGTAGTCATTATGATGAATTACCTATTTCACAATAATGTATAATTGTGTAATTGGATTATACTTATCGATGCATTGAAGGTGGAGCTCTTTTTGACTACTTTATATAAAAAAACTAGTAGTTGGTGACGAGCAGCTGAAGGGCCAGAATATTTCCCTCAGGAGTCGGTGGAGACCAAAACAGAGCGACGAGAGAGGATTGAATATTGGACTCATGTAGACACGGAAACCAAGCCGATGTGACGATCATGTCGCTCGGCGTCTGCTGGAAGTGTAAATACGTTCTAACATGTCAGAACACTTTTATAAGATGATAGAAGTTTGATAGAAGTTTGATACAAGTTTGCGTCTGCTTGTTTTGAAGTTAGCCAAAAGTCTAAAGAATGCAGCTTTAAAGGCGCCGTGTGTCGGATGTAGTGGCATCGACTGGTACGGTCGCAGATTGGAACCAACTGAAGAGCTTCGCTCACTCCTCCTTTTCTAAGACTGTAGTAACTAACCCAAAACCAAGGTTACGTGTCATCTATACTATGATAGCATTACTTCAGCAGCAACAGAAGTCAGACGGCGGCACTACGGTGTGGAATTGTAAAAGAAAAAGAAAAGTATAGAGCATTCTTAGCTATTCTTATGAAAATGATTGCACTATAATTCGTAGATAGCTCACAACATCTATTCTCATGTAATCATGAACCAGGAAGTGTAAAAATTGCAAAAACCCAGACAGGGTGGGCGGGTCAAACAAAATACGGACTTTTCTCTGGAAAACCGATTGTTCGTGAAACGAGAATCAACGTAAAATGTATTTGTCACATAATTTCCGTACTTAAGTAACGTCACTTATTTGTCGTTACTTTAACCCAAACCACAATCTTTTCCTAAACTTAATCTTAATCTTTTTCCTGAACCTAAATAAGTAGTTTTGTTGCCTCAACATAACTGAATTGTTTTCCTATGTATAATCCACATTTATTTTGGACTAAGATATCAAACAACCCGTTTACGTCGCTGGAGCCAGTGTTTGGTTTGTCCGTTCTGGTAGAAACACGCCGGAGCTCCACGGTGGCCCGCTCCCTATGCAGACAAAAACACAACCATTTTTTGTTTTAGGTGATTATACAAAAAATGTAAACACAGTTTTGAATATTATCTTCCGTTTCTGCTCATATAAATGCTACACACTGGCCAATTTGCTGCAAAGTTGTTTTACTCTTCCACATGTACTGAATATTGCAGTAATGCCGAATAGATATGAACTGACCGGATCCGGGGCCTCGGCACAAAGCAGGAGTGTTCCGGGGGTGAAACTAAAATCCTCCAGGTGAATATGTGCAACTCAACCTGCATGACTCCCTTCATGAAACGCAGACTGATTCGGCAGGAAAAGGTCGTTCCATATCATATTGAGCAGACGGAGGGAAGGGGCACGTCGTTTAATTAAAATGTGATAATAGGCAGTTTGGTTCACCGGGAGGCTAAAGCCTCGTGGGTTAGAGGTGCAGTGTGTGTTCCTCTGGACGTTTTCGGCCCCCGGAGCAGGATTGATCTTTGGCTCGCACAGGAGAGCCCGGCCTCCTCTGGGCTTAAGGGCCACACACCTGTGCATGCATCGGGGCCGGATAAGCCCAGATTAAGCTAAAGTTACCAGCTCTCTCCCTGCAATGTCATTCAAAACCTCAACGGCAACCGCGCCGCGGACAAAGCGCCTTTTGGGCTGTCCTAATAAACGCCATTAGCTTTGAGACATCAAACATGGAGGATTATGGGATTTTCTGGCCCTGGAAAAAAAGAAAAAAAGAAAGATGGAGGGTCTTGGGGGACTCCCTCGCTCAGCCGTCCTTTCTCCGCGGAGATTACGCTACAATTTGTTTTCCTTTTTCCGCCATTTTGTACGTCCCTCCTCCTTGTGCAGAGTCCACGCAAAAAAAAAAAGTGGTACAGTAATCCCCTGCAGATGAAACTAAGAGCGCAGTAAAAAGGAAGATTACACAGGGCTTTGTAGATTGTTTCTATACACATGTGCATGGGTATTTGGGAGATCTGTAGGGACTTAACATGAGAACCGAACACACACACACACACACACACACACACACACACACACACACACACACGGGTTGAGCATAATTTCCGTGTGCTATTCTTACTCCACTTCTGTCGAGAGCATGAAGGGGTTTAGCCTCGCAGAAGCAGAAGTCAAGGAGAAGATCAGAAAAACATTATGAGTGATGGAAAACGAGGCTGGATGATTATTTATTATATATATATATATATATATATATATATATATATATATATATATATATATAAAATAAAACTAAGGTCCAGGTAAAAGCTTGTTTTTTGGATATCTGCATAAAGCATTTATGTTTAGATCTCAGGCTTTTAGAACAATGGTCATTAAATGTGGAAAAAAGAAAAGAGAAATCACACTAATAAATACTAACATGTATGTATATATATATATATACATTCACAATCAAACATATACACATAAATATACTGTATATACACACATATACACATACTTATATACATACATAGATATATATACATACATGTAGATACATACATATATATTCATATTTATACATACATACATATATACATGCACACATACATACATATATATTTATACATACATAAATACATATGTATACATATTTATACATATATACATATATAAATAAATACATATATATACTTTTCAGAAGACAGCAACATAATGAGTTCATGTTAATCCCCGAGCAGACTTTCCTAACAAGAAGGAGCTTCTTCTACTCACGTATCTCCCACTCCAGCAGCCATAGGGCCCCTTCAGATTTCAGACGCAATAAGGTCACCTATAGTTAATATTCCTGCTCTGACAGAATCCTGTGTACATACTACAGACTATAATAATGAGAGGAGCCCCCCTGAACAGAGCCATAAGTCAAGTCGTCCCTAACAGGAGTCAAAGGTTGGGCTGCTGCTAATCCATGTAACACTAGGAGAATAATCCTCAAGCCTGCCTCTACAGTTTTCTTTTGCCCCTTTTGTTTTTCTGGTAAGTGATCTTGGAAAATGTTTCAGCGGTGGCCCCCAATCTGCAGAGAGAGGAGTAGGGGCCCGGAGACTAATTTGTGGGTCGTGTTGTTCCTCCTCGGGGAGTACCTGTGGTTTAGGAGACGAGAAGGAACCGCAGAGGGCCGAGACAGGTAGCGTTACTCTGGTAGTTTACAATGTTATATTTACCAGGTGGCTGTGGATCTCTGCTGTTTATCCTTTTACCAATTCAAGAAGATATCAAAGTAAACTGGGAAATACAAAAATCTCAAAAAGTTAAAATTGGGGACTAATATTTGCAGTTTTCTCCATTTAAATTGTTGGATTAGAAATAGAACATCGTAGTTTTAAATCTGATGGAGCGGCGACGTGCCACCATAGGACCTTATTTCGGGAAAAATTTATCCAGTACTCAAGGGCGTGAGATAAATTGTTTATTGATCTCGTTGGTCATGTTGTCATGTTTGTCAATTTAAACGTAATTTTGCACATCAAGAAAGTAGCATTTTGTCGCGAAACCTTTGAAGTATAAGAATGTTAAGGATGTACTCGACACCAACTCTCCTTTAAAAAATAAATGGAAAGATAACTTTTGGGCGAAGAACATAGCTACGTTAGCTAGCAAGCCCAGCTAACGGGGATGTTGAGCTACTTGAGACAACACCCGCCTGTCACTCAAAGCAGCCACGCCCTTAATAATGCTTAACCTTAACCCTTAAGATGATTTAAATGGGAGATTTGTATAAAGATTCACCCTTTAACCCTAGATATCAGCTATGGAGACGAAACACGTGTTTTCTACCAGGCTGTAAACATATTGATTTCTGCTGTAAAGTTGGGCATTTTAACCTAGAGATCTATGGAGGTCTATGGAGGTCGACTCGCCTTTGGAGCCTCAAGTGGCCAGACGAGGAACTGCAGTTTTTCTGCATTTCTGCTTTGGCTTCATTTCTTTGTCGTCTTTTTAATTTAATCCCAACATGTCGACACTTTTGATACTTCTTTAAAAAAAGAAAAGGTGTACATTTCTCAGCTCTAAGACGATCCTGACAGGTATTATACAGGTAATAATGACAAAATGGGATTCCATTAATCCTGACGGGAGCCGAGCACAGTTGACACCACGCAGTAAAGAAAGGCAGCTAATCTAAATTGTTGTAATCCTGGAGGTATGATGGACACTTAAGCAAATAGATTCTGTGTTGGTACATCTTGTACCCTATATGGATTATGTTTCTGCACAATATGAATCAGATAAGAATATAAACCACAGATAAGTATCACCTCCAGTGAAACGGATGAAGGACTTTGACAGTGCTTTGACTTTACCGTCAGAATGTGAGTAGAAACCACATGTTTCCTCGCATTTCCTAAAGGCGTGTTTTTTGTTTTTCTGCAGCCTCTATGCAAACGCATTGCATGAACACACACATGCACACACATGCACACACACACGCACACGCAGCGTGGCCTTCAGGCAGGTGGAGACATCGACACTCAAGCCACGTTCAAAAGGAGGATGCACCCGCTTCTCCCCTCGGCCGACATTGCGAAGGTCTCTTCTGCCTTAATCCTCTTTGACTTTATTCATGCAAAGGTCATCTCTGATTCTGGAAATGGAGGGGGCGATGGTTGTGGAGGGTCTCCGAGTGTGTGCATGTGTGTGTGTGAGTGCGATGTTGTCATTTTGGATGCATTAGTCACCGGTGCTGGTCATTACTCACCGATGGAGCGTGAAACTACGCGGCCTCAGAGATTGTGTCGCTTCCTGGAAAGTTAGTGCCGTCGCTGTGTTTCCACAAAAGGATCTGGAGAAGAAAGAGTCCCCTCCTGCCTTCGACGTTTGGGGATCTCTTTATTCACAACCGATTGATTGGCAATTTGCCGATGCATTTGGACACAAAGCCTTCATCACCTGAAGCAGCTGTGTCCTCTTCGATGAAATGAAACGCACCTTTGGGCATCGTGGGCATCGTCAATAACAGATAAATTCATACACTTTTATTGATAAAACACTGACGTTTAGTGGAAAAAAAGCATGTGCATTACTTCACACTGGACATTTGTTTGTTAAAGGTATAATAAACTATTATTGTATCTGCACCATCCAACCAGAGGCAGCCTGGTTTTACCAATTTCCATCAATTATTTTGCAAGCCATCAAGCCACTCATGCTTTGTGTATATACGCTCAGAACTAATAGAATAAATGCCGTTATATAAATGTGAGAGTCCAGGTGTGTCAAACAAACACAGGACTTTCACCCAGGAGACCGGCATTAAGGTCCCGTGTGAAACCGTTTTACTTATTTTGAAGTTCTATTAGTTTCCGTACTAATTTTACAGCGTTTACATACAGATTTTATTGAAAAAGTTTCGTGAACAGCTTAAAATGCGTTGCATGACACGTGGAATGTCATTAAAATGGATCTACTATTGATGCACCTTCGCGTTGACAAATGGGCTTTTAAATGGTCTTTTTGAGCTTTACTTCCTGTTAGTAACTAAAACAATAACTAAAATAAATAAAAATGACCTACAATCATGCCCCTCCAGTTATTTAAAAGAAAAAGAAACACCAAATCATGCAAAAGGTTAGGAATGAATGAAGGAAGATCATGTTTTAATACTGATAAAAAAGGGATATAGATCCCAACATCCGCTTGCTGTACGTGACAACACATCAGTTGAACTCCATGAAGTACTGCAGCCGCCAGAGAGCGACGCACCAGCAGCACAGCAGAGAAGTGGGAGTCAATTCAACCAAAGTGCAGAAGAGAAAAAGGTCACTTCTGAGCAGAGACAAAGTGCTAATTAAGAGGAGCAGGTCCACTGCCTCCACACAGAGGCGGCTGAAAAGTCTTCATCTGTCATAAAAGCCTCGGCGTCGGGACGTCAGAGAGCCGCTGAACCGGAACAACACAAAAACCAGAGAGCGGCCGCGTCGGAGGGAAAGGAGAGGTGGAAGCACCGCTGTCAAATTTATTCATGAGCCTTTTCTCTGCATTAAATGATATTTAGCTCATTTAAAGCTAACGGGACGAGCTAATCGGGTAACCTTCCAAAATGAACGAAAATGCTGTAACTGCGGAGCTTCAGCCAATCACTGCGCTCAAGTCTTTTGTAAAGAAGGTTGTAGAAAATGTGTGCCTTCAGGTTTCCACATCCCCCATTTTCTCAAAAAATAAAAACATGTTTCTTTAACTCTTTCTCACTCCCAACTCGTCAAATATTGCCGCTTGGGCAATTGCCCGACGCTTCAAACTATGTCGCTCTACCTCTTCAGTTTTGGACGTGTCAGGGACGGCGTCAACCTCCGGTTCCGCCGAGTGAAGTCGATACGGACCACCAGGGGGCGACTCCTCTGGTTGTATAGAAGTCTATGCTTCATGTGTTAAAGCTGCATTCTCTCTCCTGACCACCAGGGGGTGACTCCTCTGGTTGTATAGAAGTCTATGCTTCATGTGTTAAAGCTGCATTCTCTCTCCTGACCACCAGGGGGCGACTCCTCTGGTTGTATAGAAGTCTATGCTTCATGTGTTAAAGCTGTATTCTCTCTCCTGACCACCAGGGGGCGACTCCTCTGGTTGTATAGAAGTCTATGCTTCATGTGTTAAAGCTGCATTCTCTCTCCTGACAACCAGGGGTGACTCCTCTGGTTGTATAGAAGTCTTCATATGTTAAAGCTGCATTCTCTCTCCTGACCACCAGGGGGCGACTCCTCTGGTTGTATAGAAGTCTATGCTTCATGTGTTAAAGCTGCATTCTCTCTCCTGACCACCAGGGGGCGACTCCTCTGGTTGTATAGAAGTCTATGCTTCATGTGTTAAAGCTGCATTCTCTCTCCTGACCACCAGGGGGCGTCTCCTCTGGTTGTATAGAAGTCTATATAAATGACTCTACTTCTCTCTTGATCTCTAGTTTCAAGTCTTCTTCAATACAGCATGATGTTCATTTAGTAAATTATGGTCATTTAGAGTCAAACAGACCATAAAGCAGGGGACGCTTTAGGGCGGGGCTTACTGTGATTGACAGGTCGCTGAAGCTACCAGTGCCGTAAATACGTAAAACAAACATGGTGATGTTTGTCATCCAAGATGGCGACAGCGAAATCAAGGCTTCAAATCGGCAGTCCACAAACCAACGGGTGACGTCACGATGACTACGTCCACTTCTTATGCTGTATCCAGTTTCCACTCGTTACAAAATAAACCTCCAATGTAGGGTTTACTTAGTTTTCAGGTGTAGTTGCGCATTTAAAAAGAAAGCTTCTTGGTTCGGCGTGAAGTTCCAAAACTAAACAAAGGTAAAATAAGTCGTATTGACTTGGTTCTTTTTCTAACTTCGTTCGGTGGGAATCGCCTCGTCGTGACCAACTAAGGAACACCTCACTCTGTTATCAAAGAACCGGGGTTACGTTAAGTAACCCAAAGTTTTGTTTGACCCAACCATCCTCCTTCATACAGTTGCTCTGACGTTCTAATAATGATGCAGGTGTGTTTACATGGGAGTAAGTGTTTCATACAGATGGTGGAGAGCAGAAACAGGAGGGTTGGAATCCATCCTCACCTCTCATGTGGAGATGCAACCAACGTGTTGTCTGATATTGTGCGTCAACATCGCCGCCGCTTCGCCCCGATCACAGTTTCTGTCTCACGCGGCGAGATGTCCAACAGCGTCGTTTAATTCCTACGAAACTCTTCTGCTTCCCTCTTGATGCCGAGGCATCCAGAGCTGGCGCTCGCTGTCATTTGCTCCCTCGCCAGCGTCTTTTCTCAAACACACGGCATTCCCTGTTTGCCTGTTATATTTGCTTTCATTGTCGTCTGTTTTTTTCTTCTTCTATTTCTCTCTTCCTCTTCTTCTCATCTCTGCAGTTTGATTGTTTTTCGGTTTAATCGCAGCTTATTCCCGGGCCTTGTTTCCTTCCTCGTGTTGTCATTTCATCCTCCTCCTCCTCCTCCTCCTCCTCCTCCTCCTCCTCCTCCTCCTCCTCGTCTCTGATGGCTTGTTTTCTGTTCGTGCCATGGCTCTTTTCATGTGTCCCTCGCCGGCAGAAATTGACGCTTAAATACACAGGAGGAAAAGAACAAAACAAACAGACAAACGGCAGCCAGAGAGCAGATGGCTCTCTCTCTCTAACTGTGTGACATTGGAAAGAAAAGTGATGGTGCAACACGATGAAACATCCAAAGCAAAAGGACTGAATGAGCCACGGCTGCAGACATACTTGTACATGAGCTTTGCATGAAAGACAGATAAAGGCTCTAAACGGTTTATTACAGCTTAGGCCACATTGTTCCACTGCTTTCTCTTCCCACAAATGTTTGGCCATCCAGGAGGCGCTTCAATTACTACTCTTATTGTCCGACCGCTTGTGTTTCTCGACC
Source organism: Myoxocephalus aenaeus (assembly GCA_038501785.1). Lineage (NCBI taxonomy): Eukaryota > Metazoa > Chordata > Actinopteri > Perciformes > Cottidae > Myoxocephalus > Myoxocephalus aenaeus. Next base: position 1,910,249 of record JBAMJR010000026.1, read on the forward strand.
GGCTGGAATTCAACTCGGCCAGCTTACGGTTCAAGGATTCAAGAAAGGGTTCAGCGTCGTTACGCAACACGGGGGATGCACAGCGAAATTGCAGCTGTGGCCCGTTTGCAACACGAATACAACATGAGAAACACAAGAAAAAGTGCAAAAAGTTAGTTTTTTTACATTAAGCTGACGCTTTTATCCAAAGCGACTTACATTTTTGCTCTATGCACCGTAGACACAGAAACGGGGAGCAAGTCGGGGTTAAGTGTCTTGCTCAAGGACCCATTGATGTGGAATAGCAGAGCCGGGGCTCGAACCACCGATCAACTGATTGAAAGACGGGATTGCTAACCACTGAGCCACAGTCGAAATGCAGCTGTGGCCTGTTTGCAACACGAATACAACATGAGAAACACAAGAAAAATTGCAAAGTTTAAAAAAAAATTGGATCAGGAGGAACAAAAACAATTCTCCGGACAGATAAAATGGCCGACAGCTTCACAGGAAAACATTGTCCATCAACTTTGGCTGATGTTTGAGCACGAAGCATCGTCGATGTCCGCCTCCTGCTCTCTTAAAAAACGTTATGTGTCATGAAATCAAACCCAGCACGTATTTTTTTCGCCATGCAGAAGAAAAAATAAATAAATGCAAAAGACAGATTTCTTGAGAAAACCCACTTGGCAAATGAACCTGATTCTGATGACCAAACTTTCTGAACCTTCATGTAGGATATATATTCGCTTTATGCTCAACAGATGATAAAAGCCAGTGTAATGTCAGTGTGTTGGGGAGACATTTTGTGGAGAGCTAAAGGTTTGTCGCAGCCGCTCCTCGATTCCCCCGCATCTCCAATCTCAACGCAACAATCTTATCAGAGCGTTTGCAGAAGGGACTCCGGAGAGCAGCGGAGAAAAAAGGCCCGCAAAGGAGGAAGTGAACGTGTGCACCACACTGTGCCGAATCGCCGCGGACAGATAACGAAACGGTTTATCGGCGAGCCGGAGAAACTCTGTTGGAAGTGGGGAAGGAGAAGGGAAATGGAAAAGAGCAAGACGGGGGGAAAAAAGGAGGCAGGAAGAAAGAGAAGAGGCCAGGTGAGTCAGAGGTAACCGTCTTTATTACAGCACCAGACCCATTACATCGCCGCGGTCTGAGCCGAGCCGGGCCTTTTTCAACTGGGAGGTAAAATTGAGGAATCAGGCGGGTGATGAAAACGATAAAAAAAAATAAAAAAAAGGCGTTCTGGTATCCTGCCACTGCAGAGCCACTTGACATTTCTGATGACATTTGAGCCCGTTTGAATCTGCTTGAAATTGCAGCGTTTCATCGTAGCGCTACACTTTAGAAAAGAAGAAGAAGAAGAAGAAAAAAACACTCTTATCTCCAAGATTATGCCGGCGTATTATATGAGGGTATTATGCAGCGCTAATAGTGCGTGTAGATACTTCACAAATGATACTAAAAATGCCTCGCATCACACACAAGGAGGATTTGGCCCTTCGGTAAAAGAATACTTCCGAGTATGCAAATGCCCACAAAAGAATTAGGGCTTAACAGATTTGACTCACTCAAACAATGGCATGCGGCTCTTTTCCCAGGATGCAACTGTCCGTCAGTTTGCAGGATTAAGGCTCTGGGTTGTGACAATGTGTTGAATGGAAAAGGACAAAGAGACACCTCTTTTATTACAGGGATATGACTATAAATGCCTCTCCTATTATGCCCGACGAATGATTAAAGCCTGAGGCAGGGAGCCGGAGGCTACGCACTGCCCCCTGTAGGATCATCCCGCTCACAGCAGCTCGGCTTTATTCAGGGGGCTTTTGTTTTGGCCCCGTCTCCGGGTGGTAGTGCTGAATGTGGTGAAAAGTCCTGGCTGTTGTCGCGGTAACTGGGACGAACCCCCGAAAACAAGCTCACCGAAAGAGAGATTTTTGTGTGTTTGTGGTATTTTAGGAGGATGCGGAGAGGCTTATAGTCCTTTTGTTGCAGTTGAACTGACCACACAACTTTATATATATATACTGTACATATTACATTACATTTACTTTAGCTAACGCTTTTATCCAAAGCGACTTACAATACACCGTAACACAGCTACGGGAGCACAGTAACATGGGCTAGCAGAGCCGGGAATCGAACCGCCGACCTTCTGACTGAAGCACGGCCCTGCTCACCTCTGAGCCACATATCGCCATATATAAATAAACGTATATGTTTGTTTTTTTAACAATATAAAGAAACCAAATCTGGTCCCTGTGGCGGTAATGATTGGATGACGTAATGACCCATCTGCAGGTGTTATATTATATTATTCAGTTATATTATATTATTCAGTTATATTACCTTATTCATTTATATTACATTATTCAGGTGCATTCGCCGGTCAGTGCGAAGACTTGGCGACTTTCTCGCTTGATTTAGCAGCTTTTGTAGCGAGTGCTGCTAGCTATTTTTACTGGATAAAAAACCACTGAGCTGCGTGTTTTAGCTTTACCTTCGCCGTCTATTCAACTGCATGATGCCGCTGAACTTGCATTGACTGTAAAAAGACAAACAACAGCTCAGAAAGCCATTCAGTACTCGCCATGTAGCATGTAGCTGGTATAGCGGCAACGACCTGTCAATCACAGTAAGCCCCGCCCTAAAGCATCCCCTGCTTTATGGTCTGTTTGACTCTAAATGACCATAATTTACTAAATGAACATCACGCTGTATTGAAGAAGACTTGAAACATGTTTACAATGTTTACTGAGGGAATAAATCAAGAGAGAAGTAGAGTAATTTATATAGACTTCTATACAACCAGAGGAGTCACCCCCTGGTGGTCAGTAGAGAGAATGCAGCTTTAACACATGAAGCATATACTTCTATACAACCAGAGAGAGAGAAAAAGTTTTAGAGAATTTTTTTTACCCAGCAGCTCTAAAGCTGACAGAACGAGGTGAACTGATTCTTAATTAATATCCAGAGATTTTTTAAACTGTATTTTCTTTCTTTTAGAAATAATATGTACATTTGTGCTAAATATAATTTGCAGGAGTTGTGATATTTGATATTTGTGAGATATTCTTCTGCGAGAAGATTTATTACAACGTGAACGAAAAAGGCCACAGCTTAATAACTTGAAATGTTGAAATGAATTATGACAAAGGCTTTATGCAAAATATGACTTTAAGAGGCCGAAGTTAGCCACAGCAAAGCTATGCTGACGTGCAGGTGTGATGTTACCATGAATCTCAGTTGAATCCTCATGCCTCACGTCAGCTGTGAATCAGCGTAAACGTCTCTTCTCCCACGTGCTCGTCCTCTTCTTGGGCTCGTCTGGTTGGAAACGCCAAAGCGCTCCTCTTTCTGTCTCGGCTCTTCCTCCCACAAAGCATCCAAGCGCTCTTTAACGATCTGCCTCAGGTTTCCCCGGCAGAGATACGCCTCCATCTTCTGCTGCTCTCTCTCGGCTCGTCGGGCGAATGATGGAGAAAGTTGCTTCAGGAGAGGAGAAGGTTTAGCATGTTGAAACTGAATCAGAGGGGAGACGACAATAAAGAAATAAAGTGAGAAAGGTTGTTTCTAGCGATGGTCGTACTTGGGTAGTCTTAATCCTTCAGCTCCCTTTCTTCTTCCTGTCGTGTTCGTGGACTAATCCGTCGATCCGGTTCAACATTGCATGTAAACTGAAGCACTTTATAACTTTTTATTCTGTAATCTGGAGTAAAAAAAAAAATCTCTATTGTATTTATTACTGTCTCTCCGTCACAACTCAGCATGACATTTACTCAGACTATTATTTATTTATTATTTATCTCAAAATCAGACCTGTGTATTTTGTCCCCCAACACTTCCTCTGGAAGCGATTAGGAGACTCTTTTAATGGCCAGTAGCACACGAAACCTGTTTAAATGTCCACATGGGCTCCTGATGGGCTCAAGAAAACTACCAACCTCTCTTAAAAACAACAACTCTGCGGAAAAGAGTCGTCCTCGGCAGATCAGGAATATCGACTCCAGAACCTGTGAAGTTTTGATCAAGTAGAAATTCAAGGTCAAAAGAATAATTAGAAACCATTCAAAAGTATTTGGAAGGTTTGAGCCGATCCACATTTTTCCCCTCCTTTAAAAGAAATTCAGTCCACACAACCTTTTTGTTTAAAAAGAACATCTCTGCACACAGGAGCGGTGACGTATATGTCAGTGATACGGCAAACACCAGAGAAGAAGATCTTGTAGTGATCTTATTTTAAAACTTAAAAACACAAACAATAGCAGTTCATAATTTCTTATTTTGACACCTATTTCTGATTTAACATCTTTCTGACACTAAAAAGCTAAATGTGATTCTTACGTGTGGACAGAAGTAGAGGAAACATATTTGTTTAAAAAGAATATCTGCACATGTGGACACGGCCTAAGAGCCGAGAATAACTTGTCTTCATTCAATTGTTAGGTTTTCCAAGGAATTTTGTTTCATTTGGCCTCTTTCCTGAGGAAACTGAGTTGGAGGGGTCAAAGTTCACTTTTGGTTATTTGATGAGTGAGGACGATTTCATTTCTTTGATTCTATTACAATTCAATGTATTTGAGCATTTAGTATTGTGTGTGTGTGTGTGTGTGTGTGTGTGTGTGTGTGTGTGTGTGTGTGTGTGTCTACATTTTGGCCCGTTCTGACAAAACCGCTGACCTTGCGTCTCCCATCGGGATGAGCTGGTCAGTAATCCCATCAGTGTTTAATAACCTGATCCGAGTGTTACGGGCTTCATTATATCAGAGGAATCGGGCTCCATTTTTTCTTTTTTTCTCCTTCTCGTGGCACACCGTGTTGGAATTGGCTCCCCGGCAATTTATTTTTCTATTAGCCGAGCCGTGTGAAGTGTGATTGGGCGGCGGGTCGGTGGAGGAGCTGCTCGGCCCGATAAGAGGACGGGTAGAGATCCCGCTCAGCACACGGACGCTCGCTGCTGATTGGCTGAAGATAGGAAGCAGAGGACCGACCGGCCAGCAGGGAAATGTCAACTCACCTTTTTTAAGTTTTTAAAGATACATTCCCCCCTGATTTTGTTAAAATACCTGCAGGCTGCACACACAGCGGTGCACAGCACCAGCTGAGTGGCGGACGGAGCCGGCCAGGAATGGTGGATAGGTAACAGTCTACAGACAGGGAAACAGTCTGCACGAGAGAGGAAGAGAGGCAGTAAAGAAATGCAGTAAAGAAACGCAGTAAAGAAATGCAGTAAAGAAACATAGTAAAGAAATGCAGTAAAGAAACATAGTAAAGAAATGCAGTAAAGAAATGCAGTAAAGAAACACAGTAAATAAACATAGTAAAGAAATGCAATAAAGAAATGCAGTAAAGAAACATAGTAAAGAAATGCAATAAAGAAATGCAGTAAAGAAACATAGTAAAGAAATGCAGTAAAGAAACATAGTAAAGAAATGCAGTAAAGAAACGCAGTAAAGAAATGCAGTAAAGAAACATAGTAAAGAAATGCAGTACAGAAACATAGTAAAGAAACATAGTAAAGAAATGCAGTAAAGAAACATAGTAAAGAAATGCAATAAAGAAATGCAGTAAAGAAACATAGTAAAGAAATGCAGTAAAGAAACATAGTAAAGAAATGCAATAAAGAAATGCAGTAAAGAAACATAGTAAAGAAATGCAGTAAAGAAACACAGTAAAGAAACATAGTAAAGAAACATAGTAAAGAAACGTAGTAAAGAAATGCAGTAAAGAAACATAGTAAAGAAACACTATAAAGAAATGCAGTAAAGAAACATAGTAAAGAAATGCAGTAAAGAAACATAGTAAAGAAACATAGTAAAGAAACGTAGTAAAGAAATGCAGTAAAGAAACATAGTAAAGAAACATAGTAAAGAAATGTAGTAAAGAAACATAGTAAAGAAATGCAGTAAAGAAACATAGTAAAGAAACATAGTAAAGAAACGTAGTAAAGAAATGCAGTAAAGAAACATAGTAAAGAAACACAATAAAGAAATGCAGTAAAGAAACAGTAAAGAAATGAAGAAGAAAAAAACATAATAAAGAAGTAAATGCAGTAAAGAAACGTAGTAAAGAAGTAAATGCAGTAAAGAAATGTAGTAAAGAAGTAAATTCAGTAAAGAAACGTAGTAAAGAAACATAGTAAAGAAACGTAGTAAATAAATGTAGTAAAGAAGTAAATTCAGTAAAGAAACGTAGTAAAGAAACATAGTAAAGAAACACAATAAAGAAATGCAGTAAAGAAACAGTAAAGAAATGAAGAAGAAAAAAACATAGTAAAGAAGTAAATGCAGTAAAGAAATGTAGTAAAGAAGTAAATTCAGTAAAGAAACGTAGTAAAGAAACATAGTAAAGAAACATAGTAAATAAATGTAGTAAAGAAGTAAATGCAGTAAAGAAACGTAGTAAAGGAAGGAACTTAGTGGGGATCTAGTAAGCTGGGAAGAAGGTGCTTGACAAACGTTTGGCGACCATCAGGACTGATGAGGAAAGTTTAGTAGTTGGGAATCAGTTAGATTTTTCCATTTGAAGTGCCTTTACATTACTAAAGTTACCAGGTATGTGGCTGATGAGTGCCGTTCAGGTTAGAGACGTGAACCGCTCTGCTGGTTCACTTCCCCATCACTGGAGGTAGAGAAGCATCAGGGAGATCCTCACCAATCACACAGAGATCCACTCATTCCACTAATTAAGTGCGAGTGGAAGCATTCAGATGAGTGACGACAGTAACGGGAGCCGGGGCGGAGCAAGGGATTATGGGTAGGGGGATGCTGCCTGACAGGTGAAGCTCAGCGTGGGGAGCAACGGAGGAGGAGGCGAACCTCCTCGACCTCAAGCTGCCAGCAGAGGAAGGAGGCTGAAGGTGGAGGATGGATCCCCACCGACACCACCCTCCTCTTCCTCCTCCTCCTCCTCTTCCTCCTCCTCCTCCTCTTCCTCCTCCTCATCCTCCTCCTCCTCCTGCTGTGGACAGCGAGGAGAAGCCTCGCATGTCTTTTAAATGACTTCTCAAAGCAAATCTCTCTCTCTATCGTACATTTTATTATCAGTTTTATTCATATTTCTCATTGATTTCACCATATTTTATTGTTGAGTATTTTAATTTGTGTTATTTCTAATTGTCTGAAATGATTTCATCCTGGTTCAACCATAAAGCACTTTGTAGCTGTTTTGAAAAATGCTGTACAAATAGTTTTTTAGTATTATTATTAATATGGCAGACAACTACAGTAGCGGTGGAAGTATTCTTATTATCTCCGTAGTAAAAGTACACTATACAAATACTACGTAGCAAAAGTCCTGCTTTCAAAACATTAAGTAAAAGTATAAATAGTAACACATTCAAAGTATCATAAGTAAAAGTTCTCAAATGGCTTTGTGAGTGTTCGGCAATTGCATTTCATCTCTTTATATTATTATTATGATTATCCTCCTCTTCCTCCTCCTCTTCCTCCTCCTTCTCGTCCTTGGGGATTCTACCTGCAGGACGTGAGGAGCATACAGACAAAGATCAGCTCAGAGCAGCGGCTTCTTCCAACGGGGGGATGCTGAAAAAACATCTGGTCACACACACACACACACACACACACACACACACCGTTGTTCATGGTAATAAGAGGGGTAAAGTAGAGATGCTACGAGGTGAATATTTCCAAAATATAAAAGTAAATGATCAATAACATTAAGTGCTAGAGTCTCTTAACATAGCCATTTACCTGCTTTATACACTGTTAATCTATGCAAAAAAATGCAACAGCTTGTTTCATGTTTTCCAATGTATGCTTTCAAATAGAATATAGAAAGTTGCATTAAATGGAAATACTCAGTTGAAGTAAACAAATTGAAATTCATCCGCCAGTATCAGTCCTTGAGTAAATGTACTATCATGCATGTCTATGCCACCATATCTTCCGCTTACAGAGATTTAGTTTCTAACATGTTGCAGTCGAGTTTGTGTCCAACATTCTCTTTTTCAGCTCCGTTTTTGGTCAACCACCATCTCCTAAAGGGAAAAATCCGTCTCTTTAGCTGCTAATGTCCACCAGCTCGTCTCTCACTGTCTGTTTGCTGCTGAGCAGATCTGCTGTAAATAAAATATAAAACCAAAACTAGGAGCTAAAAGTGGCAAAAAAACTGGAACTTCTACATTCGGAACGGTTACAAAACATGAATCCCACGATCTCTCTATAACACTCCAGTGACATCCATCAGTGGAGGCATACATTAACTATATAGTCGGTAAAGAAAAGCCTTCTTTTTTTTTCCAGCACAGAAGGGCTGAAGGAACAAGCAGCCTGTAATAAAGCAGAGCAAGGTCAGCAGACTCCCCATGTGACAGCACTCCGGCCTGGATTAGCTGCTGTAAGCCTATTAAAGCGGTTGGGACTAGGTGGGCCACACACTACACTCCACTCCCTGCATACAGTGATGCAGGGCGGCCGGCTGGAAGCGGAGAGGTCACAGGTCGACAACAGGCCACCAGGTGTGCTGCCGGAGCGCCCTTGAGTTTAAATGAGGCCTTATGCATCACACATTCAAATGGTGGAAAAGTGCAACACAAAGACACAACTTGGTAGATTTACATCCTCGGCTTCCTTGATCATGTTCGGGACACGATATTTACATTAGAATTAAATGGTCCAGGTTTTTGTAGTTATGTTTGTTTCCTGAGGGTTTAGTATCGTCCCATTGCCGAGTTATCGAGTGCTTTAGGACTCTCGCAGACGTTTTGAACGCTTTCTGTGAGTATTTCTTCACTTTGCCCAAGGAAATTACCCACAAGTCATAGCAATGTGACTTTAAACACCAGTGAACGGAGACGTGAGGAAGAAAAAAGAAATAGACAGCATGAAAACATTCAGGATTACATCAGAGGAACAGAAGCAGAGATGACATCACACATCCTGCTGAACAAAATGTCTTCGTATCATAAACGTTTGTTTGCCACAGCGCTTTTTTTTTTTGGTGCTGAAATCCTAAAGGGAACTAGTGTGATGCCAACTTCGTGGTTTGCCTACAAAAATGTCATTCCTGCACCAATCAGCTTCCCTTTATGGGATGAACACACACCTGTACTTCCAAACGTTGCGCAGAAGAAAACACTTTCTTTTGCACTTCATTGCTTTTTATCTAATTTAGAAACAAATAAACAACGACTTGCCAACGGTTTGCTGTATATTTACTAACAATATAATTATTATCCCCGTCAGATTCTGGTGTTGTAAAAGTGTAAAAAAAAGAAAAAACATAGCAACAAAAATACTTTAATTCAACAGATGACAAACAACAGCATCAGAAAGTGAGACAAACAGAAAGTGAACTAAATGAAAAGACATATTTGATGAGTTCAGATACGGTTTTAACTGGTTTGGTCACTTCTTCCCGCCTTCCTTCCGCTCCTTCAAGCCGTCCGGCTGAAGCAGCGGGCTGAAGCTCAGCAGCGGCAGGTCGCCGACCGGGTAGCGCTCCTTGGTCTGAGGCCAGCTCTCCCTGAAGCCACGGGCGGGCGGCGGGGGTGGCGGGGGCAGGTCGGCGGCATCGTGGTGGCGGTGGTGGTGGCGGCGGTGGTGGGGGTGGGGCTGGGGGTCGGGGTCGGGAGGAGAGCCGCTGCCGTCGCTGTGGCAGCGAACCAGAAACTCCCCCCGGTGGTGCCGGTGGTACAGGAGGCCGGCCGCCACCAGCAGCATCAGGATGAGGAAGCTGAGCAGGAAGAAGAGCACGTAGACGCCTTTGGTCTCCGCGGAGAGACCCGAGCTGCAACCTGCACGCAAAACGACAGGAAGTCAGCCGCTGGTCGGCGTCTGGACTTAGTTTTTTTCTTCCTACTGGAGTGGTTCAACCTCACCTGCAACACAGACCGTTCCTCCGGACCCCTGGCGGGACTTGTCCTGGAAGCCCGGCCGGCAGCGGCACGAGTACGAACCGAACTGGTTCACGCAGTCGGCGTTAGCGTCACACAGAACCAGCTGAGTACCACACTCGTTTACATCTGAAACTCACACAAACAGAGAGATGACTCCTGATGTTTTTTTACACTTCATTTGTTTATGTTCATTGGATCATGTTTCACCAGGCTTCAGCCTCCGCGTCTGAAAAGTGAAGCCAATGCAGAAGTGTCTTAAACTTGCATTCTCTCTCCTGACCACCAGGGGGCGGCGACTCTGGTTGTATAGAAGTATATGCTTCATGCGTTGAAGCTGCATTCTCTCTCCTGACCACCAGGGGACGACTCCTCTGGTTGTATAGAAGTCTATGCTTCATGTGTTAAAGCTGCATTCTCTCTCCTGACCACCAGGGGGCGACTCCTCTGGTTGTATAGAAGTCTATATAAATGACTCTACTTCTCTCTTGATGTATTCCCTCAGTAAACATGAGTTTATGTCTCAATCTCTAGTTTCAAGTCTTCTTCAATACAGCATGAAGTTCATTTAGTAAATTATGGTCACTTAGAGTCAAACAGACCATAAAGCAGGGGATGTTATGGTCACTTAATGACACTATACTGCGTTTCAGCGGGAAATATTGTACTTCTTACTTCATTACATTCATTTAAGAAATTTAGACTTCACAACAAAACATACTTGTAAAGGTTATAGAACTTAATGTTCTGTTAAACGCCTACTCCTGAAACAAGTAGTTTATAGTTGGTTGAGGCTGGAGCCCATTTTGAACAGCAAAACTCTGTTTTTAATGCATGAGCAATAATAATAATCTAAATGTTTATAGTCTGTTTTTAATAAAGATACATTTTCAATGCAGGACTTTTACTTGTAACATATCTTTAAGTGTATTAATACTACTATTTTTCCTGAAGTATTGGGTCTGAATACTTCCTCCACCCCGAGGGTGTGAACACACGTTGGCAGTGTGAATCAAAAGAACATTTCCTCCGTTTCACAATGAAGACTTGAGCCTCGCCGTCACCTGCGATCGACACAAAGATGAGGACGGCTTTCCTTCGGTTTCCACTGACGTCGTTCCCCGCGGTGATGAGGCCCTGCAGGCCGGCGTGGAGGACCTTGTGGACCTGTGATCTCCCGTGCTCCTGTCCGATCTGCAGCCAGAGGATGTACAGCACCCCGGTGCTCAGCCTGCAGACACAACCAGGATGCATCACTCGTAACGCCACTGGGTTCACAGGCCGACCGACACGTAAGCTAGGAAGTGGACCTCTAGTTTAGATCAGTTTTTACGTGAGCTGTAATATAATTTAACATTTTTACCAAAACATTTATGCTGGAAACTCTTCGTGTACATCTCGTCGAGCCTTTGAGACTGAGATGCAAGACGAGAGGATGCAAACGAGAGACTTGAGATGGATTCCAGTGAAAGTGAGGCCGTCGTGCACCAACCTTTTTATTCGTTTAGACGACATGGACAGCGGCGTACTCAGAGCCTTCAGCTGCTCGCTGATCTGCAGAAACACAACAACGTCACTGTAACTGCAGGCATCAGCGACGCTCTCCTTTTCTTTCCCAATAATCCCCAAAACAAACAAAAACACCTTCAATGTCTTTGCCTTGTTGCCACCAACATACCAAAGCCTTCACCGGCAGCAGCAGTGACCTTGACAGGTTGTCCCAGGTCTCGTCTAAATCCGGTCTGAAGTTCACTTCAAGAGCCACTTCAAACAGGTGATCTGTCAGGGAGACGTCACCGCGGTGTCAAATAACCAAAACATCAACTGCACTTTAATGCTAAAGGGAACTGCAGACACAACACCATGCACATGAATTCATCTGAACCTTTGATCAAAGTCAAAACATTAAACATATTCCTGATTAATTCCAACATGGATCTATGGATACTTTAGCTTTTGTCAGTTAGCACAGAATATGTTGAAATTAACACGACGTGGGACACAAACGTTAACGTCCAATACTCACCGCCTGGAAGATGTGGAACGTCAGAGTGATTTCTAATGTTGACTACAAGAGAGAAAACAGTCAGACTGATGGCAGATGCAAACAACACAAATATTTATTTTAAAAAAGACAAATCCGGTGGACAGATGAGCCCAATAAGCGATTAAACTTGAAGTTATAGCATATGAACGTCAAAAGTCTCGGAACTACAAAACAACCTCGTCGCTGGTTTCAACCACATTTCGATCATCGATACTTTTGGACAAAGGTGTTCTGGGACCAAGAACTCTTATAAACCGCCCTTTGCTCTAACATGTATTCTTTTGTCATGGCCAATCCGTGACCAGCAGCAAAGCAGCCCTTCAGCTCAGATCCTCCCAAATGCCCCTTCCAGGTTTCTCCATCACTGAAGGCCCCAGAAGAACTATAGTCACTTTTGAGGACGCGACCAAAAAAAGGCTAGAGTTTCAGGCCCACCCCCTCCAGAAGTTTGGATCCAAAACCAGTGCCATGTGAGCCCAATTATATCTAGTCGATACTGGTCCACCTCCCTCACCAGCTCCACATCCGTAGAATCAATCTGCGACCCCAATGCCTATCCCTGCCCGTGGTGGGCCTACATGACAGCGGTTCCATTTAGACTAGGATTAACCTCCAGACGCTCGCCCACAAACTCCCCTCCCAGGTCCAGCTCCAGAAGGCGGACCCCGGTCACCCTTTTTAAGAGCGAGGAAGCACAACTCTTTTCGGGCAGATTCATAGATGGTCAGTGAATCACATCATTAGCAGGGATTCACTTCAGTTAGATGTAAAAGAATAATCTGAAAAAGATCTACGTGTACAGTAGTGAAACACAAATGCACTCACAGTTCCCCCTATGGTCCGTCAGCGGCTCCACCACGTAGGGGTGAGGATGAGTCCGCTCAGTCTTCTCTGGTTCTGGTGCTTCTGAAGGGACAGGGATCTGGTCTGAGGGCTCCCAGACCTCCGTCCTGTTCTCACCCCGTGCAGACCTCCCCTCCGCCGACGGAACAGTTGCTTCCTCCGGCCGGTCCGAAGCTTCCTCCGGCCGATCCGAAGCTTCCTCCGGCCGATCCGAAGCTTCCTCCGGCCGATCCGAAGCTTCCTCCGGCCGATCCGAAGCTTCCTCCGCATTAGTTTGCGTCGTCGCTGGGCTGCTCGCGGTGGGTCGGGGCCCCTGGTTCTGACCGCCGTGTTGCTGCTGTGGAGACGTAGGAGGGGCGGCCGAGTCCGACTGGGCCGAAGGTGCTGGAGTGGCCCCTCTTTGGGATCGAGAGGTCCCCGCTACGAATGTCGGCACGGTGGACACGGCGTTGGACGGGTCGATGGGGCTGTTGGTTTCCGACTCTGGAGGTTGGTTTTCACGCCGCTGAGTGAAGAGAGGATGGAATTAATACTTCAACACACACAAATGCCACACACCTTTGGGTTTTGCCGATACAGCCTCTGAGTGTTTATGTCGGCGGCCTCCTTGTGCTCCCGCTCAGCCATCGGGGTAAAGGTTGATCATAATAGTCGTACATGAGATCACGCACTCACCGGCAAATCCGAGTCCATCTGTTCCTCATTCATGACCATTTCGTTGAAGTCCATGACTCCAGCAGGTGGTTCGGACTTCCCGTTTGTCTCTGTGAATTCCTCCTGTGGGTTATAAACCACCGGGGGTCCAAACGCGCGGTAGCGGCCGTAGAAGCCCCTGTACGGCGGGCTAGGCCAGCCGCCGATCAGCAGCACCACGTACAGGGTGTTGGAGGAGGACGTGTACTTGGCCTCCTGCCAGCACTTCTGCAGGACCTTGTGAGTCCGAAAGCCTCCGGCGGGCTCGTCCACGTGGACCTGATCCTCTTTGAGGAGGCAGCCGTCGTCGGGGGTCAGGTCCTCCAAGTGGAGGTGGATCCTCTTGGCCGGATCCACCTGGATGGTCCAGTTGCACCACAGAGGCGGGTTGGAGCACAGGTAGTCCGGGGAGAAGAACTCGCCGACGTCGGCGCTCAGCAGCTGCTGGCAGCTCCGCATCGCGAAGAAGGCACCGCCGTCTCCCCGCCGGCCGTCTGAGGAAGAAACAGAGCAACAGTAGAGGAACCGGAGGTTTCACCTCATTGCTAGGGATGGGTATCATTTGGGTTTTTCCCCGATACCGGTGCTAAAACGATACTTTAAAAAACAACAACATTAAAGAAAGTCTTTTTTTATTGCCAAGGCACATTTCTTTCTTCAAATTGAACAATACATTAACTGTTTAAAGTATACTATAAATATAAAAAGGTTAAAAGATTGATGCTAGCTACCTACTGTAGCTATACAAACGATAGGTTATTGTTACCTGCTGCCAGGACGGAGTCATCAGAGTAGTGTAAAAAAAAGTATTTCAATCGGCTCAGGCACAGAAAGGAAGCACCGAAATCTGCGTTGCGTTTCGGTCGTCACCGGTAATATTGGCACCGGTGCCATATTCACAATCCTACTCATTGCAGAACAAGTCTGCATTATGGATTATACGGCCGACCATTTCCTAAAGCATCTCCACCGTTTAGGTTCATTTCATATGAAAATCCACTTGAAGGGACTTCAGTTATTAGTCACACGGACTAGTTTTAAAACTTTTTATATTCAAAGAAAGTATGAAACTTCATGAGGTACATGAAGTACAGACTTCTGTATGAAATATACAGTAGGTGCATCATTATGATTTTATTTATTTATTTATATATATATATATATATATATATATATATATATATATATATATATATATATAAATGTAATTTTGACAAATCCCAGCAAATCCCAGGTGATCACCAAGCGTCCCCCTGAGGGGCCATGGACCTCGGGTTGGGAACCACTGCTCTAGTATCACAACATGCATGGTTAACATGGTAGTAAACACTGCCATTTAGAAAAGGGACAGTGGACCTTCACTTTAATTGATGCTTCTTTTTGTTTATAACTATTAACATTGTCACTATTTTCCCACTAACGAGCCAGCGCTTATTCCTGAAGCCTGTTGATTCCCAAAATGCACAAAGAGGAGGAGTAACATTCACATTTAAAACAAATATAACACCTTCTTACCTGGAGGTTTGTTGGCTTCCTCTCTGGTAACCTTCAAGCACAAAGAAAAGCAACACACAAATTATATTCCACCATTTTTAAAAGCATTTAAAACACACAAAACAAGCAGATTCCACAGCCTCACCTGAGAGTCACAGTGTTTCCAGAATGTACCAAAGATCAGCAGAAATATGAGCAGTACACTTTTTAATAAGCTAAAGCTGTTCTCTCGTGGCATTTTACTAAAGGAACCTTTTTCTGTTTAACTTCTTAAATGTGTGAAACTGAAAGGCTTAGTCGAGCCTCACAGCTTCAGTTAAACTGCTGTTTTCCTTTCCTGTGTGAGCAGCTGCAATTCATCAACGAGCTGATTGCCTTTCTTTCTGCTGGATGTTTGAATCACATTTGTCCACCAGAGGGCGCTGTTGTTTTTCACATGCAGTCTTTTCAATCTCCGCTTCAGGCAAACGCTCCAAGTTTACTCCGTTTAAGTATCTACGGAATACGGATGGAAGGAATTATGAATTGTTATAATAAATAAATAAAATAATATAAAACAAGGGCTTCATGTTCGACATCTGCCAACGGCACTTCTAATCTAGAAAATGTGTTTATAATATTACATTTATTAATAATGCAAGACATTATTTTTTACAACTAAAGGTGCTTTACATTAAGATACAAATGTGTCATTTGTATTAAAAACAGAATAATATAAAATAGGATCAAATCAATTTCAAGACATAAACAAACAAGAACATGAGATTGTTTTAATATTTTTTTTGTAATGATCAAAACCACTTTAACAAACAATAGAAAAGAGGACTTGACTCAGAAAAATCGGTTTTGTTTGAACCAAACTCAATTAATGTATTATTAAAACACGCTTACTGTATAAACAAACACAAAAGCCCAATAATAAGACCAGTAAATGCAGCAATTATTGTACAAATGTAAACATTTTAATTCAAAAAGTATGTCTGTGTTGTCCTTGTGTTGGTAAACAGAAAACAATGTGAGTGACATCATCAGTTCAGAGGTTACTGGTTCAGAGTAGTATTAATATATGTACACTATATCAAGTCAATATGTTATACTACATACTTCTATATGAATAGACAAAACACTTCATATTGTAGTTTAAGTACAACACTGGTCGTAGGTATGTGTATTTGTGCCTCTTGCCTTGTAAGTTTGCGTTTAACTGCTCTTACATAGTTTTTATTTTTACATCTATTCCTATTCTTAGTTTATATCAGTGGTTCTCAAACTGTGGGGCAACCCTCTAGTGGGGCGCGGAGGTATTACAGGTGGGGCAAGGGGGGGAAGGTATAATTTTATATTTTTTTATAGATGTTTTTTATTTTTTATAATCATTTATTAATCCCACGGTGGGGAAAATATTCTCTGAATTGTATCCATCCTTAGTACTTAAGGAGCAGTGTGCTGCTGTGAAGCACTGGGGCTTCAGAGTCTTGCTCAAGGACACTTCAACATGAAACTATGGAGAACAGGGATCAAACCGGCGACCTTGTGGTTTCAGGACGACCACTCTCCATGAGCTACATGAGAACTTCACATAGTATAAAAGTACAAAGTACACGGACATAAAACGTCATTAATAAATATGTGGCGAAATGCCTGTACTTTCATTGAGATGTTTACGTTACGCCGTTAACAGGTTACGCTTGCAAGATTCTTGGCGTTTTGCCAAAACAAAAACAGCAGAAAAGTTGGGGCGGTGGGGCGTGAACCTTTTTCTTCCTCCAAAGGGGGCGTGACAAAATAAGTTTGAGAACCACTGGTTTATATACTTCTTTATTTTCGTTTACTTGAACACCTGAGTTTCTCCTCCGATCAATAAGGGACGCATCTCATCTCTTCTCATTTTATCTTACATCAGTCGGGTAAACTTTCTTTCTGAAACCTCTGAAGAAATCTCACTTTTGTTTTGTTTTAGCTTAATAATGCTATAAAATACAAAAGTGCCTGAGAAAACCAACAGAGGTGGTTCATTCTGAAAGGGGATAACCCAATATGTTATGGATATAGAGATATATCAAAAATGCACAGTAGTTTTTACAAATGATAACTCTCTTGACTCTCAATGGCGTCGCAAGGTCTTAAAAGGAAAGTTCACCCGATAACCAGAAATACAGGTTTCCCCTCTTACCTGTAGGTCTGTTTATCAATCTAGATTGTTTCGGCGAGTAAAATTGTTTTGATCAGATTCAGATAAACTTCATTATCCCACACTGGGAAATGAGTTTGGTCCAGTTCTTCAGACATGATGGCACCATAAAGTCCACAGTATAAACCATAAAACCAATACAAACACATACAAAATAAAACCACAACCTACTCGTAATAAAAACACATCTTTGTGGGAGGCAATTTGTCCCGCCCCTCCTCCACTGTGATTGGACAGCCGGGGGAAAGAAAAGAAAAAAGCAACAGTGACGAAAGAGCGCAGCGTTCTTAACCAAAGTTGCTAAAAAAAACACATTTTAAACCACCAAACGCTCAGCGTTCAGGGCAGAATACATCACTCAGCACTTCATCACGCTGCAGCCGTTTTTAGCATAGCTTAAGTACGGGGTGTTACAAACTTTTAAAGTATTTTTTTAAATACGCTGGACATGACCCCTAGAATTTGCCAGCTAACATGCAAAAAGCTTGCAAGTTTGCATGCCGACACTAACAACTGTTTGTTTACAGTTGGCAAGCATGCGAGAATCTGGACTACATTAGCATTAGCATTAGCATTAGCGAGGGGAAAGGTTTGCCATTTGCACTTGCTTTCTTTAACACAAGTATAATAATATAGCTAGTGGAAAAAGAAAGACAAATCAAACTCGGAGGTTCTGCTTGGACTTGAGGATTGAACATAATTAAAAAAAGGTTGTTGAAATAAAACTGAGATGAGGGAAGGCGTTCACTGGCAGACCTCCTCACCCGGATGGGTAATCCACGACCAGATCCTCATCATCTCCTCCGGCGTCCGGCTGTGCACCAGGATCAGGCTCCGGTAGGTGCAGGGGTTGAACCGGTACTTCTCCTCGATGTTGAAAGTCCTGAAGCCTCTGTGCTTCTCAGGAGCCAGGCCTAGCTTAGCCAGACACATCCCCGTGTAGACATCGTCGATGGGATACAAGACCACCTTCCGAGACGCGTTGTAGAGGCGCAGCGCCAACTCCCCCGAGTACAGATACCCTCCGCCTCCCGCGTAAGGCGGGTACTGCCCCACAAACACACTCTCCGGCACAAAATACTTGAGTTTCCGGTCTCGGTGTGGACCGGCTTTACTGATGACGTCGCCTATGAACAAATCCTTGGCCTTGCTCTCCTCCAGGCCTTCGAGGAGCTCGAGGACTCGTAGCGTGTTGATGAAGACGTCGTCGTCACCCTTGAGGACGAACCGGGCGCGGGGGCAGTTTTGTCCGAACCACTCCTGGAAGAGGACCTCCTTCAGGGTCAGGTTGAAGAAGGAGTCCCTGTAGTCCCACTGGAGGAGGTCTCTGTGAAGCTTCGCCTCGTGGGCCAGCATCCCCAGCAGGTCCGGCAACAGGTCCTCCGACACGGTGTTGCCGAGCAGGAACACCGTGGCCACGGTGCGATTGGCCAGGACGCCCGCCCGACCCCACGTCTCGCGAATGGCCTGCCGCCGGTCGAAATGCGGGATCATGGACTTGACCGCCAGCAGCAGGAAGGGCGTCCCGTCACAGACGCGGGGCTGGTCGATCAGCATGGGGTACGTCCGGCAGCGCATGTGCAAAAGGAAATCCTGGAAGCGCTGCGGCAGGGAGTTGTAGTCCGCGATCTGCGTGAGGACCCTGTGGTCCGGTTCACAGGGGTCGAGCGGCCCGGTGTCATTGAGCCAATCGGGCGGCTCGGCGGAAGAGTTGACGGTCGGCGCCGAGTGGATGATGGGGTTGTGAACGAAGTCCAGGTACTGCTGCTCCTTGTTCCAGAAGGACGGGCTCCGTTCATGCTTGTGCCAAAACTTCGCGGTCGGGATTACAATCTTCTTGAGATCGCTTTCGTCGCGCCCGAAGTTCCACGTGGCGGACACCAGGACGCAGACGAAGACGGCGAGCACCACGCAGAGCACCCGCGTCTTTTGGCACGCCACTTGCATGATGCCTCTTCTCTGCGCCTGCACGAAAGGACGACAAAATATAAGAAAATCTATTAAAAATGCAAAAAAGAAACAAGCTCCAATCTGCAGAATCTGCACTCACAACAAAGCCGGGGTATAAAGGAAGGTTTGGAAACATGGAGACGGCTCGGTCGAAGCTTGGAGAGAGAATACAACTGGAAGAATCTGGCACATCGGTCACCAATACCAAGCTTAATTTCCCCCCCGTTTGGTTTCAGAGCTCAGACCTTTGCACACTAGGCCGCATTTATTTACTTTTTTTTTTAATCTCTAATCCTGCTGGAACGAGCCTTAGAGCATTTTTTTACCCCCTCGCCGCCTCCTTACTCCCTCCTCCTCTTCCTTCAGACGGGAATCACACGTTTCCAATTCAGCCGTGCACATGACGCCAGTTTACTGGCAGCATTCTTTGTCATTGTCTGCTGAGTGACACAGATGAGCACACAGCGTACTAGTGAACCGGCGTCCTTGTTTCCTCGACATATAGAGCAAATCTGAAGTTACTTTAACACATGCAGAAACTTTACGGCGTTGCCATCAACAGATGCACCACTTGATGTCAGCATTGTCTCTACCAATCAAAACATACTTGTGTTTTTACTCATTTTCACTCAGTCAGGGTGCTTCGGCAACCTTCCTGGTGGGAAAGTGTGTGAAGGCACTTTGTCATGTGTCGTCCCTCATACATCACCTGTGACTGGTGTGGAGGGGATCGGTCAGTTGAGTCTGGAGGAGACCCAGAGCCCTCCTGGCCTCATGAGGAAGATCTGCAGGGTGGTGGAGGAGGAAGAGGAGGACGTCTCCAAGAGAAACCAGGCCGCTGCTCCTGGAGCCATCTGGAGTTCAACACAAAGACACGCCAGCCAGGGAGAAAACGTCCGCCATTATTATTTAGGGTTGTTAAATAATGAGGCTGCGATAATGTCTCAGTTCGATGTTCAGTTCACATGCCTTCAGACTGATGCTCTGAGGCCAGCTAATCGCGGTGGGGCGGAGCCAGACCTGAATGAACCTGAACATGGAACAACAGACGGGACAATAAAAAAGGTAATTGAAGGGCAAACGTAATTTATTGGTGGTCGTAAAGCCTGAACCATGTCTACGAGGTGATATGACTTGTTATAAAAGCTGTAAAATCAAACTCCGCTCATGTCTTGATCGGCAGTGTTGATATTATTTAAAACCACCCCGTTAAGGCCGGTATGAATATGAGAGTCACCGTTTTGACGATACCCGGAAATGAGTCAGAATTTCTGCACTTCCAGTTCCCTCGTCTCAAAGTCAGCGTTGGTTAGATGCCAGAAATAAGGTATGTGGTTAACACAAGCTGCAGAGATTTAAACGTTTGGTTCGTCGATGTTTAATACGCCAGTAAATACTCCTGTCCCGACTTTTAAAAAGGCGGTTGCTGACAAGTGGCTGAATGAGACCACTAAACTTCAACACGCCCACTGGTCCGCCCTCACAGACTCATGTGGATTTATCATGCCGTTTTCACTTGTTTACTTTTAATAGCATAACATTAGCTTTTTACTTCTGCAGATTGCATGCACGCTTCAAGAAACATAAAAGTGGTGGTAAATGTGTTATGGTCATAAACATTTTGTATATTTTCTGCAACAACCAAAAAGCTAACAAGGAAATCCTCTCAGGGGACCAGTGTGATATTCATCCATTCATTTAACATGCGTGACCCATATTGTATGTTCACCAGGGTTGGAAGATTGGAAAGGGTCTGTGAACTACCACAGGATATATATATATATATATATATATATATATATATATATATATATATATATATAATGTATAACTCATACCATTGATATGTGAACTCATGTTTTGGTTAAGGTATGCCCATTTAAGTGGAGTGTAACAATGCACTTTACCGATGTCAGCTCGGATTTCCAAACTACTTTTCCCCCCCATTAGCTTGTTAGCTCGCTAGCTTACTAGCTTGCTAGCTTACTCCCCACATGGCAAATTTCACATTGTATGCAGTTGACAAATTGATGCTTATGATGGTTAAAGGTTTGTTTCCATCGGCGTGTGTGTATGTGTGTGTGTGTGTGTGTGTGTGTGTACACACTGGTTCTCTGTCTATTATTATTAAAAGAAACTTAAAATAACCAGCCTTCTAGAGCAACAACACAGAATGAAAACCTTCTTCATCTGTTGACGGAGACTTAAGATAACATACTTCAGGTAAGTCCTGGTCTTGAAAACAAAAAGACACCTGAAAGCGAACACAAAGTCTTCTTTAAGTGCAACACAGTTGAGTAACGCATTATGAAATATTTAAATGTGTCCATTGTGAAATATTGACTTAATTATAGGCTCAGTGTAGTGTTGCTCATCAGCAGCATTCCAACCAGATCACTTTCAAACTGTCAGCTGACTGTTTGAAAAACCTGTTGAAACAGTCTGAGACCTAAAAAGAGAGTTTGAGTCGTCTGGATACGATAATATTAAGGTTTTAAAAACTGTTGTGACACGCCGACTATTGAGAGAACATAAACTGTGATTTCATCTGTTTTAGCTAATAAGATTTTTTTTTTAATTCTGTCTCCAGATGAAATAATGGAGAACCCCTAAAATCTGTTTTTTGACATGGGGAGCCTCAAAGGGGTGGAGCCTCAAAGGGGTGGAGCCTCAAAGGGGTGGAGCCTCAGGGTCCCCATCACATGAGGCCATGACGTGCTTCAGTGGTGCTTCTGTTCGGAAACTGCATTTTTATTCAAATTCACTAAAACTACAAACCTTTCTGTGTTTCCGTAGTTCACTGGCTGACGATGATAAACATTTTAATAAAACACTGCAGACTGAGCGCGAGGCGACCGGCTGCAAAGTAACTAAGTACATTTACTTAAGTACAATTCTGACATACTTTTACTTTACTTCACACTTCTGCACCACTACATCTCAGAGGAATATATTGTTCTTTTTTACTGCACCGCATGTGTCTGACAGCTTTAGTTAGTTATACTTTTTACATATAAAAACACACACAGCCTACTTATATGATATGATGCAGTACTATAATACTTATATATACAGTAGTATACAAAGTATCTCAAACTTGCTCCCGTATTGACGAACTACAACATCAGAATACTCATACATGTTTGTTAGAAATAAAAACAACAACATAATAATATATGATAACAGAGTACATTTACTTTTGATACTTTAAGTAAATAATGATGATAATACTTCGGTAAGTAATATTTTGAATTCAGGACTTTCACTGCTACATTCAAACATACATTTTTACTTTTATTTAAGTAAAAAGGTCAGAGTACCAGCTGTGTTTCATTTGAAGGTGTCATTTCATATTTTAACTAATGAAGCTCCACCTTTGAGTTTTAATTATAATATAACATGCACCTCCATTGAAATGTGTATTTAGATTTACTCTTTAATCGCATGTGTCAGTTTTTTTCTTATAATATTTCTATGATGCCCAGAGCACCTTTATATGACGTAATATATAATACTTATGAATAAAACCCTGATTAGTACAATAGATGTTACAGTAAAACGTCAAAGTCAAACTTCACACGCAGTTTAGTACTTTTAGACAAAGTCACAGGTGACTTTTCTGTTATTTCGCTCGTTGGTGCAATAAAAACACAACTCCCTTTATTTATTGTGTGACACACACACAACCCTCGCGTGCTCGGTGTGAAAACGCAAACGGAAGTCCAGAGTTGCCTCGCGCACCTGAAACAAATAATAAAAGCTGCGCCACCTGTAAGTCCTTACAGGTGGCGCAGCTTTTATTATTTGTATTGTTTACCTTTCTGTGGGATCCGGCCGCGCGCTGGTGCTCGTGACAGCACGAACCCCTCGTCAGAACCCCGCTCCTCGTGACGCCTCGGATCTCCTACATGGACACAAAAGTCAAAAAGGTAGAAACGTTTGGCGCACGCGCGCCTCCGCTGCGTCTCGTGCGCGCGGTGACTCCTCCCTCAGGTGCGACGCGAGCTGACAGCTCAGGTGAAGTTGGGGCTCGTTCCCTCCACAGCATCGACATCTTCAAGTCCAGTGTGTTCAGGTACTTTACTTCAGTGAAAAGTACTAATACTCTGTGAAAATACTCTACAAGTACATCATCCTGCTTTCTGAATCTTACTTAAAGGGACAGTACACCCCAAAATCAAAAACACACATTTCTTCCTCTTACCTGCAGTGCTATTCATCAGCTGTTGTTGTTTTTTCTTCCCATTTTAAATGTAAAATGTCTTCCAGTTTTTATTCCTCTATACCACTTTTGTTTATTTTGTCTGTAAAAGGTTGGTTTTCTGTTTATATATATTTTTAAATGTAGATCACTTTGAGCTAAATAGTCTGTATGAAATGTGCTATATAAATTAAGATTATTATCTTGAAACTAAGTCATGATTTCTGGGATGCACTATAAAAAATTGTTTATTTTTTATTTCGGGGTAAACTGTCCCTTTTAAGTGAAAGTATGGATCAATAAATTGCACTTAAAGTACTCTCTGTGCAGTCAAATGTTCCCTGTCAGTGTGTTACTGCTGCACATATCCTGTTTTCTAGTTTAATCTACATCAATGCATCATATTCTATAAGATCATCATATTTGTACGTATCTCTAAATATAAAAACCTGTGTTCAGCTTTGTGACGAAGCATTTTCCAGCTGATCCAAGAGGCTTTTTAAAGAGT
Organism: Myoxocephalus aenaeus; assembly: GCA_038501785.1. Classification (NCBI taxonomy): domain Eukaryota; kingdom Metazoa; phylum Chordata; class Actinopteri; order Perciformes; family Cottidae; genus Myoxocephalus; species Myoxocephalus aenaeus. Next base: position 1,934,017 of record JBAMJR010000026.1, read on the forward strand.
TTATTTACCTGAAAATGTAGGAGGAGCTTATCAACACATAAAGACACTTCATCCTTCAGTTTATCACAAACATTCAACATCAACACATCTGGAGATACGTGGTTTTATCTGGACAGGTTGTTAAAAAATACAATCTTTAAAGTCAGAGTAAAAAGTAGTATTTAAACAAAATGGAGACCCTGAATGTGCACGAGTCTCATTCTGAAAGTGGCAGCGAATCAAAGCGCGAGCTCATAAATCAAGCGGAAGCTCAGGTGGAGACTCCACGACCTTATGGACCATAACCCGACCCCCACCACGCCCCGGGGGGCCTCACCGCGCCCCACTCAACGGTCACCAGATAACGGCACGCTGATGACGAGGAGACGAGGAAATATTCACACCGAGCTTCAAAAGCGGACGGACGGAGACGTCCCTGCAGCCCGAAGCATCGGGGAAACCCTGTTTTACGCCCCGAGGGGCTGAAGAGAGATTACATTATCGGTGCATTTATGCCCAGGCAACAATAAAACTGACCTTTGGCACAAACATGAACATTTTATATGCAGAATATTACAATAATGTCACAACACAGCCGTTTGTGTTTGGGCTCTGGCGGAGTTTTATGGTTTTATGATTTAAGAGTTCTGATTTCAGCGATTTACGGCGTGTTCGATATCCAGTCGATGTGATCCACTGCACCTTCCTCTCTGAACGCAAAAGAAAGAGATGAACCACCTGTTAACCTGTTTTACTTCCGCGTGCACAGGCAGTATTGAAATAAAGGAAGAAGTGTTTCACACTGGATCTGTGTTGAGAGTTTACTAACTGCTTTACACCAGCATGTCATTTAAATTGCATTCCAATGCGTTAAAAAAACAGCTTTGTGCAAACCAGCTTTTCTGGTTATTCTGGCCCACAATCCTCTGCACAGTTATTCTGGCCCACAATCCTCTGCACAGCGGATTCTTTTGAGCAAGACAGTCTGCGCTCACGGTGCACGACGAAGTAGAACGGCCCAACTGAATGCATGCTGCATGCTACATGCTACATTGTGTACTGAGAGTAAAGAGAAAAGTGTGTCACTTGTTATGGCAACAGGCCAACTTTTATCCGTCTAAACTGGACTTTGTCAGCTGCACTTTGAGCTAAAATGAATAACGAGTCGAAAAAACACGTTGCCTTAAATCGAATTACTTTTGTAAATGTTTTTATTCATGTGAATTTGTCGGCAGATTTTGATAAACAAATAACAAGCTTTGTAAATTTCCACAAAAAAAGTAAAATAATAATAATAATCTAACCAGTTGGCAGCCTCGGCCCAGTGGTTGAGAATAACTGGTTTATTTTTTTACATTTAAATAGTATTCTGGGTTGGTCTAGGTATCAAGTATTGAATAAAGTCATATTAAATTCAATATGCTACTGTTAGCACGTTACATTAGCATATGTTCATCACATGCCTGCGGCAGCGTCAGATGTTCCCGGTGTGACGTGAGCGTGAAGGTCGTTCAGGTCGAATGCAAAGCAAATTATTTGTTTATTTTAACAGTTTCTTGTCCCCAAACCGCAGCAGTTTGACAGTTTAAACTCAGAGTGGTCACCTGTGAACGCCTCCGTGTCTCTGCATCGACTTTATGTGCAATTGCGTCATCGCAAACGTTCACTTTTTTTAACATTCTGACCTTCAAAGTCGTATCCTCCTCCTGCGGATTTCCACTAAAGATTCTGTTTTGCTTCATTGCATAACCACAAAAAGAAAAAGAAACGCCTTTCAGACTGATGGTTTAAACTAGGGAAACCCTCTTCGATGACCTCGTCTTCTCTTTCTCTCTAAAGGGCCGAGCTGCATCAAAGAATAAGACCTTAAAAAAATGGTTTGATGAGGTTCTTCTCCAGAGTCGGTGTTTTACTACCGTAAACGTTGGGTTACGAGCCGCTACTACCTTTGGTCAGTGTCCCCGTTAGCTCCCCGCTGTAGCCAGCTGGGGCTCCTGCTAGTGCTCCGTTACTTCCCCGCTAACTTCCGCTAGCTCCCCGAAAACCACCGAAGGTAGCGACACCGACACCGACTTGGGCAGAGGGGACGCGGGCAGTAGCAGCAGCAGCGCTAGCTAGCTAGCTAGCAGCAGCGCTAGCTAGCAGCAGCAGCCCTAGCTTGCTACAGCGGGGACTGACCGGCCTTAGGAGCGGCTTGTAACCCAACGTTTACGGTACTCAGATGGAGTTTAGAGGAAAATCAATGTTCTGCTGTGGACGTATTTTAGACACCTAAACATAAAAATCAATATCAGTGTAAGTGAACGCTAGATTTTTAATATTTCGTCCGCTTTAGCTCGTCATCAGATGGGGAACGAAGCCACCAGACTCCATTGATGAAAAACGGTGATTTGACCCTTCAGAGCACGGGAGCAGCCGGTCTGCCGCCGCCTCGATCGGTAGGTTAGTTTGTTAACCGTGTGACTCTGCCGGCTCACGCGATAACGCACAAAAAACTAACCGATCGAGGCCACACAAAAATAAATAAATCCTCTCTGAGTCTGCAGGCGTAGACGCCACGTTGGACGCCTTCAGGTGCGGTGAGCGATCCGGTCCACGCTCTGCTGGATGTCAGACAGCTTCTTCAGCAGCTGGTTGACTTTGGTTTCGTCAAACTCCAGACACACAAACTCTGAGTCCTGAGGAGGAGGAAGGAGGAGACATTATATTAAAACACATGATCTATTCTCGGATTATTAGAGCAGACATTCAGAGCTTTATAGTAAACAAATGGTGGGATTCAGGTCATCAGCTTGTGTCTCTATTGAGCTCCGACACGCTGAAACATGAACGCTCTTCAATGCCTTTTGTTTTTTGTTAAATTATCTTAATAGATAGCAGCTTTCCAACTACACAATTTAAGAGTAAGATTGTAGATTTGGGGTAGCCTATCACTTTTTAACTAACATTTTGTGTTGGAATTGGGATGAAATATTTGAATATATTTCTGTAAACCTTCATACGGTATTTTATTTATATTTTTCCAAATTTCCATGAGCAAACATTTAGTGAAATCTGGGTGTGAACATGAAAAAGTGAGTAAATGTAGCATTTAAACTAACAATGAGAATACAAAGCATACAGTAAACCTTAAATGACTCAAATGAATGAGAGACGATAGTTTGATTAAAAGAATAAACATTTATATAGATGCCTGTATGTATGCCTGCTTATATTTTGAGCGTCTTTCTTTTAAAAGCATATTAATTATTTCAAAATCAGCGTAAATGAACGTCATGAACACATGAATATAACACATTTACATGACTTTTACTACACTTTGAGGATTTTTTTTTTTTTTTTTCAAGGACTTTTCCAGGCCTGGAAATGACCATTTTAAAATTTCATGACTTTTCCATGACTGTAAGAACCCTGTAATGAGCATTAAATAGTGATGATAGATCAGGGTGTCCTAGTTGGAGGACGGAGGAGACAAGAGGAAAGACATGGAGTGAGGGGGAAAGGCCTGAAAAAAAAAAGGGTCTAAAAACAACGGTTTTACATTTTTATGCCGACTTGTCATCTGCCAGCGACTTCATCATTTATATGTTGTTATTTTCTCCTTCACTAGTTTGAAAACAGCAGCATGGACTCTTCTCCCTGAGCTTCGCTGTGTTCATCGCATGCTCTTTAAAGATGGATGAGGTCTGGGCTCTAACAATAGGAGGGCATCCCATCATCGTGTCCTCCCATTGTTCTCCAGAGCGGACGTCACGCCGCGGTGATCACGCACCTGGTTTCCATGGACGCAGCTATCATCATCATCATCAAGCCAAGATTGTTTTATTATCAGGATGTACGTGTGCTCAAGAGTCAGGTGGTGAGACGCCGACTAGAAGAAACGGAAACGCGTGGATATTGATCATAATACAAATTTTAAAACACGGTCAGGGCTGCAGCTGGTGGTTGTTTTGCATTTCCAATTTATCTCTTGATTATTTTATAGGTCACTAGTTCAGTCAACAGTAGTTAGAAAATAGTGACAATGAGTGAAATAGTAACGCTCATCACAGTCATGATGTCATCCATTGGTTTGTGGACTGCCGCTTTGAAGCCTTGAGTTTGGCATTTTGGCCGTCGCCATCTTGATTATTTTTGCAACTAGTAACAGGAAGTGACCATATTTGGACTGTGGAGGAGTGACGTGGACGCCGTTTGCGGCTCTTGCAGCGACCTGTCAATCACCTTGTAGCCCCGCCCCTAAAGCGTCCCCTGCTTTATGGTCTGTTTGACTCTAAATGAGCATAATTTACTAAATGAACATCATGCTGTATTGAAGAAGACTTGAAACTAGAGATTGAGACAAACTCATGTTTACAATGTTTACTGAGGGAATACATCAAGAGAGAAGTAGAGTCATTTATATAGACTTCTATACAACCAGAGGAGTCACCCCCTGGTGGTCAGGAGAGAGAATGCAGCTTTAACACATGAAGCATAGACTTCTATACAACCAGAGGAGTCGCCCCCTTGTGGTCAGGAGAGAGAATGCAGCTTTAACACATGAAGCATAGACTTCTATACAACCAGAGGAGTCGCCCCCTGGTGGTCAGGAGAGAGAATGCAGCTTTAACACATGAAGCATATACTTCTATACAACCAGAGGAGTCGCCCCCTGGTGGTCAGGAGAGAGAATGCAGGTTTAAGACACTTTAGCGCTGGCTTCACTTTTCAGAACCGGAGGTTGCTGGCTGGTTCAGGCAGAAGTATATATAATCATTAGGGCCTCATTTTCGGTCTCATCCAGCTCCACTAGGATTCAAGCGTTTAAGGACACCTCCATGTTTAACGTAACATCCTCCACCGACGTCTGCAACATTCAGGCTTCTGATGGCTGGAATGAGACTTGAATCAACAGTGTGTGTATCCACCTTCACATCCAGAGTGAAAAGCAATTTAAAATGAAATCGGCAAAGAATTCAGCTCCAGACAAACGTTTTGGGTCCATTTTCTAGTTTTACCCACTCAGTGTTTCCCCCACCGTTATAATAGGGGGGCGGGGCATCTCGACAGCGCCAGATCACAAGTCGTCATTTTAGTTTCTCTTTCCTATAGAACAGGTCTACACCTTGTTCTGTTATTAAACTAAACGGCCGTATTTTATTGATCTTATCCACACACAGCTTGTCATTTCTGTCTCTACATGGTCGCGTTAACACTTCTCCTCTGCTCTGCATCGCGCACAGCGGAGTTCCGCCCTGATGCACACAGACACGTGCGCGCGCACACACACACAACACACACACACACACACACAGCAGTGGACAGAGAGCGTCGAAACATATGTCGCATGAAAAGCAGACCGCTATATCTGCGTTTTAAACGCTTCAAGGGTGAAGATGCAACAGCAGCTCTCATGAGAGGAACAACCGGAGTTCTCCTCGCAAAGTACACGGACATAAAACTAAGTCATTAATAAATACATGGAGAAATGCCTGTACTTTCGGGTAAATGTTTACGTTACGCCGTTAACAGGTTACGCTTGCACATACGCGACTTGACTTTTGGCGTTTTGCCAGAAGTCTCCGTGACGTCCTTTCTGCTGCTGCGTCTCTCAAAACAGAAAACAGATCTCAGCTCAACGTTGAACATGAATTGTATCAAATCTACAACCCCGTTTATAAAAGATGTGTAGAGGCTCACTGCTCCACTAATACTGATGCAACCTGATGCTCACATATCTGCACTCATTCTGTTTTGTTTGGCAAAAAAAAAAAAAAGCTTATTGTTTTCCACAATGAGCTATTTAGTAGTAACTAAATATTAGTTATTTTTTTGCACAGATAGAACAATGAAAATAAAGTTATAAGTGATTGCAATTTAAAAATAAAAAATTGTCTGATGGAGCAATCTGATTTACTTGAAAGTTATTGCAATTTTCTTTATTCTGTTATTTATAAAAGCACAGATGGAGTCACAAAATGAAGTTATTTACAGAAAAGGTTTGAGAACCACGACTTTAAGGGTTTGTGTCGGTGTCGTCGCCCCCCCTCTCCTCCTGAAGCTGTAAACCTAGGGGAAACACTGCCACTACAATATTCACACGCAAACAGCACAAATAAAAACGTCCCTCACTAGTTAGTACCCTACTTTTCTAACAGTAAAAATTGTCAAATTGTGTCTGTGTCTGCTTCTGGCCGGGAGACGCTGAGGTTCACCTTCAAGACGTCGCAAGTGACCTCCGCTGAAGTGGTTTCTTTATGTTCCTTCAGACATCCATCTTCCTTCATTGGGAGGTTTACAAAGGCCAGAGCAGAAGATGTAGAAACCAGCGTGGAGACGCACAGGATGAAGCCGATTCCGGACCTGCACTGGATTGAGTCCCGTATCTACTAGGACATCTGGGTCCATGGCGTCCATCGCACAGCAAATCTCATTTTCCCCTCATTTTCCCTCCAACATTTGTCTCAAATCAAAAACACGGGAATAAAAGAGTCCGTCCAATCAATGGTCTAGAATATGGGCATAATAATAACCACGGTCTTGTATTGTTTACTGCTTCTGAGTGCACTGGTCGGTCTGTACCAGGGACAGTCACCGACAGTCATCATTAATGGAACAACAAATTGGTCAACAGGAGCCTAAAAGTTAAACTGGGCTCGTAAAAGAAGAGGAAGAAGAGCCAAGAGGCTCGCAAAGGAGACGAATCTCAACAAGGCTCGGTGTGAACCTGCAGGACAAACCAGTTCTCCTGCATGTTGTCGGGAAACTTTCATGACTTAATTTCTGGCACTCTTACTCAGAACGGGCCCTTCTAGTAGTATCAAGTGAAATCACACTTAAAGGGGCGGAGCTCCACATCCCACAACGGTTGGGTTTGTTTGTGGCTGGCAGGATTTTCTACTCCCTTTGTCAATGTGGATCTTCCCGAGTGACTTTCCCAGCTCACACGCAAACGTTTCACTCCACCAATGAAGGTCAACATATTAAGAGCGGCAATGCTTTGGCACCATTATTCTTGGGGGTGGGGCTTGGAAACTGGGAAAGTAAAATGAGCCTTCTCGTGCGGCCGAGGCTCATTAAAACAGAACAGTAATCCGTCAAACATCCAGAGCCGGGCCTCCTGCGTTACTGGAATATATCTTCCCCCAAAGCCAATTCATGCGTCGGTAGTGTTTACTGGTATTTAAAAAGCATAATGTTTGTTCAAGAACTTTCCTTTTGTTGCACCCCAAATATTCTACAGTATGTAGCAGCAGGGTGGAAGTCTACCAGGCAAGTCCAGTTCTGAAAAGCCATTGCTAAAGTCCTTTTAACGTGCATTCTCTCTAATGTTCACCAGGGGGCGACTCCTCTGGTTGTATAGAAGTCTATGCTTCATGTGTTAAAGATGCATTCTCTCTTGACTACCAGGGGGCGACTCCTCTGGTTGTATAGAAGTCTATGCTTCATGTGTTAAAGATGCATTCTCTCTTGACCACCAGGGGGTGACTCTTCTGGTTGTATAGAAGTCTTTGCTTCATGTGTTAAAGATGCATTCTCTCTTGACTACCAGGGGGTGACTCTTCTGGTTGTATAGAAGTCTATGCTTCATGTGTTAAAGATGCATTCTCTCTTGACTACCAGGGGGTGACTCTTCTGGTTGTATAGAAGTCTATGCTTCATGTGTTAAAGATGCATTCTCTCTCCTGACCACCAGGGGGCGACTCCTCTGGTTGTATAGAAGTCTATGCTTCATGTGTTAAAGATGCATTCTCTCTTGACCACCAGGGGGTGACTCTTCTGTTTGTATAGAAGTCTATGCTTCATGTGTTAAAGATGCATTCTCTCTTGACCACCAGGGGGTGACTCTTCTGGTTGTATAGAAGTCTATGCTTCATGCGTTAAAGATGCATTCTCTCTCCTGACCACCAGGGGGCGACTCCTCTGGTTGTATAGAAGTCTATGCTTCATGTGTTAAAGATGCATTCTCTCTCCTGACCACCAGGGGGCGACTCCTCTGGTTGTATAGAAGTCTATGCTTCATGCGTTAAAGATGCATTCTCTCTCCTGACCACCAGGGGGCGACTCCTCTGGTTGTATAGAAGTCTATGCTTCATGCGTTAAAGATGCATTCTCTCTCCTGACCACCAGGGGGCGACTCCTCTGGTTGTATAGAAGTCTATGCTTCATGTGTTAAAGATGCATTCTCTCTTGACCACCAGGGGGTGACTCTTCTGGTTGTATAGAAGTCTATGCTTCATGTGTTAAAGATGCATTCTCTCTTGACTACCAGGGGGTGACTCTTCTGGTTGTATAGAAGTCTATGCTTCATGTGTTAAAGATGCATTCTCTCTCCTGACCACCAGGGGGCGACTCCTCTGGTTGTATAGAAGTCTATGCTTCATGCGTTAAAGATGCATTCTCTCTCCTGACCACCAGGGGGCGACTCCTCTGGTTGTATAGAAGTCTATGCTTCATGCGTTAAAGATGCATTCTCTCTCCTGACCACCAGGGGGCGACTCCTCTGGTTGTATAGAAGTCTATGCTTCATGTGTTAAAGATGCATTCTCTCTTGACCACCAGGGGGTGACTCTTCTGGTTGTATAGAAGTCTATGCTTCATGTGTTAAAGATGCATTCTCTCTTGACCACCAGGGGGTGACTCTTCTGGTTGTATAGAAGTCTATGCTTCATGTGTTAAAGATGCATTCTCTCTCCTGACCACCAGGGGGCGAGTCCTCTGGTTGTATAGAAGTCTATGCTTCATGTGTTAAAGATGCATTCTCTCTCCTGACCACCAGGGGGCGACTCCTCTGGTTGTATAGAAGTCTATGCTTCATGTGTTAAAGATGCATTCTCTCTTGACCACCAGGGGGTGACTCTTCTGGTTGTATAGAAGTCTATGCTTCATGTGTTAAAGATGCATTCTCTCTTGACTACCAGGGGGTGACTCTTCTGGTTGTATAGAAGTCTATGCTTCATGTGTTAAAGATGCATTCTCTCTCCTGACCACCAGGGGGCGACTCCTCTGGTTGTATAGAAGTCTATGCTTCATGTGTTAAAGATGCATTCTCTCTTGACTACCAGGGGGTGACTCTTCTGGTTGTATAGAAGTCTATGCTTCATGTGTTAAAGATGCAATCTCTCTCCTGACCACCAGGGGGCGACTCCTCTGGTTGTATAGAAGTCTATATAAATGACTCTACTTCTCTCTTGATCTATTCCCTCAGTAAACATTGTAAACATGAGTTTATGGTCTCAATCTCTAGTTTCAAGTCAAACAGACCATAAAGCAGGGGATGCTTTAGGGGCGGGGCTACAAAGTGATTGACAGGTCAATACTACAGGGTTGTCCTGTCTGGGAGTTGTCTTTCCGACAATACAGTGGGTCTACAAGTTATTATTACGTCTTTAATTCAAGTATAAATGTTTTACATTTGTTATACAACAACTAAGTTTAAATGCGTAGACCTTAGCTGTGTCCCCGTTGCATACAACACTATAATGTTGTAAATATCACAGCACCAAAAGCTGTCAGCCAAATTGCAACTTCGGGCAATTATACATGTCAGACCCTCATGAATATCTGGCATTTTTGATGAACGGCGGTGCAGCAATAGTGTGACGCAGAGGCCCTGTGCTGTCTGGCTTTACTGGTTTGTTCCCAGCACGGATGTGTGAAACCGAACGAGGAACCGCCGGCTGTCGGCCTCACCTGCCCGGCTCTGCCCAGCTCCAGCTCCACGAGGGCCACGGGGCCGCCGTGGTCCGCGGCCCCCCGGCTGGCCGCGGCCTGGAGGTCCACCCTCCAGGAGAGGCCCCTGAGGCCGGGCTCCCAGCGGCTCTGAGCCAGCAGGCTCTCCCTCACCCGGACCCGCTGGCTCTTCCAGAAGCGGGAGAGGGCGGCGGCCTGCTCGGCAGTCACCCCGCCGCCGGCCTGCCGCCTGGTCTGGGCCGTGAGGAAGGCCTCCAGCTGGGCGGGGTCCATGTCGGCCGCGGCGATGGACTGGGAGGGGGTGAGCATTAAAAACACAGTGTCAGGATTTATTGTTCTTTTAAACACAAGCCAGTCAGAGCTGTGCACCAACTACATGTTTTAATACACACTTCTTGTAGAACATGGCAGTAATAGAAGTACTCAGAGCTTTTACTTTTGTAAAAGTATAAAAAAAACAAGTCTAAAAGGTGTTTTCCTATGCACCAAACTTTTTTTTACTTTCTTTGGGTGGGGGGGGGGGGGGGGGGGGGGGAATTATCTATTTACTTTATTTATAATTTCATTTCATCTACTTGTGTATTTTTTCTTCTTCTTTTTCCTAAGTTGTTATGTAATTTTCTGTAATGTTTAATGTAGTGTGCTCTGCATGTTCTCTTGCATTGTGAAAATATTTGGAAAAATAAAATATTCCCCCCCCCAAAAAAAACTAAAAACTAAAAACAACAACAATATAACTAAAAGTCCTGAATAAATTTTTTTTGTTTTTTTTTACATAAAAATACTAAAAGTATGGTCAGGAAACTGATAAATATGATAAATATGTACTAAAAGTATCAAAATTAAATGTATTCATCATGCAGAATGGCTCCTTTACAAGGATTATCATTGAATACATGTAATAACGTAGTACTGTTGTAGGATGTCAATTTTAAATACTTTGTATAGTATTGGGTAGATTAGTATTATAGTACTGCATCATATCTTATCAGGATATCTTGTGTTTTTCTAAACGTAAAAAGTATATCTCAGTGTCAAATAAATGTAGTGGAGAAAAGAAATGCAATATATCCCTCTGAGAAGTATTAAGTATGTATTTTACCTTGTTTGTATGCTATGAAACAGTTGTATTAATCCACTGATGTTGTTTGTGTTATATATATATATATATATATATATATATATATATATATATATTCTAAATGACACATTTGAAGTTCTGTGGTTGTGAAGAGCAGTGGAGCTGCAGTGACAACAGGTAAAGTGTCAACGCTGCCCCCTGCTGGCCAGAGGAGAGACACACAGGGAGACTGATGCATGAAAATATATCATACGTTTCACCTTTTGTCACCTTTTACATCAAGAACATATTTATATCCACGAGTTATTAGCAGACATCCACCTGAAAACCTTTATAAGCATCTTATTGTTGAATATTACATTGAGCTTCCTCCAGTATTTTTACACTATAACTTGAACATTACTCTCATATTACAGATATTTATATATACTGTATATCTTCCTTGTAAATATATTGTTTTCTTCTTCCTTTAGTGCTACTTTTAAATACTTTGTTCTATTTTGTTGCCCATTTTATTATTCATATTCCAATCCAATCTGTACTGACATATTGGATTTATAGTGTTTACGCTCGTAAATAACAAGTTTCACAAAGATATCTAAATATTTTATATTTTTTGGATAATAATAGAATATCAGTAAAACTGCCTGATATTTAATTTCATTTAAATGTAATTCAGGGACCTATATGACGGATATCATATGCTCATTTATCACAACTTTACATTTATATCGACTCACAAAAAGCAACTAAAACATGATTTTGACATTTTTATGACATGGACTTGGATTAGTTGTCACAATAAATATAATGATGTTGGATTGTTTCACCCCAAGTACACACGACTCCTCCAGCTGTGTATTATGTCTAGTATTAGCATTATGTGTACTTAAACCTGCACTATACATCTGATACTTGCACTGCCTTCATTATTCATATCTTCCCCTTACCGTTGATTATCATTTATATTACCACTACATTGGTCTACATGTATATATTACGCTGGACATTACAGCTTTTTGCCCTTCTGGTTTGATGCTAAACTGCATTTATGTTTGTGTCAGCACCTGAAAATATAATTAAATCTAATCCATTCTTAAATATTTCACTTTATATTTTCCTTGTGCATTCCTGTATTGTACGACAATAAAGCAGAAACCTTCCACAAGTGATATTTGTGTCAATATAACAAATTATATTTAACTAACTTATTTTGCAGTTGGAATAAGTACTCCGACTGTAAACAACTACTTTACTACAAGGGGAAATCCTGCTTTTCAAAACCTCATTTAAGTAAAAGTATGCAAGTAGTATCAGCTAAATGTAATTTTAAATACTTTATTTATCTGAAGAAGTAGGAGGATTTTATCAACACATAAAGGAAACACGTCATCCTTCAGTTTATCACAAACGTTCAACGTTTACAGATATACAGATATAGTATACAGATGCAAAAATGGAAATACTCAAGTAAAGTACAAGTACCTCGACTGTGTACTTAAATACAGACAGTAGTGTTACACTGATGTCACAATAAAAGACACTTTTAGCTACAGCTGAATGTCTAAAATGTAGAGAAATAAGTAACATATAAATTAAAATAGTGTGTATGTATATTTATATATATATATATATATAAAATTGAAATAAGTAACCTGTAAATGAAAATAGTGTGTGTATATATTTACATATACAGTGTTATTTCTGCTGCGTTACCTTCAGGAGGCCTTTCATCCGCTCGTGCAGGACCGTGAACTCCTCGCGCGGCAGCTCGCGGTAGAGCTCGCGCTGCAGCAGCTCCTCCGTCATGTCCGCGTTGTTGTGATAAACTCGTTGAGCTATTCCGTTCAGAAGTCCGCTCAGAGACTTCGCAGCGTCCACGTCCGCCATGTTGGCTTCTCTGTCACATGAGCGCGGGCGGAGCGTGTCACGTGAAGGCCGCTCCTGCACGGCATTCTGGGAGTTGTAGTTTGGTCTTTGGTTTTCCAGCGCCAGAGCAGGAACGTTTATTCGTTTATTTTAAAATGTCTCCCCACTTTTAAATTAATCTGTTATCACGGTTATTAGCTCGGCGTGGTTTATTAGAACACTTTCGTTAAATTATAACAAAACATTCAATGCCGGAAGTATGAGAGCAACGATATATACTGTATATATATCTCATACTTCCGGTATTGAATGTTATATATATATATATATATATATATATATATATATATATATATATATATATATATATATATATATATATATATAACAGCAAGAACTGGTCAAGTTAAAGTTGCAATGTTTAAGGTTTAATCATTTTATAGTAAAACTAATTCCAACTTTAACTTAAATAATAGTACAAAATGTGTACTGATATTAATTATCAAGTCTTTACTTAAGTTAACATTCACTGTGGATTCCACACGCTGATACCCCTCTAACACACTACTTCATCTATGATACACATCTAATGGCCCAGTTCACTTCCTTTGTTATATAGCAAAACCATCCAATTCCTCTTTTATTTCAAATGTATTGAGGGAGTCAGTTAGATGTTGTTTTATACATTACCAGTCAACTAACTTACATAACACTGTTTCTCTGTGGACGAGAGGCCAAAACATAAAAGGAGATCATATCCATAGATGTATGTGCAGACAGGGACAACAAAATGAAGTCCAAAGCAGCAGCAGGAAATCAATGTTATTATCATCACTTTGGTTTTTACTCTGTTGGATAATCTCAAAACAAATGGATGTTTAGAATATTTTTTGAGACGTATTCACATCGAAGCTTCAGCAGCCAAATGAAGGAAATAAATAAAATGATACATTCAGCAGCTAAACCGAACTAAAGAGTGAGGTTGCGTGAGCTCGACCTCGTTAGAACCCACGAACAAGACGGAGAACTGAGAACATCGCTCCCGTCCTAAATATCTCCTTTTATGTCTCAACAACGCTGATTTTACTTGATATAAATGATTTAACTCTAATTATTTTAGTGTCGGCCTGCTTGTTCCGATCAGAGAGACAAGGTGTCGCTGTCCTTCGTCTGTTTAAATCCCACAATGCCGCCGTCTGTCTTCACCGTCTTTAGTGTATACGGTGGTCCTGCCAGCGGGAGAGGAGGGGAAGGGACAAAATTCTCCTGATTGAAGAAGTTTCTTGCAGACTCTAAAGCTGGGAGCCCAGGGGTTGGGACAGGTGGACTCTGCAACCACTAGGGCTATTTGAATAATTTTGGTGTTATAATAAAAGCGTATAATGTGAGTTGTGTGTTCAGATGTGTAAATATCAGTCTATATGTTACCGGTTATGAGTAAATGAAGATGACACACAACACAAAAATTAAAGTTTCAGGTCCGTCTATAAAATAAAAATCCCTTTCAGGATGATTATTTCTTTGAAATGATGCAGCTGTAAGGTCCAACTCTAACCCAAATCATAGCTCAATATGTGAACATTCACTAACCCAAATCATAGCCCAATATGTGAACATTCACTAACCCAAATCATAGCTCAATATGTGAACATTCTCTAATCGAAATCATAACACAATATGTGAACATTCTCTAACCCAAATCATAACACAATATGTGAACATTCTCTAACCCAAATCATAGCTCAATATGTGAACATTCTCTGAACCAAATCATAGCTCAATATGTGAACATTCTCTAACCCAAATCATAGCTCAATATGTGAACATTCTCTAACCCAAATCGTAGCTCAATATGTGAACATTCTCTAACCCAAATCGTAGCTCAATATGTGAACATTCTCTAACCCAAATCATAGCACAATATGTGAACATTCTCTAACACAAATCATAGCACAATATGTGAACATTCTCTAACCCAAATCATAGCTCAATATGTGAACATTCGCTCTGCAAAGGTTGACTTTGATAAAATGAAGCAGAACAAAGTTAGAGAGGGTTTAGAACAGATAGTCTCCAAAATGGGCATTTGGGCACATCTGTGTCATTTTAATTTTTTCATGTACCAAACCATATATTTCACTTGTGGTGTTCAATACATCCAAATACAGCTTTCTACATACAGTTTTCTTCTTAAAAAAAAAAATTCAAAACAACAACAAAATTCAAAACAACCTATAGTTTCTCCTGCATCTGTATCTGAAACACAGAGAACACAAGTAAATACATTTACGAAGTAAGTATGAGTATAATTTCAAGGTGCGTGTACTTGACTTTAGTATTTCTACTTGATGTAACTTTATATACTCTCTACTACATCTCAGAGGTAAATATTGTACTTTTTACTCCACTACTTTATAGATGACAGTTTTTCATCTCCTTCCTGTCGAGGTAAAACCTTGTATCTCCAGATACAAAGTGTTGATGCTGAATGTTTGTGATAAACTGAAGGATGAAGTGTTTCCTTTATGTCTTGATCCTCCTACTTCTTCAGATAAACTCTTTAAAAAGCCTCTTGGATCAGCTGGAAAATGCTGAAAAATGAAGCTGAAAAC
The DNA here is from genome assembly GCA_038501785.1 of Myoxocephalus aenaeus. Classification (NCBI taxonomy): domain Eukaryota; kingdom Metazoa; phylum Chordata; class Actinopteri; order Perciformes; family Cottidae; genus Myoxocephalus; species Myoxocephalus aenaeus. The sequence continues at coordinate 1,949,233 of JBAMJR010000026.1, forward strand.
AGTTTTTTATTTCTAGAGACGCTACAAACATGATGAACTTATAGAATATGATGCATTGATGTAGATCAGGGGTCTCAAACTTGCGGCCCGCGGGGCATTTGTGGCCCCCCTCCCAACGGCCCGCTGCATAATGCCAAAAGTAGCATATTTCCGGACCGCAACTTCTTTTCTTTTTTATGTATATATATATATATATATAATTATTTATTTTTTTCTTCATATGAATTCAAACTACCCCGTAATATACAATTGAAATAAAAAACAAAATTCTATTAACATTTTTTATTTAGTTTGGCTCAAAAATAATGGCAAAGGTCAAAGGTGACCCCACATGACCGGGCAGTTTGGGATAAGAAGCAGCAGGTTACGGGGCAGCTGTCTGCAGACCCCTTCAGGATGTGGAGAGAGTCCTGAGTCTGTTGCAAATGGAACTTATTGACTTTTAGTGCAACGGTGATCTAAAAGCTAAATTCAGAGTCACAAGGAAAACCAGACATGACAGTTTATGAGAGACTTGCCTCCATCCTTCCCTGAGCAGACTAAAGTGATCAGTCGGGTAATGTGCCTTTTTGGAAGCACATATCTGTGAGAAACCTTTCTCCACTATGAACTTTAATAAATGCAAGTACTGGTCCAGGCTTAGTGATGCCTATCCTGAAGCTGTACTCAGGGTTTCTACTGTGACCTCCATCAGGGTTTCTACTGTGACCTCCATCAGGGTTTCTACTGTGACCTCATCCGGGTTTCTACTGTGAGCTCCATCCGGGTTTCTACTGTGACCTCCATCAGGGTTTCTACTGTGACCTCCATCAGGGTAAATGTGTTTCAGCTGTGAGCAGAAGATCATTGTGATCTCCTATGAGATCACAATACCAGCGGAGGCCCCAAGCCACATTGAGTTTGAGACCCCTGGTGTAGATTAAACTACCCAACAGTGTATAAATGCATGTACAGCAGTAACATGCAACACACACATGAATGCAGGACTTATTGCAGTATTTATTAGAGACACTTCTCCCTCCAGTGTATGTCATATTGTAATATTTCATGAGTGTATTGTCTTTGTGTTTTTACCCTTGCAAAGTCGCTGTACTCCTGCAGAGACCATCTCCTGGAAGCAAACAGATGCATTTGGATGAAAACTGGAGAGCTGTGAAGACGTGTGAACACAAGCTGTTGTTCCAGGACTCACCTGTTATCAGGTTGGGCCCTTTTCGAAGTCTCTATGTACGAATCCTGCTGCTCCAGCTTCCTCTTGGACCTGTGGGAGCGAACACGGGCGACATGTTGAGAGCCGTGTGGAGGCAATCAAGGGCTAATCAATATCAGTTTAAGTGAACGCTTTATTTATAATATTTTCACTTCTTTATCTTTCTGTCAGACCACACCTTTATCGTTCATTTCATTTCACCTCCCAGAACACGAGTTGCTGATCGACCTGATAGTTTGTTTGTGTGAATCCAAATTAACTTTTTAAAACTTCAAAGTGACACAAACAAGCAGACTGAGGCAAAATTGTCAAAATACATTTTGTTGTTTCTTTAAACTCCATCCACTGCAGTAAAACACTGAAGAAGAAGCTCACACGAACCACACTTTAAAACATCAGAACTGTCCCTTTAGGTTGACATGACGCACCTGTTAACAGAAACCAGTCTCACCTGACGTTCAAGGCAACGGCAGCCATCAATCCCAGCATGCTCAGGGCCAGCATGGTGCCCAGAGCGATGATCGTGGCCTGGCTGGAGGCGGAGCTTTGAGGCTTCAGCACCACGTGGAAGTCAACATCCGCCCCGAACACTTTGACGAGCTCCACCCTCACAGCAGCCGATTGGCTCTGCAGCTTCCTGGTGGACAGGTGCAGAGAAAATGTTGCGTTTCATTATTTGGTTTACTGGACTTGTTTGGGGGCTTAAATTTGGCTTTTCGGTTCCTCAAGGACAACGCAGGACAGAGTACGCATCACCTGACTGGTGGAAGAAGTGTTCAGATCCTTTACTTTAGTAAAAGTACTAATACAACACTGGGAAAAGTCCTGCATTGAAAATTTTTACTTAATACAAAATATACAAGTATAATCATAAGAAATGACACTTCTGTACCATTATATATTATTAGGTTATTATTACTCGTGCATTCATGTAAAACCTCAACATTATTACTGATTCATTACAAATTACAAAATAAATCATAAATAGGGTCAATTAATTATCTGATGTTCAAGCTGTATTTGAACAAACTGTTCCAACAAAACATATTTCATAAGCTTTTACTTGTATTTAAAGTCAAATTAATGTAAAGAAGTCAAAACTATGATATTTCCCTCTGAGATGTAGTGAAGTAGAAGTATGGTGGCATAAACTGAAAATACTAATGAATGTACTACACTGACCGAAGGTAGTAGCGGCTCGTAACCCGACTCTTACGGCAGTTTACGTTCAACCAAAGTATGCTAACTATAATATATTAATCAGCTCATAACCTCTGCATGTTGTAATTGACGTTTGAACATTAAAATCAAACTCTTACTCCGTGACCTCCTCCGAGGAAACGACCTCTGCACCGTCTTCCGCGATGAAGGCCACCCTCGTCTTCACGGCGGCTCTCTGCGTTCTGGACTCGGAGGATCCAGTGTCGGCGTTCGACACCTCAAGGACCTTCACCGTCCAGCCCAGAGCCGCTCCCAGAGACCTGAGAGGAGAGGAGAGGGACTTTATGAGGATGTAAATAAATTATTATTATTCTTAAATATGTGACGGACTCGTCTCACTTCTCCAGCTCGGGGACTTTGTTCTCCACGACGTTGGCCGGCTGGTTGAGGGAGATGACCGTCACGTCCCTGCTGCTCGCGCTGCCCTGCACCTCCACCTTCATGTGCAGAGGACTTTATTTAAATTATTAATAATTATTGCTTTGTATCACCTGAGCACATCGAAATGACAACGGCAGAGTAGACGGGAAGCAGGAAAGATTATTAGAATAAATAAACACCAGAGGAAGGACTTTAAAATCAGTCATTCACGCGCTTTTATTAGGGAAGTTTAAAACATGCACTTTATTATTTATTGTAAAAACAAATCTTAAACCAACTTCATACCTTTCTATTCTTTTGAGATATTGGGAGGAGGGTATCTTTGTGTTTTTATTTGAGGGAAAGATCCAAAGAAGAGTGCTACAGTACCAGGAACATAATATTCATTCTCAACTATTTTGTATTATCTGGTTTTAGTAACATTTAGATTCAAAAGTAATATTCTGCTCAAATTCCTTGTGAAAAATGGTAAGAAAATGAATTCTCTGTTGAATTTACATTAATATTTTCAGCCAAGGACTGGTTCTAGACCAGTGGTTCTCAACTGGTCTGGCTCCGGGACCCACCATCCCCCCTGGATGACAAGCCGCGACCCAAATCGAGGAACATTCTCAACTTCTCAAATTAATTTAATGAAAAGATGGTGCAGTTTGAACCTGAGATAGTACAGTACAAAACGAGCAGCTGGTGGCGATGCTAGAGAGGGAACTATTCCCTTTTACATTCAATTACAGTAGCTGCATTTGAATTCAAAACTAAAAGCGCATCTTCTGGACACGAGGTATTACAACATACATAACTATTCAGAATCTTCAGCCATTTTTAAGACAGACTCAACGCTTTCATGCACAAATAAAAAAGTCCAACAACTAAGAAGTAGTTTCAAAAAGACTCAAATGACCTAACTGAGAATACTCACTCACTGAATCTATGACAAACACTTTAATGTGGAAAAAGTCACTGTCTGGAGGAGCAGCTTTTCCACAAATTCAAAATAAATTAAACAAAAAGTGCAATTCAAAAGGATTCATACAAAAGTACTTTACAGAAAATTAAGCAGCACTCAATTCTCCTCACGACCCCAGAGTTTCTTCCTGTCATGCAGGCAGCGCCATCAGTTGTCAATGTTATATTCAGTAGGCTGTTTAATTTAATTATCCTAAAAACCCAGAGTCTCCCCATATCAGGATGGTTTGACCCAACCTGGCACACGCTGCTGAAAACATGTTAAAACCAGTGCAAAACAAGTTAAAACCAGAGCCGGCAAAATAATGACACTCCGCTGCATAAAAAAGTCCCTTCAAAATAAAACCACAGGATGAAAAAAAAAAAAATATATATATATATATATATATATATATATATATATATATATATATATATATATATATATATGCTTTTTTTTTTTTTTTCTTCAGGCAAAGGCCTGCGACCCACTGAAAACGGGTCCGCGACGAGAATCACTGTTCTAGATAACAGGTTGAATTCCACCACTAGAGGGCGCCAAAGCCCCCCCCCCCCCACACACACACGCGCAAGACCTTTATACTGTCAGTACTTAACTAACTAAATAATCAATATACTGTGCCGACAATAAACAAACAGCGTAGAAAGAACGGAGAACATATGTGTAATAATTTAAGTTTTTTTGAGAAGTTGTTTTCCATGATACGTTTGGAAAAATAATATTTGTGGGTGTGTTTTAGTGGACGCTTCCTGCATCTTTCTTTCTAATGAGGTATGATCGCAATGTAAGAATCAGAGAAATGATTTCCTTCATCCGTCTTTATGAAATGCTGAAAAATTAAACAGTTTTGTCCTCTATTAGTGTGTTGATTTTCATGTTTTCCTCTCACTCGCCTCCACTTTGGTCGTAGCGTGAAGTCCTCCGGGGTCTTTGGCCGTCACCTCCAGTGCCGCCACCTGTCCGGCCAGCGCCGCCGCCGACACCACGTACACCTGCCCCGAGGACGGGTCCACGTCGAAGTGAGGACTGCTGCTCAGGCTGTAGACCAGCTGAGCCTCGTCCCCGAGGTCAGGGTCCGAAGCCTTGGGGGCAAAGATGGAGATTATTCATCCTAACTGACCGCTGCACGTCCAGCACACCGGTTCCCTTTACATCTGCTGAGTCACCACACGGAGTTTATAACTGGTTTAAAACGTTCTGACCTAAAGAAGTAAAGGAGTCCATCAGCGAGAGAAGCTTCTGCTTCTTACAGCGTTTCTTAATGTCTGTTCTCCCCTCAGCATCGGACCAAACGACCTAAAGAGCGCTCGTTTGTTTAGTCACCGGCAAAGTTTGGGTTCAGAAAGAGAAACGCAGTCCGTCATCGCAAAGTTTCACACAAGAGACAATTATCATAATTAAAATGCTGTACTATGACTTTTTAATGCAATATTACACTGACTTTTGACAGACGATAGAGGGCTTTTTTTTAATTAGTTTTTGGAACCTTTTAATAAAATTCATAACAAACCCATACTCAAAAAGTCATAGTACAGCTGCTGTACTATGGGTATGAGTTTGTTATGATTTTATTTTATTTTTTTACTATACTATTGCATTTGCATGACTTTGTTCTACATGCTACACATGACTATTTAGACTTAATTTTTTTTGGACAATTTTTTCATTTCTTTTTTATGACTTTCACATATTATATCATAATGTTTAATTATTTGTTTGTTCTACACCAGGGGTGCCCAATACGTCGATCGCGATCTACCAGTCGATCGCGATCTACCAGTCGATCGCGAAGGTAGTGCGGGTAAAGTCACAGAAAAAATGACTTCCTGTTAGTTCTGAACTTTAGGCTTCTTGTAGTTTACAGATCACGTTTGGATTTATTCATATGTGTTTATAAATATATATTTATGTATAAATGTGTGTGTAGCTGCATTCTTTTTTTTTTATGTCTGCCTGTGAAATACATTACTACTGGTTTTGATATGTGTTGTATAAATAAGATTTTGTATTAACAACCACACAAGATATGTTTTTAGATTAAACATGAGACTAATAGTCAACAATCCAGCGTTAAGTATTACAACTACACATAAAATAAGGATTTTCTACAACATGTGGTGTTTGCTGTCAGATCTAAGAACCAATTAGCTCTCTGATGTGGCGACAGCCAGGCGTTTCCCATCATGCACTGCGCCACGCAGTCGGTGGAGAGCTACTGCGGCGCCTGGCTCTGACATCAGGGGCTGCCTTGCTCTCGTGAGATTATCATTATGGCGTCAGAGCAAATTGGCATCAAGTCGGACACTAATCTAACCAGCATGCATTGCGCGCCGATCGCCGCCGATTGATTCTGAGCAGAACTGGCTCATCTCCAGCGAGCCTATTATTGTCAATCACCACAGACAGTGCGCCCGCAATGGTTGGCAGCTTGAATGGATTTATTGCCAAGCACAGGGAGGACAACGTTTTCCCCGACTTTCTTAATTACCACTGCATAATACACCAACAAGCATTATGCACTACAATGCTAAACATGAAAGAGATCATGGATGTGGCAACGAAGATCGCCTGTTCTGTTCGAGCGAGACCTCTTCAAAGACGGCTGTTCCGTGCGCATCTGGAGAAGGCCGACTGTATAATAATATTTTTATAATATTAAGTCCAAGCACCGTTCCACCATGAGTGATGACCATTTAAGAGTGCCTGGGGCTGGCTACCAGCAGCTACTGTCCGGACTATGCAACCCTGCTGGTTCCATTCAGTGCATCATCAGAATAAAATGTAATGACCAAAAATTTACAGAATTGTATTGCCATAATGCAGTTATGCAAGCTACGCCAATATTGTAAATATAAAGTATACTCGTATATATATATATATATATATATATATATATATATATATATATATATATATATATATATATATATTTACCATTATTAATGTAGGTAGATCTTTTTGACTTGGTCATTTTAAAAGTAGCTCGCGAGCCAAAAAAGTGTGGGCACCCCTGTTCTACACTATACAATAACTTTTTCAACATACTATACTGTGACTATTTTATCAATAAAAAAAATACTATGAATTGCTTAGGACTTCAACATTCTATTTACTATGAACTTTTTTATGGCTATTATTTGACCTAATATACTCTGACTTTTTTCCCCAACATATCTTTATTTTTACTATTACCTTTTTGATACCGTGACTTTTCATGACCTACTATACTAAGAACTTTACTTTTTTTAAACATAATATATAACATTTCTTCCTCATTGAACCACAACAGCCGGCTGGGTTTCAGTTCAAAGTACAACTCCTGTTGACCTGACAGTCGTTCAGCGTCACACTAAACAGAGATACATGTTGGTTCTTATCGGACACGCTGATGTTTTATAGCGGCGCGTGTTTCTTGAGGATGTTTTCCTACACAGAAGCTGGGAGTGTTTACCTGGACTCTGAAGACGGGGGTTTTGAACGGGGCGATGCTGAACACGGAGGCTTTATACACCGAGGAGGGAAACCGTGGAGACTCGTTCACGTTCTCCACCTGAACTCTGACCTGAGAGAGAGAGAGAGAGAGAGAGAGAGAGAGAGAGAGAGAGAGGCGGGTCAAAACCAGTGGCGGGCCGTGCGTTTTCGACTTAGGCCTTCAATGCCGTATAGTCCAGGGGTTCTTAACCTTTTTGACCACGGGGCCCAACTTTTCAAGTACAAAGTGCCCCGGGGCCCTTTCAAATATTAACTGTATTGGTTTATTAACTAATTGATCTCACTCTTGGTTTGACTTGTATTCAATAACTAAATAAAATACAGTTTAACGAGCAAAAACCTTGTCAAATAAATGACATGATGCAATGTGATCATCACAGAGACATTTATTGATCATGTGTATGTAAACCTGCACAGACAACAAGTCAAGGAACAAATCAAGCTAATAGAATAACTCATTTAAAGGCTCAAGTCAGGCGTATTAACACAAACATAACTAATAATTTGATTTTTCAACAAAACAAAAGGGAGACTCAAAAAAAAAAAAGAGAAAAAAATTGAAATTTGATAAATAATATGTGGTAATAAAATAAATACACTGCACAATTATTAGGAAAGTAGTGTCCCGGGAGTTACTGTCAGACACTCGTTCATACAGACTGTCATGTGTGGACAGCAGACGCCCACCACGCGCATGTAGGGAGCTCACACAGGGCGTGGAGACCGACCCACGAAGCCACTTCACTCACCAGCGGACAGCTTCTACTTAACGAAAAGTTCAGCGACGCTTTGTACAGTTTATCGGTGCGCTTCAGTTCCAGCAACGGGTGGCCATGTACGCCGGTGAGGACAGCCGCCCCCGGAACACCTCCACACTTCTAGGGCAGAAAATATCCGCTCGACAGCGGCAGTCGACACCCGGGTCATCACCGCAAACATGTCACCAAATCCGCTTCTCTTCCTCCTTCAGCCACAGAGTGCCAAAACACGCAAAACACAGTGGGGTGCATCCCAAGTCTCTAAATTGCATCCCCGTTTCCCTCACTTGCGTCCTTTCCTTGCGTCTTAGTCCCTCCCACCAGGGATGCATGGAGAGACGCGAGGAAACCAAGCGAGGAGAGAAGACGCGAGGAAACATGTTTTAAGAGACATGAGACGTCCTTTCCTCTGAAGCGTCACGTGAAGCGACGTGTTTCTGATGACTGCAGCTGCTGATCACATCTGATCAGCTGTCAGTCGCTTTAACAGCTGACGGAGTTTTATCCGGAGAGTTTTTAGAGAACATTCCAATAAAAATGCACTTAAAATATTGATAAACATGATCGTATGTTTTCAGTTGATTTAATGGTGTTAAACTACTACTTATATTAATAAAGACACAGTTTAGTCCAGGCAAACTAACTTTTAAAATGGAAAAAATTGCAACAGAATTTATTTTGGCACAGTGGTCTTCTATGAAGTGTCCTGAATAACATACTAAAAGTCCTAAGAAATTACTGCTGCGGAAATAGGTTAAATATGCAAAAATCCAAGATGGCCGCCATAAATCTATAATGTCTCATATCTCCACTATCACAAGAGATATTTGAATTATTTAAAATGCGATTATACGTTTTTTGGACATAAGGAATCATTTAGAATAGGTTACGACTTGATTGGATGCAATGGTCATGGAAAAAAATCCAATATGGACAGCAAAAATGCATATCTTATCATATATTTGCGTGCGAATCTTCACCAATCACCAGTTTGCTATACTTCGGGTATTTAATACTGAATTATGAATCACAACATTACCTGGTGGTATCTATTTCCTTCAGTGTTGGGCCGTCAGGCTGGCCTAAACAGAATCAACGAGCCAAGAAGCATATTCCTAAAGCAAATGTGACCGCTGCAGACATTGCTGCTGTTGGTCGCATCAACATTCGGTATTTCAAGATCCCTCCAGCACTACCATCTATTATATATCTACCCCTTGTATTGTTGGAGGCAGAAGATCCAATAGCACAGCTAGATGTCTTATGGAAGAGCTCACTACTCCTTCATTCTCCAAGACCAGCATGGGCTGAAATGATGCAGATGTTGCATCATGATCAACACCCAGGAAAGGCCACAGTGATGTTCTTGCCAATGATTGATCTTAATCCAGGCGATACATCATATATCTACTCTACACTGCATTTCGTAACAGCTCAGGCGAAACGATATGATGTCACTCCAGTCCTGACATTTGACCAGCCCTTATATTGGAAAGCGATGATGATTATCCGGTCTCAGCCCAATGACAGTTATCTGAAGTGTATGGTTCTGAGGCTTTGTGGGTTCCATATGCAGATGAGCTTCTTAGGCAGGATCGGACACCTGATGGCCGATTCAGGACTACAGGAACTCCTCGAGATTGCATATGCTAGCAACATTGTTAGCCACATGTTGACTGGCAAAGCGGTGTCAAGGACAGTCCGTGGTCACCTGCTGGTAGATGCTGCACTCAATACCATTCTTGTGGCCGATACATACAACATTCCAGTACCAACTAACCAGGAAGCTGATGACTCCGAAGCTGTAGGTGTTCTACAAAATCCGGAACGGTCAGAAGATGATGATGAGACACATGATTTAGACACAGACACCATCACGACTGACTGCAGCTGCGGAACTGTATGACGATGTCGTGTACATTCTCTGGGGAAGAGGTGTGTTCATCAGAAGCGTTAGTGCGACTCAAAAGTAAAGTGAATGGGAAGAAGGAAACAATGACTGGGCGCACAGCAACCTTATGGTTACAGTATATGGAGATGGTGGATATCCTGCGAAGGTTTCTCAAAGCAGAACAAACGGGAAACTGGAGATTGCATCTTCAGTCAGTACGTGAAATGCTACCCTACTTTGCAGCAGCTGGACACAAATTATATGCGAAGTCCGCATATATATATATATATATATATATATATATATATATATATATATATATATAACGATGACCATGCTGCCCGAAACACACCCCGATGTCCATCAGAAATTCGAGGAAGGGTATCATGTAGTGAGGCGCAGGCCCGGGGTGGGTAATCGGGAGAATCGGGAGAGTTCCCGGTGGGCCGCTTCACTTCTGGGCCGGTCGAGAATTTTATTTGTTGACATTTGTCACGTTAGTCCATCTTCTCTTAAAGTGGGCTACACACGTTCCGCATTGGGCTACACACGTTCCAGCCTCTGCATGGGTTGTACCATGCGAGGAAGTTCACCCCTCCCAAATAGAGTTAGTTCGGTCCATTATGGAACCAACCAACTCTATTTGGGAGGGGAGAACTTCCTCGCATGGTACAACCGGTGTACCATGCGAGGAAGTTCTCCCCTCCCAAATAGAGTTGGTTCGGTCCATAGCCGTCTTTTCCAAAAAGTTTTCTCAGATAGGCTACCTATAGCTGGGCCGGCCCGACCGCAACGATACGAGTCAGGGAGGATGGACGGGAGGAAGAGGGCAGGAGGGGCTGAAAAAGCCAGGTTGAAAAAAAGAAAGGCATTGGAGGAGGATGCTGCCAAATGTGCCAAGCTTACCAATTTATTTTCAAGAGGACAAACACAAGTGGCAACTGGTAAAGAGAGACAAAGGCCTAATGATTAGCAACGTAACTATTCGGCTAACGTTGTAGCCTTGATTCATATCGTTGTAGCGTTGTCAACCTATTCCCAAGCAAAATATTAAATTGAATTAAAATATTAGCCTTTTTTTATCACCCAAAATATGGCCATCCATAGACTTTGCAAATATTATGCAAATATTGATATATAATATTGATATTGATATTGAAGTATGCAGTAATATGTTCTTTGTAGCTTCGGGGCAGCAGATAAGAGTCTCCTGCTGAAAATGATGAGCCCGACATTTGCAATGAGGAGGCCATGACTACAGGGACAGGTAGAGAGGATAACAGAGGAAACAATATGAATTAAAGTTATATATTGTAAGAAAGAGCAGTATATGACCGTACTTGATGAACCAATATGCATTGTTTGCTCAGAAGTGGGTGTAGTAAAGGAGTAAATCACCGCTATATAATACTCAAGCAGAAAAATGTGTTGGAATGCTAAAGAAAAACTTGGAGGCGTTCATGTTAATGTGCACAGAGAAGGAAATCCTATAAGCAACGACACAGTTATAGATACAGTGGCTGAAACCAGTGCACTGCTTAGGTTACTGATGCTGTAGATGCTGTTGGTGCTATTCACAATGTAACTGTATACTGTACTGTGAGTTGAACTGTAAACATTAGTTCAATATGCCTCTTTGTTGAAGACTGGGATACGTTTCAAATGTGGAATAGTGGAATATTTTTTATTAACTTCTCATTTTAAGTGGATTATTATTGTTGTATTTAACCTTTACATTATTTGTTGGACCATGGTATTAATAAAAAAAACTACAGGATAGTAAGAGCTGAACTGTTGCTTCATTTATCCAATTTCCACTACCATGGAAAAAGTGGGCCGGTCTTGATCCTGAAATTCCCGGACTGAAAAGTGGCCCCACTCCGGCCCTGGTGAGGCGTAGTGACAGATACTGGGGAGGACTGTTCACAGACCTCATCATAGAGCATGTCCTAATGAGGAGCGTAAAGACGCACGGAGGATTGACATGAGGAAAGGGCATGACCGAAACTCAGTGCCTACTGTGGGTCATGTTCATGCCGGCATGTGCCAACATGAATGATGCCATGCAGAAGTTCACTGCTGTGTCATATGAGACCAGTGACCAACACAAGGATATGTAAAATGCTAGACAAGCTAGAGATGTCAATGACACCCTGTATCTTATCAGCTACCTCGCACAGAGGGATCCATTCGTTGAGAATCCATCACTGTTCAACATCGCCAATGGCATGACGGCCCAAAAAGGAGTCAACATTGACCGATCAAGAGAAATTGGGGAAGATATTCAAGACTCCATGGTCGGGGTATCTGTAGAAGATTATGTGTTCAGGAAAGCTGAACAGGCCACAACACTTGGATCAAGATCAACAGTGAAGGTCAAAGGAGAATCTGTAACGGTGGAACCACAGTTGATATTTCAGAGGTTGGTAACTATAGAACAGCGTTCAGAAGATGTTTCATCCTTATTCAAGTATGAGCTCTGCACTCATCGACCTGCACTGTTTGAATCAGCTGCACTCCCCCTGCAGGCAAATAAGGCAACACTGGCCGATGTGCTCTGGAAGACTATGAAGGGAGAGCAACGAGAACCCAGTGCAAATGTCCAGTATGTGTTAGATGATGGTGCTCTATTATATGTTGATATGTTGTACTTACCTGCCTTGATTGTATTAATATACAATTTCATTCAGTGAAATGTTGTATATCGGTGCAAATATATGATAATAAATGGATTTTTGGTGGCCATATTGGATCTTTTTCCATGATTATTGCATCCGATCAAGTCGTAACCTTTTTGAAATGATTCCTTATGTCCAACAACCATATAATAGCATTTAAAATCATTCAAATGTCTCTTCTGATAGTAATCAGATAGCAACAGTAATTTCTTAGGACTTTTAGTATGTTATTCAAGACACTTCATAGAAGACCTCTGTGCCAAAATAAATTCTGTTGCAATGTTTTCCATTTTTAATGGTTAAATTGGCTAGATTGACTGGACTATATCATGAGTGTCAGAGTGGAGACGTTTTCTCTGTCGTCTGTTACCGTTTAATAAACTGTGATGCGTCTTTTTTATTTATTTATTATTTACGTCGGTATGTTTTGAAATTCTGATTGTGACATCATTATAAAATAACCCACAATATAAATATAGTGCTCTTCATTACGTGTTGTAAAAAAAGTGTTTCCATTTGAACTACATACATAATAAAAGTTATTGAGGGAAACAACAGATCAAATCTTTGAAGACCACTTTGTTTGTGGTCCTTTTGTTGTTCAGACCTACAATGAACATATTTCAACCAGATGGTGAATAAGAAAAATTCTCTGAACAGTGTGTCCCGTTTAGACAGTGGTACAAAACAAATGTAATACATATTTATAAAACATAAAAGAGTTTATTGGCTGTTCGTCGGGCTAAAGAGGAGGCCTACAGAGGTGGGGACAGGATTCTGTACAACCTCAGCTCCTGAGGCAGGCTGTACTTCCTGCGCCAGCTCAGGAAGTACAGCCTGCCTCAGGAGCTGCTGATCCTGTTCTACACCGCCATCATCCAGTCTGTCCTCTGCTCCTCCATCACTGTGTGGTTTGGATCGGCCACCAAACAGGACAGAGTCAGACTCCAACGGATCGTCAGGTCTGCAGAGAGAACCATTGGTTCCAGCCTGCCCTCCATCCTGGACTTGCACACCGCCAGAGTCAGGAAGCGGGCTGTAAAGATCACCACAGACCCCTCACACCCTGGACACAAGCTGTTCCAACTCCTCCCCTCTGGAAGGCGCTACAGAGCACTGTACGCCAAAACCACCAGACACAGGAACAGCTTCTTCCCACTAATCGTCACTCTGATGAACAATTAATCAAACACCTCCATCTGCACTATTTGCACTTTTTTGACTACTGTTGTCTTTAATATCTTTTTTTGTCATTTTTTTATATTTATCTTGTTTATTGTATATTGTGTATAAGTACGAAGAGCAAAGTGAAACCGGAGTCAAATTCCATGTATGTGTAAACACACATGGCCATTAAAGCTGATTCTGATTCGTATTCTGATTCTGATATCATTTTTTTTTTAACGGGTCATACCATTGCAACGGCGGTCGTAGGGGGGGTCCTGGTGTCCACTGCCTCCACATCCAGGTAGTACCACTCCTGCTCTTCTTTGTCCAGCGGCCTTCTGGTCAGCAGGGCTCCACTGGCGTTGACGGAGAACCGGTCGGTGTGCGTCTTCAGCGCGTAGGCGACGTCGTAGATGTCACTTCCTGCCGAGGCCCAGACCGCCCCCACAGACGCCCCCGCCGGCCGGTTCTCCGGGAGGCTGAAGTTGTAGGAGGAGCTCCGGAAGGCCACGCCCTCCACCAGACTGACAACCCTCAGGTTGACCACGACGCGAGCTGCAAGAAACACGTATACGTTTAATTAATATACATTTAATGACGAGCAATACAGAAATATCTTAAAATATGTGATTTATATTGTAGTCATGTTGTAGATAATTTAGTTAAAGATACTGTACGACAGGAAGCTGGAAATAGTAAAACAAAAAGTAGTGTTTCAGTACAACAACAATGGTGGAAAGTAACTAAATACATTTAGTACTCAAGTACTGTACATAAGTATGACTTTGAAGTAATTGTACTTCACATGAGGACAGTACCTTAATTAAAAGTTTTTACAAATATATAGATTTTACAAATGTGACTTGCAAACAAAAAAGTTTACATATATAAATTTACAAATATATATATGTATTTATATATATGTATAAATATATTGATTTATATATATGTTTAAATATATTGATTTATATATATATATATATATATATATATATATATATATATATATATATATATATTAGGATTAATCGCATGATTCTTCTGCGATTAATTGCATTATGCGCCAAATTCAATAATGAAGTAAAAACTAGTGTATTGCGTGCTTTTATTTTAAAGCAATGTCATCAGAACAATATAACAGGCCCTCTGGAGCAACAGCAAGTTAACAACAGTATATAAATCAAAAATATATGCTAGGGAAGAAAACAAATATGTATTTTATTTTTTTAATGCTTCTATATGACTGGTCATTCAATTAAATATTGTATTTATTTTCAGATATTATATAGACTATTTTATTCTAATGGAAAACAGCTTAATATCATGCTGAAGAAGAAACATTTGTCTTTTATCAGGGAACAACATAAACAGTCTGTTCAGTAGTAAGGGTCCCTGTGAGGGACAAGCCACTCCTTCTTTTGTCCATGTTCAGTTTGTTGCCCACCTTAAAGATGTATGTTAAAGACCAGCAATTGATTAACTTTATACAAAAGCAATCAGTGCTTTTGATCTTGTTCAGTTCAGTTTTTCTTACTCAGTGAGAAAAGTCCAGTCTGTGGTCTTGCTTTTATCAACTACGCCGTCTGGTAGAGATTTAAAATGAAAATGTCCATTTAAAAGTGCAGTACCTGTGTGCAGTAGTGTTAAGCCCCTACCAATGCAAAAAACAACAACATGCTGTTAAAATCATTTTCGGCGTTAATGGATTGCTACGTCCAGGACGTTAATGGATTGCTACTTTGCTATGCTCAGCCCTAATATATATATTAGTGCTGTCATATTAGCGCGTTATTAACGGCGTTAACGCAAACCAATTTTAACTGCGTCAATTTTATTAACGGCGTTAACGCATTTTAATTTGTAAAAAAAATTTTTTACGCAAGCACCACGCCGGATGTAGCTCAACCGGAAGCAAAACAATAGGCACGCCGTTTGGGCTTGGAAGCTAGGCTAACGTTACGGTTTGAAATGAATGAATGGTGAGCGCGATACGGCAAAATGAATGATATTCAGTGAACTGCGAACAGGTGCGAGTGCCAGAAGGGAGCGCGAGTGAACACATTGAACACAGCAGGAGAGAACGCAACGTTAGCCAGCTAGCTAAAGCTCCGGTGGGAAATTATTAGCTTATTATTATTAGCTTATGCCGTGTTCACACCGGACGCCGCCTCCGTGTCTGCGTTAACTATGACATAAATGCGATTAATCGCGATTAAATATTTTAATCGTTTGACAGCACTAATATATATATATATATATTTATGTTCAAATTGGCTCCATCTTGAACGACGTTTGTGTGTAAAAGCATCAATACTGATACTATAATAATATACAGTAACATGTCTCAACATGGAGACTTGTGGTAACGGCCGGCGAGTGAAGCTACACGCTGCCGTCGGGTACCTGTGGAGTTCAGAGGAGGCCGGCCGTGGTCTAGAGCCATGGCTGTCAGCACCAGAGTGGTGTCCTCTGTGACATCGGCGAGGTCAGAGGTCAAGGTCACGGCCCCGGTCTCGCTGTTTAAGGCCAAATATGGAGAACTTCCTGCACAGAAACTGCCCCAGCAGAGAGCAGAAAAAAACAGAAGATAAATGAGTCGTAGGAGTCGGGTGCCATTAGTATTGATTTTGCTGTGGTTTCATCTTTAATTCTATCTATTATATTTTAATAAACGTTTTTTCATTATAATTTTTTGAATTGTATTTAAAGCACTTTGTCACTCTTTTGAAAATAACTTGATAAATACAGGAATTTTCATTATTATTAGGATAATTTTAGTAAATTTCAGTTACAGTACCCTTTCTAACTCTAAATTAATTCACTGGACCGCTTGTGAATTTTGATCGTACTTAAAGAGAAAACGTGTCTCTGCTGACCTGTAGGCGATGAGCGAGTTGTTCCCGGCGTCTGCGTCGGCGGCAGACAGCGTCAGCAGCAGCTTCCCGTCCTGGGCGTCTTTCAGGAGGATGCTGGCGACGTAGCTGCTGGAGCTGAACTCGGGTCTGTTGTCGTTCAGGTCCTCGAGGCTCACTCTGACGGCGGTGACGTTCTGGTGCACAGGAGTCAGTTTAATTAATTAAGTTTTAACTTTTACAGTGGAAGAGGTTCAGATACACATCTGAATCCGGGGTGGACTCTGAGAACTCTATTTGCCAGATGTGTACTGGATACCCGTGTGTCCAACATCTCCATTGTTTTCATTATCTCACACAAGTCTAAACATGACAAATTAAGTCTACACCAGAGATGGACGGAGTGTGTTACTTAAATATTAACTCTGCTCCTGTTGAGTTGCACATTGCCCCTTCTCCATCAGATGCATACATGTATGTCTTTACCCCTGCTCTATTTACACAGATGGAACAAAGTACAGTGAGCAGGGGGGTCTCTCTGAACGGTATTAAAGCTTCAGCTTTGCTGTTAAACTTTGTCAGAACTTCCGTCTCCTCTCCGTATGAGGAAGAACTTTCTGAACCATTCAGTTGAATGTACCATGGCTTCTGTCTGTACTATAGCTCATGTGTGATGACTTGTAACCTTGTTAAAATCTTTTTATAACTTATCTTGTAATACATTTTTCAAAGACTAACTTGCTTAAAGTACTGTTGATTTCTCACAAAGAAACTATATTAATTTCACCACAGAAAGTTTAAAAGGTTTCTGTTGCTGAACGTATGCAGAACCTGTAAGCTTTTAAAGTTGAAGAGGATTTGAAGATTTTCTCCATTGGATCCCATACATTTTTTTTGTCATAAAAAGCTTAATAATTCATAAGTTTGAAAAGTTAGAAATATGAATAGATATAGTCATCGTGTCCTTAATGAGCTGAACATTTTAATAGCTGAACGGTTTCTGTAGCTGAATATATGAAGGAGGAGAAGAGATTAAAAATACGTACGGAAGAAATAGAATACGTTTATTAAAGATGTGCAGAACAATAGTTGGACTGCTGAAGCATTCCAACTAATTAAGTGACAGGGTCTCTCTCACCTCTCGCTGCGGGCGGCCTTTGTCCGATGCCTTCACGAACAGCTCGTACGTTTCCCTTCTCTCTCGATCCAGAGAGCCGACAGCCTGCAGCATCCCATCCTGCAACACAACACGAGACCTCAGAGCCCGAGGGAACACCGCTCACACATTTCACACTTCCACAGTCGTCTCACGGCCTCTCACCTCTCTGAATCTGAAGAGAGGGTGAGGGGTCAGGAGGGAGAGCGTGACCTCCCCGTTGGGGCCGAGGTCGGCGTCCGTGGGCACGACGGTGAACACGTCTCCCGGAGCGTCCTCCGAGTAGTCGCCCTCTGGGATCCAGAGCGGGTCGGGGATGCTCGGGAACTGCGGAGCGTTGTCGTTGTAGTCCAGGACGGTGATGTTGAGCTGGGCTGTGGAGTTCAGACCGTCGGGGAGTTGGTCCACCGCCACCACCTGAGTACAGTCACGGAGAACAGCATCAGGTTCACGGTCTGTAGCTGCAGTCCAATTTCCTGTTTTAGGAAACCCTCAAAATGCAAAAGTGAAAATACGACTCACAAACGTGATTTGTATTTTATTTAAAAAAAAGTTTCTATTCTGGCTTTCACCTCAAGAAGAAACCTTGTATATTTATTTTCAGGTGGTGAACAAAATTCAAACTATATTACTGGAGAAAAAATAAAGTAATATAATGATAATAATAATTAAAGCTGCTCGCAGCTGTGAGTGGGCCCTCGCTCCAGCACATCGGTATATGTAAATATGTATATAAATATATACACAGATATAAATATATATTAAATGTTATTGAAAGCGTGAGGTTTCATGGAACGGTGGTGAAGTGGTGTTTCATATGGTTCTTGATCATACAGCAAGCTGTTGTAACTCAACTGTACTTTGTCAAGACTGTTCCAAAGTTAACATGCTTTATGAGAGTCATGGCTTGAAGACTTCTGCATGCCAATATTAACTCACAGTCATAGTGCCACCTACTGGGAAACCATGGCAATTTGGCCTAGAATTTGAAAAAAATGAACGAAAAAAAATCACACACAAATCCAAATGGCCGACTTCCGGTACAGTTTAGAGCATGGTTCCAAGAGCGTTATTTTTAAGTTTACATGTGTTACATACACCAACCAAATGTTGTATGTCTATGTCGAATGTACTGCAAGGGCTGCTTTTTTGAATTTTGTCCTTAGAAGTTCATTGGTCCTATTCTTCTGAAAACAATGAGATATCAACAAGCTTTTGATCATATTTTAATACATTGAACCAATAATGATCCACAGAAGATTTTGTAAGAATCTGACCCCGCGTTTAGGAGAAGTGGCAAGAATGTGTTTTTCACAAAATTCAAAATGGCGGAAGATCTTAGTAGGCGGACCTTAACGCCATTTGTAGAGCAGACCCACCC
Source organism: Myoxocephalus aenaeus (assembly GCA_038501785.1). Classification (NCBI taxonomy): domain Eukaryota; kingdom Metazoa; phylum Chordata; class Actinopteri; order Perciformes; family Cottidae; genus Myoxocephalus; species Myoxocephalus aenaeus. The sequence goes on from JBAMJR010000026.1 coordinate 1,968,387, forward strand.
GGACATGTGTACCAAATTTCAGGTCAATCAGTCATAGGGGGCGAAAACTGTGGGCTTTCACAACTCACGGGTTGTCAAAAAAATATGAGTTTTTTAGGGGGCGCTGTTCAGGGGCTGACTTCCTGAACAGTTTAGAGCATGTCCCAAGTGACTTTCTTTTCAGTTTACATGTGTTACATATGCCTAGCAAGTTTCATACATGTGGGTCAACCGTAGCGCTGGGGCTTCTTAAATTAATATTTGTAGGGGACGCTATCGAGCAAGATAGAAAAGTAGAAAACATGTAACTTCTTGTTGCCACTAGGTGGCGCTATGACTAGGATTCAAAATGATCAGATGGATGTCTTCAGGGTCAGGAGGTCATGACATATGAGAAATATGGAGCAGATTACATCATGTATGGCCGAGTTAAAGCAACTTCCATTTTCATGGGAAATGGTGTCTCTTTGGCGCTGCTCTGCGCTCCCATATTTTTTTAATCCTTTGATGACTTTTCCCTGCAAAGGTCTCAACATCATATTGCCAGAATTTGAAATCAATCTGATTTATTCTCTAGGAGAAATTCGTTAGAATGCACGCCTGAAAACAAGGAAAATGCCAAAATTGCGTGATTCACTGCAGCGCCCCCTAGTGTTTGAATATTTTGCAAAAATGTGGGTATGTTAAGGGGCGCGATGTTGACATATGCTACAAAGTTTGTGAGGATAGGCCAAGTAATTTGGAAGTTATGTTTATTGACGTATTGAGCAACGCCCTAAGAGGTTAATTGGTTCATATCTTTTAAACACAATGAGATATCAAGAAAGTTGAAAGTATCGTTTGATCACATTGAACCAATGATGATCCACAGAAAGTTTCGTAAGAATCACACCCAGCGTTTAGGAGGAGTTGACAAGAATGTGTTTTTCACTAAATTCAAAATGGCGGAAAATCTAAGTAGGCAGAGCTTAATGGACCGACAATATTTTTTGTAGAGTAGATGGAACCGGACATGTGCGTAAAATATCAAGTCAATCGGTTATAGTGGGCGATGGATATGCGCTGTCAAACCTAAGTTCAACTCTAGGGGGCGTTTTTTTTATTTTTTTTCGACACCTCAATAAAATTGACATTTTCACCAAGTGGGATTAGTGTTCAATTTTTCTTAAACGTAGGTTTAGCCCAAGCACCTCTTTTCCTTGTGTAAAGAGGTACAACAAGAGGGAAGAATAATAAACAATATGATTACAATAGGGTCCTCTCGGACTGACTACGTCAGTCGCTCGCGCCCTAATAAATGGAAGAAAATATTAAAACTCTGTTTCTCACGGTTGTCTTTCACAAATATAAAGAGACCACACATTTAGGATAAATTGAGATTTAACTGTATTTTAAATTACTTGTTAACACACACACTCACAACATGTGTGTGTGTTTACAAGTCATCTACATTTCTGTGAAATGTAAATGTTGTTTTTCATCTGTCACTTGAAATGTTTTTACAAATTTAAATTGCGTGAAACTTATAAAACAAAAATAACTGTAGTTTGGGGCTGTAGTCTTTACATACACTATTTATACTCCAAGGAATACATGCATCATTACAGCAGTATTGTAAAGGCAGTCACTATCAGAATATGCAACAAGTACATTCTTCTGTCTGGTACCCTTGAAGATGTAAACTGCTGCGAGTTTCTTTCAGAGAACTGGACGTATATGAAGTCTTTCACTGAACCAGGAGATAGAAAACGTAACCGTGACATGTTTGTACCTGCAGCAAGTAGCGGTCCTTTGTCTCTCTGTCCAAGGTGGCGTCGGCCCTCAGCGAGACCACGCCTTGCTTGTTAATGTCGAAGGTGTCGCTGGTGAAGAGGAAGTAGCCGCCGGAGAATCCACCCTGCGGACGGAGATTGATGGTCTGTTAAAAAGCTCCTCATGGTCAGATGTAATCATCAGCGCTGCAATACCAGGACGTACTTATCTGAAGTAGCCTTCAGTGTGATCAGATACATTATTATGATAGTCTTAATAAATTACTGTGATTATAAAGCAGCAGAGCCAAGTTTCAAACTGTAAGGAGGCCATTCGAGTTTCTCTCATCTGCGTTTCAATAAAACTGCGACTGCAAATACAGATATTAGAGAATTTATTTCATCCAACCACACGGAGACCACTTGACGGCATCGTATGTATGTATGCATGTCTGCATTTCTGCATGCATGTCTGCATTTCTGCATGTCTGCATGCATGTATGTCTGCATGTATGCATGCTTGTATGTATACATCTATGTATGTATGGAAGTATGCATGTATGCATACATGGTTTTATAACTCAGTGGTCATGAGTCTGACACACTTAAGATTTGTAGAATTCATCAACAGATGAACAAATCCATTATCTGCAACTCAGTAGACGATGTGTGTTGACACGGATCCAGATTTAGATATTGATTGACTCAGCAGTTAGAAAACCACAGAGCTAGTAGTAACATTGTATGCAACTGCCCTGATTATAAAGTATAGTATGCTTTTAATATGCGTGAGAAAACAACTACACACAAAACAATATCTGATCTTAAAGATATTACATCATTTTTCAGGAGACTCACCTCGTCCCTGTCTGTGACCTCCAGGGTAAGAACAGACGCACCGCTGGCCAGGTTCTCAGAGACGGCCACGTTGTAGATGTCCTCACTGAACTCAGGAGGGTTGTTGTTCACGTCCTTCACCTTCACCGCCACAGAGCCATTCCCAACCAGAGAGGGAGTCCCCCCATCGGAGGCCTGAACCCTGAGACTGTACACCTTCACCTGGCTGTAGTCCAGAGGCTGGGCCAGCCGCAGAGTCCCGTTGGAGGAGTCCAACTCAAAAACAGGAGGGTCTGAGGACGGACTTTGCTGGACAATACTGTAAGTTACTCTCCCGTTCGCTTCTCCGTCGGGGTCGACAGCCGACAAGGTGAGAAGGCTCGTACCGACTGAATCCGTCTCTGAGACTTCAACCTGATACTCTGCCTGTGAGAACTCTGGGACGTTATCATTGATGTCGGACACTTGGACCAGCAGGGAAGCTGTGGCGGACCTTGATGGACGACCCTGATCTTCAGCCACCACCAGCATGTTGTACTCTGCCTTCGTCTCCCTATCGAGTGCACCGACCACGCTCACCATCCCAGACACGGGGTCCACAGAGAACCTCCCCTCTCCTCCTCTCAGGGAGTATCTGAGCTCCTTGTTGAAGTTGCTGTCTTTGTCTGTAGCTGGAACAGCGGTAACATTGGATCCTACCTCTGCGTCCTCTGGGACTACTTTTATGACAGAACTGGGGGTAAAAACAGGACTGTTGTCATTGACGTCAGTGACTTGAACCTCCACGACGGCGTTGTCACTGTTGACCCCGTCGGAGATGGAGATCGCCACAGAGTAGTTGTGTGGGGCCTCGTCGTAGTCCAGCTTCACTAGAGTGGAGAATTCACCGCTGTTGGAGATGACGAACTTGTCGGCTTCTGTATCGACTCGGAGAGTCACAGGAACCTCAGTAGGTATTGGAAGGAAGTCAACCTGAACATAAAGATTAAGAGCAGGATGTAAAAATTAGAAATTGGTGGATAATCAGAGGTGAATTATCGATATACAGTGGTCCCTCATTTATTGCGGGGGATACGTTCTAAAAATAACCCGCAATGGACGAAATCCGCGAAGTAATCAGCTTTATTTTTTACAATTATTATACATGTTTTAAGGCTGTAAAACCCCTAACCACACACTTGTATGCACTTTTCTCAGACAGGCATTAACTGCACTCTCCGCATCATTTGCTCCTCGCTGTCAGAAAAGGTTTCATAAAGTTTTTTACCTTTTGTGCGGATGATGTTGGTGTCCAGCGGAATGTTCTTTTTCCTGCTGTCACTGATCCACAGAGCTAAAGCAGACTCCATCTGCAACAACCCTTTTTGCATCCCTGTTAAAACGTATTGCTGCTGTCGTCCTTATATTATTTTCCTCCTTCTTTATGTAACGAACCGAAACCGAAACCGTAATGGCGCCCTAAAGCCACGTAACTTCTACCTTCCTTTAACATGTCCAGAAGTCCATCTTCCTTCTGTACTGTACAGGAGACACTGCACGGAGGAGATTGATTGACAATGGTGTACAGTACAGTCCCTTAGCCAATCAGGACGCAGAACACAATGCGCGTTCATACTGTACGCTGTAAAAAAAAAAGCATGCAAAATTACACTAAAAAAGATCCGCGAAACAGCGAGGCCGCGAAAGGTGAACCGCGTTATAGTGAGGGACAACTGTATACCAAAATACCAATCGACGTTGCATGTGAGATGAACAGTTTGACAATCTGAATAAAAACGTACCCTGAGAATCCGAACTCCTGGGTCCTGCTCTTCTTCTAATGTGCCGTGGTACACTTTGTGTAAAAACTGAGGTTTTGAGTCACCTGGGGCCAAAATGTTCACCTGTGCCAATGAGGAGCGAGATATGGTGCCACCTGGGACGAAGAATATCATATATATTATTCAGTATGAAGAATCTTTTTACTGTCCGTCTCTGTACTGCAGTTACAGGTGACATGAGCAGCCGGGGCTATTGGCACTCCCCGACTTTATCAGAATGATGTAGTTGCAAAAAACAGGGTTTCCAGGGGCTGTTCGATGAGACAACAATCAGTTCCTCTGAAGCACACTGAGGCCTTTATAGTTCATAATAGTTCAGCTCATGACTTTTATATCCATGGACAAGATTAGATTAGATGTGTTGTTTCACTCTGTAAAGCAGATTAAACTTTCTGCTGTGTGGGACTGTGCTCTACATAGAATTTACACTGGTCATCCAATAAAATCTGAACAAATCAGTGAGCATTCTCAAGATGTTAACCCCTGAGTTTTATGTGTAAGAATACAAGATAAACTGTTTTAGTCCAAGGCTGAGAAATGGAAATGGAAAAAGGCTTTTGTTGGAGAAAAACAGTTTTCCTCTCTAATATAAGCTGTTTCATGGCCTGTTGATTGTACTCTCCGAGTGATCGGGGAACAGTCTAGGATGTGCGATTTGTTAAGCATTACGTCGCATTTCTGACTCTGTTCCTTCTTTGCAAAGAATAAATGTCCTGATTAATGATTAAAGATTCAACTAAGTGTAGTATCTTGACTTCCTGTTCAAGGATGTGTCGCTTTGTGATGATGTCATCAAGGTACACAATTAGAGGGAAAGTGGCTTACTGTGTTTAAGTAAATAAATGTGAAATGCAATCTGCCTCTGAGCCTGTGCGTGTGTCCTCGCCATCCTTATTGCTCTTTAAAAGTGACGCCTTGTGTAACTGAAATTTATACAGCGGACTAAATCTTGTAACAAACGCCAAGCGTGAGCAAACAGTTCTCGCATTGGTCCGATTTTATGCGTCTATAAATAGGCTCTGTTGCGTTTTTTTTTTAAGGTGTGGGGGATTGGGGGTGCGTGAACCCGGTCGGGATGTAGAAGGGGGTGCGTGGCCTAAAAAGTTTGGGAACCGCTGCTCTATACCAATAAAGTAAAGGTGGTTACCAATCGGTATAAAGCTGTGATAACACTTTTATGATCACAAAGCATTGTATACGGCCAAAGGTGAAGTGCATGACGTGACTCTACTAAATGAAGTGCAGTAAGCAGTTTAACAAAAATGTCATGACCCTTAAAAGAAATGTGTATTTACAGTTGGACTGGATTCACAAATAATCACTTCTGACTTCTGAAAGTTGTGATAACTGCTGATTGGCTCTTTTACTGTAACTGAAGCCTCTCAATCGGGTAAAGTGATTGGTGAAGCTGTGTAGTGTTGGATGCTCAGAGAGCTTTACCGTCTCTGGCTGTGATGTAGAGAGGGAACTGTATCTCGTTCTCCAGCAGGGGAATGATCTTAGCTAGCGTGATGTCTCCACTGCTTTCTTCAATGGAGAAGAAACCTCCGTTGTTGCCAAACTCAATGGAGTATTTGATCTGCCCGTTCTCACCAGCATCGGGATCGTCTGCCTTCACCTTCGAGTTAAATTACACACATTTTAAAAACACCACTTCAAACTATCTTTACCTGTATAAAAACAAAAATGACTACATGCTTTAAAAAATATCTGAACGGTAAATAAAATATTGGACCTTATAAAGATTAGGTGACAACGTGGACTGTTACATGACTTCAGATTCAGGACCAGCCCGAGTGATATGTAACCTCTCACCTGGATCAGCTGCATTCCCACTGTTTGATTGGCAAACACTTTTCCCTCGTACGCGTTACTGGTGAATGCCGGACTGTTGTCGTTCTCATCCAGAAGAGTTACATTGACTTCCACCACTGCGACAGCGTTGGGTGTGTTTGTCTCCCTTGCTTCAATCTTTTAATTAACAAAAAGAACAGTGTCAAAGTTAAGTTGATACAATGTTTAGATCCAACATGCAACATTGTTTGAAACTATTTAAACAAAAAGTTATAGATTGATACGTCTGGTGATATTCTGTTTTTCCCATCAGAAGACCAAAACTAAGAATGAATGTATCTACAGACAAGTATTGTGTGTGTGTATCAAAGCCTAAAATATCTTGGGACTGACGCGCGCGCGCACACGCACACACATACACACACACACTAGTGTGACGACACTCCTCCTAGGTGTCACTGTGTCGGTTCTCTGATACAGGTGCCTGGCCATATAATGTAAAATGGCCCTCTGCATTTGGCTCGCTCTCGCTGGGATGGACATCCGATGTGTCGCTGACATTGACACCATTGCTGCCTTATCTTTTGTTTTGTATCTTTTTGCACACTGCCACACACCCATACATGCACTTCACTACTGATCGGGACGATGCTCTGTACAGAGGAAACGGCGAAAATTTTCGACCCATAGGGAAACGGTGGGAGGAAGGAGTTGGTCCAGTAGTGACCAATGTCATTACTGTAAGGGCAGGGGACATTGGAAGGCCGAATGCCCTGTTAGGACAAGTTCCAACAGTGGGTTCGGTGGGAATGTTAAACCTTCCGCACTGGCTGTTCCGGTCTGAACGGTCAGTCATACAGTTCCTCCATGTGTGTTTCCTTCCTGTGAGCAGGTAGAACCTGGAGGGGATTGCAACTTGGAAGAGTTTGGTTTCTCTTTTGTGTCACTGCCTGGGAGTGATATCAGGGTACCGGTAAAGATACTGAGAGATACAGGGGCTTTTAATTCACTCATTGTGAGTTCTGTGCTGCCTTTTTTTTCAGGAAACTAACACCGGGGAGTACATTCTAATGCGGACTGGGAGGAGGGGCTTCCCTGGTTGCTGTTAGCTGCCAGAGAGGTTGTGCAGGAGAGCACTGGGTTTAGCCCGAACAAGCTTGTGTTTGGGCATACAGTGCGCTGGCCACCTACTTTGCTGCATGATCCGGTTGCCCAACCTGAAGCCCCGTCATCGGTTGTACTTGGCTGGGGAGAAGGCTAAAGAGAGTTTAGCCTCTGCCCAGAAAACAAATGAATTGTCTATATGACCGGAGAGCTGAGATCCACCAGTTCAGTCCTGGCGATCAGGTTCTTGCTTTGTTGCTGCTTGTGGGTTCACCGTTTCAGGCAAAATGTCATGGTCCGTTCACAGTTTTGCGTCATGTAAATCTCTTGAAATCCTATTACACTCGTGGGTCAGAGCCTTGCATCGGGAAAATGGGCAACAGCATTAATTGGTTGTTAACTGGTTAATTTGACGGTACATGAGGATAATGGGGTGGTTTGCCCTGATGAGAGTCTGTTGTCTGTTAAGAATTCTGAAACGCTGGGTAACTTGGAGTCCTTGTATGGGCACTGCAATCCTCCCATGCCCTAGGTGTCACTGTTTCGGTTATCTGTTACAGGTGCTGATTGGCGTGTCGTCAGCCGGGATGAGCCACACCTGAGCCGGAGTGGCCTGGCCAAAAAATTGCCCTCTGCATTTGGCTCGCTCTCGCTGGGGGAGGACATCCGGCGTGTCGCTGACTGACGCCATTGCTGCTTCATCTTTTGTTTTGTATCTTTTTGCACACTGCCACACACCCATACATGCACTTCACTACTGATAATTGATACCTCCATTGTAGTTGGTTTGACTTTTTTTTAGCAGCCCGCTCGTTTGTTTCCCTGTTTGTTGCAGCCTTTGTGCCGGGTTGTGACACTAGAGCAACAAATGTGGATTAATCCGCCTCTGAAAACAGTCCCCAACAAATGTTATATCTTTGTTTGGATTTGCAAAAAATTGCGACTAGTTTTTAAAGGTTTTTGTCTTCAGTGGAAACAAAGGTTTTGGCCCTCCTGTTGAATCTAAAATGGAGTTTACCTGGAATGTGAAGCCCTTAGTGGTCTCCCGGTCCAGAGCGGAGGAGTTCTTCACTCTGACTGTCCCATCAGACCCAACGGAGAAAGGAGAAGATTCTGGAAGGATCCGCAAAGCTCCCACAAACCCTCCCTGAGGAGAGACGACCACGTCGTGTTAAGTAATTTAACATATAACCTGTTTGACTCATTGTTATGATTAAAGTTGTTTAAATACACTTTGGAAACCCAAGAACATATTGGTGTCAGGGACACATGCCTGAGTGGTAACATTTGGCACTTCCCAAGACACCATTACAAAGATGAAACCTGGGGGTGACGAAAAAAATAAATATATATACCATTGTATCCAAGGCAACAGAGGAAGAGTTTAAAAAGAGGAGCTTCAGCGTCAGGCGGAGAAACTACATAAGAGTTATGTTACAATAGTTTAGACTTCATCCGCCTGAGCTTCTGCTCTGACTTCAAAACACAAATAATCACTGAATTTCCCAAAAGTGGTTTTCAATAAAAATCCCCAGTACCTGGTCCAGGTCAGTGACGACGGCCTTGAACACAACGGTATCGATGGGCAGGTTTTCTCGAAGTGTTACCGAATAGCTGAGCTGGTCAAACTGTGGAGGGTTATCGTTCACATCCTCCACCGTGACAGACACCACAGCATCCGCCGTCTTCAGATGGTCATCTGTCTGGGCCACCTTGCAGAGGTAGAAATAAGACAGATAACCATTTAAGAGCTTTACTTCTGTGTGTTGTGTGAAACTCAATATACTCACATGACCAGTAAAAGTGTCAGATTTCACATTAGCCTCGACGTTTGGAGACAAATTGTCCAGACGTTGCGGTCAAAATGGTCTCAGTTAGATACACTTTTATTAGAATTCTGTTAATTTGGATGATATTTGTTTGCAATCAGATAATTTTTCATGTACAATTCACATTGGATATGCATATTGACAACACTGACCAATAGCAAAACGTCTTGACAGAGTTCACAATTGCATTATTACTTGCATACATCACTCTGTATTTACGGTACATGTGTACTTTAAGTTTGTGGATATGTACTTTAAGTCCCTAGAAAAACATACATTTCATCCTGTTCATTCTCCTGCTCATGTTCAAGAATAACTATCGAGAAATAGCAAATCTAGGCTAAGGGTCTTATTAGGTCATATAGAGGCATCAGTATTAGTGAGACAGTTTCATAAGCAGTGAAAAGTTACTCACAGGAAGACATATCTTCACCTCATTTATTGCAATTGTTCAAAAGAAACTGAACAGATCTCAGCAAGTGAGTCTGCTTCTGTCTGGAGAGGTCTCAGGCAGATCACCAACTACAAGCCAAAAAAAACCCACGCCATGAATGATCTCCGCCTAGAAGATGAGCTGAACGAGTTTTACTGTCGCTTTGATAGACAATGGAGCAGTCCTGATGCCATCCCCCACAGGCCCATCAACCAGCCACAGACCATAATCCCCCCTCCCCCAGCCCATCAGGGGCTCACGCCTCCTTCCCGAGGCAGCTGAAGAAATTCAACCTGCCAAAGAAAATGATGGTGCAATTCTACACAGCCATCGTTGAGTCCATCCTCTGATCCTCCATCACCGTCTGGCACACCACAGCCACTACCAAGAACAAGGCCAGGCTGCAGCGCATCATCCGCTCTGCTGAGAGGGTGATTGGCTGCAATCTGCCGTCCCTCCAGGACTTGTTCGCTTTCAGGACTCTGAGGCGAGCTAGGAAGATTGTAGCTGACCCCTCTCACCCTGGACACAAACTGTTTGAGTCCCTTCCCTCTGGCAGGAGGCTGAGGTCCATAAGGACCAAGGCCTCACGCTACACAAACAGTTTCTTCCCGTCGGCAGTCGGGCTCTGTGGGTCCCCCACTGACTGACTCTGTCACCACCAGGACTTTCTTTCTTTCTTTTCTTTCTTCTTACCGTGCACTCCCCTGCACACTTCATATTCAAACACTCATGTCACTTAACATACACTTTAACTTAAACACACGTCACTTTAACATTAACATAAGTTAACATTTAACTTACATTAACGTTATCTGTTTGTCCGAGCACTTTACGTTATACTTAATTTAATACCCATTGCACTGTTGTTGTCGTTGATTGTTGTTTGTCTCGTCTAACGTCTCATGTATTAATGTATGCACCTTCCGCCTAGAAAAATTCCTTGTTTGTGTAAACATTCCTGGCAAATAAACGGTTTCTGATTCTGATTTTGATTCTGAAAGATACAGCAATTGTATGGCGCTCAATAAGATAAGATAATCTTTTATTAGACCCGCAGTGGGGAAATTACAGGATTACAGCAGCATTGCTCACAAGTGAATAAAATAAAAGATAAAAACAGTCAAGTAATATAAATAAACAGTAATAGAGAACAGTAAAAAAAACAACAGTAAAGAAGAATATTAAATATACAGACTGAATAAATAAGTATCTCCTGCTGTCTGGTGTGTGCCATTGGTGAGTTAAATGACGCAACACTAGATGACTGGGATTAGATTTCCAAATTATCATGAGTTTCGGTACCTTGATGTTGACAGAGATCATGCTGCTGTCCATCTCCTCTCTGTCGAGAGCCATCAGCAAAGACACAACTCCACTGCTGGAGTCCATGTTGAAGTTACTCCGATACTTGTCTGGAGACACTGAACAGACAAAGATGATGTTAAATATCTTGTGTTTTGTCTCAAAGGTCTGAGCCAAAGTCTTTACTTCTTGTCATTCACCTGCACTGATGCTGTAGGTTAAAGTCATGTTGATCCCTATGTCTCCGTCCTGAGCTTTTATTGCCTCTGGCTCAATAGTCCGGAAAGACCCGATCTGAAATATATAACATGCAAGGAGTTAAAAGTTCTGAAGATTGAATTCAGAAGTACTTCTACAATAAACTCCTCTGTCAAAATGAAGGAAAATAGTAGAATAGTATCGATAAAAATAAACAATTTTATGTGCAGAAATGTCAAATTTGCTCATTAATCTACCCAATTTGTTTCAAGAAAGGCTCCACAACTTCATCACCTTTGCCTGACTGTAGATTCTTTTTTTATTATCGGATTTTAATTTTGTCCTCCCTGCTGCATACCGTTAGCTCTAGCAACTAACTCCAGGGGACGGCTCCGACTCTACGCCGGATCAACAAACTTTCTGTTGCAGCATTGCATTGAAGTGATAAAACTTGCATTCTCTCTCCTGACCAGCAGGTGTGACTCCTCCGGTAGCAAAAAGAAGTCTGGTTGCATGGAAGTCAAGAGTCATTAAGAGTCAAACAGACCATAAAGCAGGGGACGCTTTAGGGCGGGGCTACGAGGTGATTGACAGGTCGCTGCACCCCTCTGCACTCCAAATACACCGCGTTCCACATTATTATGCAAATTACACTTTGCTCCGATTTTCCTAAATAGTAATGCACAGTCAGTCAGTATCATTTTCAAGTCATCAACTGTTAGAGTATAAGTCAAATTCTATTGAACAAACCTCCTAATGATAACAGTATTTTTTTCAAAAATAAAAAACTCAAAATGCAGTGTTCCAAATTATTATGCAGAATTTCAGAGTTTCAAGATATTTTATAGGTTGTAAAGAACAAAAAATTGTCATTTGTTGAATTTGCAGCATTAGGAGGTCATATTTACTGAAATCAAGAAAAGTTTGAATCAAAAACATCTTAACAGGTCAAGTTACATGTTAACATAGGACCCCTTCTTTGATATCAACTTCACAATTCTTGCATCCATTGAACTTGTGAGTTCTTTGATAGTTTCTGCTTTAATGTCTTTGCAGGATGCCATAATAGCCTCCCAGAGCACCTGCTTGGATGTGAACTGCCTTCCACCCACATAGATCTTTTGCTTGATGATGCTCCAAAGGTTCTCAATAGGGTTAAGGTCAGGGGAAGATGGGGGCCACACCATGAGTTTCTCTCCTTTTATGCCCATAGCAGCCAATGCCCCAGAGGTATTCTTTGCAGCATGACATGGTGCATTGCCATGCGTGAATATGATTTTGCTACGGAAGGCACGGTTCTTCTTTTTGTACCACAGAAGAAAGTGGTCAGTCAGAAACTCTACATACTTTGCCGAGGTCATTTTCACACCGTCGGGGACCCTGAAGGGGCCTACCAGCTCTCTCCCCATGATTCCGGCCCAAAACATGACTCCGCCACCTCCTTGTTGACGTCTCAGCCTTGTTGGGACATGGTGGCCATTCACCAACCATCCACTACTCCATCCATCAGGACCATCAAGGGTTGCACGGCACTCATCCGTAAACAAAACAGTTTGAAAGTTAGTCTTCATGTAGTCCTGAGCCCACTGCAACCTTTTTTGCTTATGAGCTTGGTTTAGGGGTGGCCGAATAACAGGTTTAAGGACACTTGCAAACCTCTTGAGCATCCTACATCTTGAAGTTCGCGAGACTCCAGAGGCACCAGCGGCTTCAAACACCTGTTTGCTGCTATTCAATGGCATTTTAGTGGCTGCTCTCTTAACCCTACGCATTTGTTTGGCAGAAATCTTCGTTATTTTGCCTTTTTCTGAACGAACCCGCTTGTGCTGTGAATCGGTGACAAATTTCTTCACCGTCCGATGATCACGCGTAATTCTTTTGGAAATATCCAATGTTGTGATACCTTGACCAAGGTATTGCACTATTTGCCGCTTTTCAGCAGCAGAGAGATCCTTTTTCTTCCCCATTTTGCCTGAAACATGTAGCTTGCTTAATAATGTGGAACATCCTTCTTAAGTAGTTTTCCTTTGATTGGGCTCACCTGGCAAACTAATTATTATTATTACTATTTGGATGATTTCAATCATCCAAATAGCCCTGAGACACAATACCATCCATGAGTTTCATTGAAAAACCAAAAAATGAATGTTTATGACCCTTAAATACAATTTGCCTAATAATGTGGAACGCGGTGTATGGTAACTTCTGTTTATCGGTTGCAAAAAAACACAAAATGGTGACCGCCGTAATCCAAGAAGGCGACGTCAAAATCGCCAAACTCAAGGTTTCAAAACGGCAGTCCACAAACCAACGAGTGACGTCACAACGACTGGGACTACGACCACTCCTCTTATGCAGTCTGGTTGAATTTAACGTATTTGTGAAGTCAAACATTATTTTTATTTTATATAAAAAGAAAGGAAAAAATGTAAGGTAAATAAAAGTAATTGTAAATTAATAAAGCAACCAGGAAGATATAAATAGTCACAAATTAAATAATAAACAAAGCATTTAATTAAATGTTAGTATAATCTGACTCGTGAGGAAAATGGGCGGAGCTTGTAGGCACCGGAAGCACCGCGGGCGCACTTCAAAGGTGGGGATTAAATGAACGCCGGGGGCTAGATCAAAACGAAGCAAAGATGCATCTACAAGTCCGGAGAGGCAGCCGGTTTTTCACCTCTATCTCTTATTTTCTATATGGAGCTTTGCTCGACGGGAGCTTCAGTGAAGCGGAGTGAATGACTCAACAAACTGAATCTCAAAAATAAAAGGAGAGATAAAAAAAGGAAAAGTTGGTTTTTCATTGGAGTGGAATCCAGTTTAAATCTGTGTAGATGGGTCAATCCCTATCAAGTGGGGAAGTGCAGTAGGTCAGAAGCCGGAACTTGACAGTATTCTTGACTGTACACTTGATCGCACGGACCCGGTTGTGCAGGTGAAATGCTGCCCCCTAGCTGTTTGGAGCATGTGGGCAGGTCTTACACATTTCCCCTTTAAAGAAAAGTGTTGGTTGGCATCGTGAAAGAGAGAAATATTGCAGTATTTAGCTGAAGAGACTTACCTCATTCTCTGGAACAAAGGCACGGTACAAGATGTGGCTGAAATACGGATTCAAGTTATCGAAGTCGACGACGTTAATTACCACGGAGGCTGTGTCGTTTAACCCCGCGTTGTCCTGCAGCGAACACAAACCACGCAGATCAATCAGGCATTCATGTTGTCGTGGCTCTAAACAATACAAAATTATATATAATAGTGAATATGTTCAATTACCTTGGCCGTCACGATGAAGTTATACTTTTGGACGATATTGTGGTTCAAAGGTCTCTTCAAAATAAAAGCCCCTGAGTTGGTCACCATGAAGGTCTCTGAAGTTGGAACCTGATGACAGAAAGTCACATTTCAACAGATAATTGTTGCTCATCATGACTTTTGGTGACTTGACTTAAATATATATATATATATATATATATATATATATATATATATATATATATATATATATATATATATATATATATATATGTTATACAGTAAGTGTCATAATCGTGATCTTTAAAAAAATATATTTTCCTGTAAAGTTTGATTTCTTGTTGTTACTGTTTTACCTGTTAGTCAATTAAACAAACAGAGTTAATAATTGATTTAATTTGATCTTTTTTTTTATATTTGTACTTCCTTTCTTAAAATATGTTAAGTACAATATAATAATGAACTTGTTTTTTTTAGGCGCTTTCAACCCTTTACAAATGCATTATTTATTTATTTTAATAATTATTAAATGGCTGAAGTTTACCCATTATCTCCAGTACAACCTGAATCATGCAATTCTACTTGTTAAAACACATTTAAACATCTGTAGTATATTTTCAAGCATGATTAATTCTGCACGTGTGTTGTCTTTATTTGCTTGTTTTGTGCATTTGCATGTGCTTTCTTTAATATAGTATGTCTTGAGCTCTACAGTAGCAGCCACCACAATAACAAATACCAGAAAATACTGGAAATATGAAATGATTTGGATTCAGTGGCGGGCCGTGGATTTTCTACCTGCGCATTCAGTGCCGTCTGAGTCATAGTCTCGATCAGCAGATTGCATCCAACAAAAGGTGCATTAACGCCACCTACTGCCGCTGCACCACTGACCAATCACAGCGCACGTTAATGGTCACGCTGGGCCCTGTGGCGAAACACACGTCCATAACGCTAGCAGGCCGTAGCCATGTAGTTTAAGCCGCTAATCTACCAGAGAAACAGAGGTGAAATGTGATTGGACAAGAGCTCTTCTTAACCAGCTGCCAAGCTGCGCCGTGCCGCAGGCCTGAAGCAGAGCAACAGAGGAAGACAGGAGCTGTGCAATGAGAAAATAAGCTAATAGGGAAAAATAATTATAATACATGTAGTGTATTTGTGAAAAACAATTACATTATAAAATAGCTATAACTTTAAATTATAACGAAAAAAAGAAAATACATTTAAATGATAAAATAGCTATAACTGTGTGATTCTGTTTAGGCCAGCAGAGAAGGCTTAGCAGGCCCTGACGGCCCACCACTGTTTGGATTAGACCGGATCAAAAAACATCTATATGCGCGACTACATCCACTCTCAGCTGTCATTGAAACAATACTCTCCCTGTCACTATTCTTATTATATAACATTGATTGTAGCTTTTCCAAATGTGGTCATATTATTGTGTTGAAGGTGTGTACAGATTGTAAAGCCCTTGTAATTTGTGATTTTGGAGTATACAAAATAGACAGAATTTAATTTAATTGTATATTCTTATGTCATTACAAAGGAATATGCCACTATGTTGTTGTCTGTGGTGCCGTCTGCGTCCACAGCTGTCACTCGGAGAACCTCGCTGTCCACATTTAGAATCTGAAAAAAAAAGAAGGCAAAATGACCCACAGATACAAATATATATAGACGTGCATGTTCGGTCCTTCAGTCTGAACACATTATGTGTTACTACGGTCATCCTGATACTTTTGGCTGAATTGTGGGTCAGCAGTAGATTCAGGGACTGACCTCAGAGACATCCACGCTGTAGATCTCTTGGGAAAATATTGGGCTGTTGTCATTGAGATCAAAGATCTTCAGCGTCCGAGAGTTGTTGAGCTGCAAACATGTAAACAAAATAAAACTCAAATTTAAATATTTTAGTTTTCTCGCGTTAATGAAATCTGCAACTTTGTCACTTTACACCTACCTTAGTTCCGTCGTCGCACATGACGGAGTAATACAAGGTGGTGTCGGTCTGAAAGACATGAACACACGTTACAGGACACTGACACTGAGGATGCGCAGAGTGGCGTTCAGGTTTACGGGAAACTTGAGAGAGAGTTTCCCCTCATCGACTCACGACGATTAGCACGTCCGCGTCGAGCGGCTTCTTGGTGCGGACCATCGCGCTGGTGTCTCCCGGCGTGAAGCTCAGCTCCAGGAACTCCAGGTGTGCTGGGAAGATGTTGGGAACCAGCTTCACGCCGCCCGTGATCCCGGTCACCAGCTCCACGTCCCCTGCAGCGGCGTGGGAGCATCGTGAGACGGACTATACTTAAACATCCCGTCTGCCATTGGATGGACACACGGCTCTTCATTTTACAGTCAGGAGGGGAAACCAACACAGGTCTTTCTCCTTCTGCATGATTTAGAATTCGCTGATCATGAACTTTAAATAAAATGATGCATCTCACTGATATAATGCAACATTTTCAAACTATTAAACCATAAAAAAAAATGCTGCATATTGAAATAAAATGCCTTGATCTTTAGCTTAATTTACGTTTGGTAACCTCGTAAATCATGCCACTTTTCTGTCCCCTAAAATATATACAAAGTATATTAACAACTTTTTAATATTACAAAGTCATGGGTATCTGTTCTAATTTTGATATTGGCAAATCGGGTATCACTTGATATTACACAAAATTGTTAGATTTAGCTCAAAAAGCAACATGAGGGTTAGAAATATAGCTTTAGACTGGTTGTGGTGCACCTTAAAGAATAAAATGAAGAAGAATACAAAATGGCCCTGCACTATGAAATCTAAAACCTTCACTTATTGGACAAATGTTACAATATAAAGCCAGTTTAAATACCAATGAACATGGCATGAATGTATTTTGTACTATTAAGAGAGAGCACCTGAAATTAGATGAATTAAATGGTGAATAACAAGTTAAACAAAAATATGTGCCTCTTGCAAAACAAATTCTAATCTCAATTGTTTTTATTTTTCCAAATGGCAGCTGCTGGATGAAGTGACTTTAATCAAATTGTGCAATCTTCTATTTAAAATGAATGTAACTTACCTGTATATCCTTCATTCACTGAACCCACTTGGCTATCGCTACCCTGAACACAGTTAATGGTTGAAGTACCTTAAAGGAACAGAACAACTAGTTAATAAAGAATAGAGAGATCGCAGGTTCACACACATGACTGCACATAAAAGCATCACTTTCTGGTCCCAGTGGTATCAAATCATGCAGAATGTTTTGGTTTTATGAGCGCAGCTTTATCTGTTGCTGAGATTTCTGCCTCCACAATAATAACAATGGAGGTACATACATGCCTAATTATACCCGTAGTGCTTGTGTAGTAACTAAAGGGTGAAGGATTTGGCGGCACCTAATGGTGAGGTCGCAGATTGCAACCAGATGAAACGTCTCACTGGACTTCCTGGCTCTCACTGAGACTTGGATCACACCAGACAACACAGCTACCCCTGCTGCTCTCTCCTCTGCCTTCTCCTTCAGCCACACACCTCGGCCCAGTGGCCGGGGCGGTGGCACAGGTCTACTTATCTCTCCCAAGTGGAGTTTTTCTGTCTCCACGCTTCCACTGTTTACCCCACTGTCTTTTGAGTTTCACGCTGTGACGGTTACTCATCCGGTTCAACTAAACATTGTTGTTCTCTATCGTCCACCTGGTTCCCTGGGAGATTTCTTGGAAGAAGTAGATGTCCTCCTATCAAACTTCCCAGAAAACGGCCCTCCGCTCATCCTTTTGGGTGACTTTAACATCCAGACAGAGAAGTCATGCGACCTGCTACTCTTACTGTCTTCCTTTGCTCTCTCACTCAGTCCTTCACCTCCTACTCACAAAGCTGGCAACCACCTCGACCTGATTTTCACCAGAAACTGCTCTACATCCAACCTCACCGTAACCCCTCTACATGTCTCCGATCACTTCTTTATCTCTTACACTCTCCCACTCATTGGAACTGACAAACCTGTCACACCAACAGACTCTGCACCTGTCCGTCGCAACATCCGCTCCCTCTCGCCCTCCTCTCTGGCCTCGTCTGTTCTGTCAGCCCTTCCGTCAACTGACTCCTTTTCACTCCTGCATCCTAACTCTGCCACAGAAATGCTCCTCTCTACTCTGTCTTCCTCTCTAGATTCTCTCTGTCCTCTTACAGCACGAAAGGTCCGCAAGTCCTCTCCGGCTCCGTGGTTGTCTGACTCGGTGCGAGTCGAGAGAGCCACCATGCGTGCATCGGAAAGGAAATGGCGAAAAACCAAACATGCCGATGACCTGCTCGCCTATCGCTCTCTTCTCTCCTCCTTCTCTGCTTCTATCTTTGCAGCCAAAAGCCTGTTCTACCAATCTAGAATCGAATCAAATTTTTCTAACCCCAAAAAACTCTTCTCTATCTTCTCCAACCTCCTTGACCCCCCCTGTCCTCCTCCTCCCTCCACCCTTCTACCGAGCCACTTTGTTGACTACTTTACAAAAAAGATAGAAGACATACGCTCCTCATTTAACAATCCGTCTTCCATAACCTCACCTCCATTAACTTCATCTTCTTCCCCTCTGCTTTCCTCTTTCACCCCCCTGACTCCCAATCAAGTTCTTACCTTGGTAACCTCTGCCCGCCCAACCACCTGCCCCCTTGACCCCATCCCATCTCACATTTTCCAGTCTATTGCTCCTGATCTTCTTCCCTTTCTCACCCAGCTTATCAACACCTCCCTCTCAACTGGCTGCTTCCCTAACTCTCTGAAGGAGGCAAGAGTTAACCCTCTCCTAAAGAAACCCACTCTCAACCCGTCGGAAGTCAACAACTACAGACCGGTCTCTCTCCTTCCCTTTCTTTCCAAAACTCTGGAGCGAGCTATCTTTAACCAAGTCTCCTCCTTTCTCCACCAGAACAACCTTCTGGACCCTCACCAGTCTGGTTTCAAGGCAGGCCACTCAACAGAGACTGCCCTCCTTGCTGTCTCTGAGCAGCTCCACACCGCAAGAGCAGCCTCTCTCTCCTCTGTCCTTATCCTTCTAGACCTTTCTGCCGCCTTTGACACAGTGAACCATCAGATCCTCATTTCTTCCCTCCAGGACCTGGGTATCTCAGGCACTGTGCTCTCCCTCTTCTCGTCCTACCTCAAGGACCGCACCTACCGGGTAACCTGGAGAGGATCTGTGTCTGAGCCTTGTCCTCTCACTACTGGGGTCCCTCAAGGCTCCGTCCTGGGTCCTCTTCTCTTTTCTCTGTACACCAACTCTCTCGGCTCTGTCATTCGCGCCCATGGCTTTTCCTACCATAGCTACGCTGATGACACCCAACTGATCCTCTCGTTTCCCCAGTCAGAAACACAGGTAGCGGCACGAATCTCTGCCTGTCTGACTGACATCTCTCAGTGGATGTCCGCGCACCACCTGAAAATCAACCCTGACAAGACGGAACTACTTTTCCTTCCAGGAAAGGGCTCTCCCACCCAGTGGTGTATAGTAACGAAGTAGAAATACTTCGTTACTGTACTTAAGTAGTTTTTGGGGATATCTGTACTCTACTTTACTATTTATATTTCTGTTTACTTTTACTTTTACTTCACTACATTTTGCAAAGAAAACTGATACTTTTACTCCGATACATTTCTCCTGAAACCTTCGTTACTCGCTACAAAATCAAATTAGAAAAATCAAATTAGAAAAAAAACAAACATCGGGGACTGTGGTGGAACACAGACTCCACCAAGCAGGTTTTGCGAATCACAATGTTTTGCATTTTCCCTCTACATCCTCTAGTCCAGCGCTCCCAAACCTTTATGCGCCACGGACCGGTAACGTGAAGACAATATTTTCACAGACCGGGTCTGACCTCGGAGAGACGGGAGACAACGACACCTGACGTGTGTTCGTTATGTCCAGGCTACTCCTAACTAAACCTTTAGTCCAGTCTACTGCTTAACTTATAACCCGCTGCACAAAGACAGGGTGTTGGAATGGAAGCAGGTTTTCATGCTTTTTTGGCGATCTCAGGATACTCTGCCTTGGTTTCCAGATCACCGACAGAGTTGTAACAGACTTACGTTTCATTTTTAGAGTAACGTAACATCTTGACATGTGTCAAGAGATTCCGTCTGAGGTTACCACAGACGGATGTATGCGGTCATTTTTCACAATAAAACATCTTTCCGGCCTTGATTTTTTTTTATTTAATTGAAATGTTTCATTCATTCTTTCTGTGGCCCGGTACCAAGAGACCCACAGACCGGTACCAAGAGACCCACGGACCGGTACCAAGAGACCCACAGCCCGGTACCAAGAGACCCACAGACCGGTACCAAGAGACCCACAGACCGGCACCAAGAGACCCACGGCGGGCGGAATGAGCATACTTATAACCACACTGTTACAAGTCCTTCATAGTGTCATATTGCTTTTTGGAGAATTATGATGATAAGTTCATAGTAGATGCAAAAGTATACTTAGGTACAATATATTATGTTGAACATAATATATATGGATGGATCACAGCCAACCCAGTTATTTTATCAACACAACTCCTGGTCCTTGGTCACGGTGGCCACAGCACTTAAAAGAATAAACTTCATAATTCTCAAAATTCTGACCCTTTGCTTTTTTATTAAAAGCATGTACTTGTACTTTTACTTTCAATACTTAAGTACATTTTATATCAGAAAAATACTTTTGATACTTAAGTACAGAAAATATCAGATACTTTAAGACTTTTACTCAAGTAGTATTTTAATAGGTGACTTTTACTTTTACTGGAGTAATTTTCCAGTAAGGTATCTTTACTTTTACTCAAGTACGGCTTTTGGGTACTTTATACACCACTGCTCCCACCCACGACCTGACTATCACCTTCAACAACTCAGTGTTGACCCCGACCCCGACTGCCAGGAACCTCGGTGTGACACTTGACAGTCAACTCTCCCTGACTGCCAACATTACCGCAACAACGCGTTCCTGTAGGTACATGTTGTACAACATCAGGAGGATACGTCCCCTTCTCACCCAGAAGGCGACACAGGTTCTGGTCCAGGCTCTGATCATCTCGCGACTTGACTACTGTAACTCCCTCCTGGCAGGTCTACCCGCTAATGCCATTCGACCTTTACAGCTCATCCAGAATGCAGCTGCTCGACTGGTCCTCAACCTCCCGAAATTCACCCACACTACCCCGCTCCTCCGCACACTCCACTGGCTACCGGTGGTCGCCCGCATCCGCTTCAAAACATTGGTACTTACGTATCGTGCCACGAACAGATCGGGTCCTATCTATATACAGGACATGGTAACACCGTACACCCCAGCTCGGGCACTCCGCTCGGCTTCTGCTAAACGACTTGTAGCTCCGTCACTACGAGCTAAACACTCAACAAAGTCACGACTGTTTGCTGTCCTGGCTCCTCAATGGTGGAATGAGCTCCCCATTGACATCAGGACAGCAGAAAGTCTCTACATCTTCCGCCGAAAACTAAAAACGCATCTCTTTCGACTACACCTTGAATAAGGAAGGTAGCACTGTACTAGCACTCTAGTAGCACTTGATGTCTCTTATTTATAGCACTTTGTAATTTTCGAAATTTAACTCTAGCGAAGAAACTGCACTTTATTGATTATTGATTATTGATTGTTGTTTTTCTGAGTTTGTACTCATGATTGAATGCACTATTGTAAGTCGCTTTGGATAAAAGCGTCAGCTAAATGACATGTAATGTAATGTAATGTCTCCTGCGTGTAAGCCTGCAGGTGAACCACGGTGGCCGGCGCGAAAATGCCAAAATCGGAAAATTGAGCCTTTGATTTGTCCCTTCTGGGCTACTGTAGAAACATAGCGGTCGCCTCCGTGAATGTACATACAGGGTTCATTCTAAGGTAAAATGTATTTAAAAAAATATTTTCACACTGATATACACTAAAGAAAACACACTCATAAATATTTTATTTAATTTCTTCCAATTGTTAAATGCTACACACTTTATTTTTATTTGTACATACGAACATTGTGTACATATGACAGTGGACTTTGAAACACTACGACTTATGACTTATGATTTCCTGCAGATATACAGGTTGAGTCAAGCCCCCGAGCGTCTGCTCGCTGCTCGTAGGACGTACAGGGACCGTAGCTCCTAATGATGGAGGATCATCATGAATCCTGGTATGAAAACATTTGACACATTTCATGGCGTGTGCTGATAATTATGGTTTTGTTTTTCCACCGTGTTCGAGGACAGATTGATCTGATTTTATTGGTCAAAGGTCACTGAGACCTCACAAAACCCATGTTTGGCTCAAGCAACTTGACCGACGCGTTCAGCAGTTTGACGTAAATAAACAAATCCAGGAGCTTCACGACAGACACAAGACTCTCTCTCATCTTTCAGTTTCAAATCAAATCAGTTCCTGAAATATAGGACATTCGTTGATTCCGGCTCCACTCACCAATTGGACTTCCAGTGACGACACACACACAGGCGTAGAGAGCGAGAAGGAGACCGGCCGGGATCGACCCCCCGGTGTCCATATCGTCTCGCTTGTGTTTTCCCCCAAAACCCTGAACAGCGACTCTGATCTATCCCATGAATCACGGGTGTTCAGAAGCGTCTGCGGCTCACCTCGCCCTCCTTCCCAGCACTCCTGCTTTATGGCCGGTTGTAAAGCGTCACTGGTTTCTCTGGCGCTGCCAATGAGCAGCCGGACCGAGTCTGAGTTTCATTCAATATCTTTGTGGCGTATCATATAATGTTTATTATAATACGGGTAGATCAAATCAAGCATTCTGATTGGTTGAGAGTGAGTCACGGGGTGTACTTTATTCAGCCATAAAGTACTGTACAGCCTGTTTACATTTAGAGCGTTCCATATCAGTGCGCACTTAAAATAACAGGTAGATTTAAATTGCGCGACCGTTAGTTGTCGTTTCAAGCTTGACAGTTACCAAATATGTTTGGTGTAAACTTTGATATTGTAACGTCCGCAGTAACGACTCGCAGACGTTGGTTTCCTTAACTTGCAGGTTTATTGCTTGAGTGTTCACAGTATTGCAACGGGGCTCTTCGCTGACAGTAAGTTAGCTCAAACGGAACAGCTAACAAGCTCACGTAGCGTCCCCCACACTAGCATAACGAACGACAACACACACGTCACTTCCTCCCTAACCTAAAGATGAGGAATGAAAAGGGTTTGATCACAAAATCCTGATCATTTCCAGTGAGAGATAATTACGTCGGTAATTTCCCGACGCGAGGCAAGTTCTCTAAACATCATGGAGGAGAAAAATGACGGAGAAAAGACGGACAGAAGCAGCGAGAGCACTTCTTTACATCGGTGGCTGAGCGTCATCCTCCACCCTGCTTTCAACCGGCCCGGCCCGTCCGTTTTATAGTCCCGTATGTGCGTCCCGTGCGTCCCGGGACTATTTTCTCTGTCGCTGAAATGCGATACACAACGTTTTGCCGGCTACAACTATTTTGTGCTGAAAGGGAGCTTACTATTACATTTATAAAGTCGCAGGTACCTGTATTATAAAAGCAATAAGGTACTCGAGGCAGTACTGTGTCTACAATAATGTACAGCGCGTCGGGCCTAACAACACCCTTGAACAGTACATTATTGCACGACACAGTACTGCCTCTCGTACCTTATTGCTTAATTGTCTCTTGGGGATTGAACCGACAAGTTTTTTTTAGGACTGATACTGATTATTATTATTATTAGAGAGTAAGAGACCGATGGGTGCTATCTGGAACTGTTAAATGCTTTTAAGCCGTTTAATGAAATGCAACAAAAGATTACTTTTAAACATTAACTTAAAAAAAAAATACAGGGAGAAGAGAAAAAGTTAATTATTTATGATAGGCTAACTTTTGTAGATAAACTGAAGGGTTTAAAAGGTGTTTATATAAATGGAGGGAATTGGGATTTCCCATTTTGTAACTTTTTCTATTTTTAATGTGAAAAGGCGCATGAAATGTTTCAGGGATTTAAATGTCTGTACAGTAGGACCAGTAGCCTAAAAA
This sequence comes from Myoxocephalus aenaeus, assembly GCA_038501785.1. Lineage (NCBI taxonomy): Eukaryota > Metazoa > Chordata > Actinopteri > Perciformes > Cottidae > Myoxocephalus > Myoxocephalus aenaeus. Next base: position 1,992,726 of record JBAMJR010000026.1, read on the forward strand.
TGACAAACGTCTAGTGGAGCTCACACACATTTTAGCCAGTCAGAGAGTTAAACTATTGGTCAGGGTTTAAATTATTTCACTAATATGTAAACAATGTGAGTTACGGCAAATAAAGACATCAGTTATAGCATTTAAGAAAAACATGCAGCAGACCACTTATCCACAAAACTTACCTTGACATCAATTAAGACTTAACAAAAATCTAAATATGACCACTAAACCCATAACAAATAACCAAAATATCACAAGACCAAAATAATAAAATACAATTGTAATAAGTAATATCTTATTTATATGTTGAGTAGTGTAGGGGTTATAGTAAATAAAAACACAGCTTCCCATCTCCAGAGTCCAGCATTGAGGCTGAGGTGGAGCAGGAATGAAAGATACGAACAACTGAAATACAATAGTTTGAAAGTCGTGCTGAGCGACACAAAAAAAAACTAAAAGGAAAACTTGTGTCCATTTACACAAATCGACGTCGGCACTATTTCACGAACTGCCGTGAGACTCGGTCGTATCTTACGATCAGTGGAACTATGAGGTCGTTGGCAGGAATATGTACTTCGTCCCGCACATGCACATGTCAACCACATGGTGGCGCTGGATAAAAGTGAGGCGATGGCCTAAAGTCAGGAGGATAGATTATGATGAGCACCGCGGGGATCTGCACAAAGATCTCATGGCAATCCATAACATGTTTATATATTTCAGTCTGGACCAAAGTGGCTGATTTACTACAAACGATAACTTCAAATGCAAAAGAGAAAATAGTGAAATCATGCAGGTAAACTGGGTTTTCTCTTCATAAAGAACTTGTAATAACACTTTATAATAACTACACACTATTTAGCATTAGTAAAGCATGAATAAACACTTAATTCATCATTTATAAAGCATTGTTCCAACATGAACACGTATGAGTAACTCATTAGAATGCAATTCATAAACACAGTTATAAATGTTTTATTCTTGATTAATATGCTTGATTATTATGCGCTTCATGATTGGGTTTTCATACTTTATAAATTATGGATTCCCCATTTGTAAAGTAAGTAATATATATTGCAAACCAATTAAGGACTTATAGATGATGCACTAATGGTTAATATGTGCTTTATAAACGTGTTTTATGATTAATTCAGGTAGCTAATAGTCATTAGTTAAGTATTAGTTAGGTATTTTTATGTGACCTCATTTAAAGTGAGGACTATCTATGCTTTACAAAGCATGTATAAGCAGTGCCTCATAGCTAAAACAAGTCTCAGTTATCTTCTCAACAGAAAAGAGAAATAGACACAACACAGTAATATTAAAAAAGAACATTAATATGATGGTGATGGGGGGGCGATGCCCGTCAGTGGCACGAGTGTTGAGTATGTTTCATAGTTTGCTGGCATGTACACATTATTGATTATGAGAGAATATTTGTCTTTCCTTGACATCTTAAAGACAACTTAAAAGAGACTAACGGTCCAGTTTAAGGCGCCGTAGAGCTGAGTTCTGTTTGTTGACGCTTTGGGGTACAACTCAAGAGACAAATAAACAACAAACAAATAAACTAATAAGGAATATAACTCTGTCTCCCCCAAAATGTCCTTCTGAAGCACTGAAGCAGTCGGTAGCCTCCAAAGGTCACGAGTCAGAGAGTCATGTGATGCTCATCTTCCTCAATGAGACAGCAGAACGGCTCAGAGATGGAGAAGCCTCTCCATTATAAAAAGGTTCCTCTGACTGCATCCACTGCGACAATACTGACAAATAATTTGTATTATTAAAAACAGCTAAAGGCATGTCACGTATAGGGGAGGGAAATACGTCATGATTTCTGAGGTGAATTAATTATAAATAGACTGCTACATATAATATACAATATACTATACATATATATAAATATATATATATATATATATATATATATATATATATATATATATATATATATATAAAATATATACTAAATCATTTGCCAAACATCAGTGGTTCGAGATGACAGCTGCAGGGATGCAACTGGTGCAGCATACATACATCTTCATGTAACAACGTAACAATATAACAATGTAACAATGTAACAATATAACAATGTAACAATATAACAAGGAACAATATAACAAAGTAACAATGTATCAGTGTAACAATGAAACATTGTAACAATGTATCAATGTAACAATGAAACAATTTAACAATGAAACAATGTAACAATGAAACAATGAAACAATGTAACAATGTATCAATGTTAACAAGCATCCAGCGCCAACTTTCCACAATTGACAGTTGTTGATACTCTGTGATACACAGGTGATTTAGTTTCAGATCAAAAGGAAGTTTGATGTAAATGAAGCTCAGTACTGACTCATGTCCCTCATGTCTCCTCTGTAGAGTGTTATCAAGTCCTCTGATGTTCTGTTATTTCTCATTAAAGCTTGGCTCAGCATCAACTCTGATGTGTCCGTGTGTCATTTCACAAGTTTGGATCTTCTGGGAGAAACAGTTCCACGTTTCTTACAGATAAACACATTTTATTAGCTTCTTCTCTCTGTTAAATTGTTTTTGCACGAGTGAATTTGAATGTTTTTGAATGATCAGATAAAAAGGCGTGGTGCCATGCTGCAGGTGTTGCTCATGTCCCAAATTCAAACTGCAACACTTCATCTCATTACATAGCTCGACCTCACAGTGCATACTCTGGTAGTTAATGGAGTGGTACACTGGTGATGCAACGCTGAAAGGGTTAACATGCATACAGCCAGTAAAGGTTCCTAACAGAGGTCTTTATTATCAGTATAAATGGGGTGAACACATGAATAAGTTAGTAAAACATGATACAGTTCAACAGAAACACAAACCTCATCCTCCAAAATGATGTAGAGTTGAATCAGCCGCTCTCTGAACACGTGATCGCCTCCTGAAGGGAGAACTACTGCAGCAGGTGTATTAGACTGCATTAGTTTGACCTGTTCCTAATAAACTGGCAACTAGCTTCAGCTTTCAGTTTAATATATTCTTTAAGTTGAATAAAAAAAAAAAAAAGTCTTCTTAAAACACATTCTTAGCAACAGACACATTTTAGTAGCACAAGACAAGCAAATGGTCCAAATAGATAATTTGCAAAGTACATTATCATTTAAAAGCAAATGAGACGAATCTCTAAGTTTGAACTTAAATCAAAAATGTTTTTCTTCTTAAAACACATTTTCTTCTTCTATTGCCACGGCACTAATATTGAGAATAACTATATATATATATATATATATATATATATATATATATATATAAAGAGGTGTTTGTGTATTTAACCGTGTTCCCACGCTACAGAAAACTCTTCCTCTTCCACGCGGGCGGCAGAAAGCTCGCTGCCTTCTCTTCTCCATTCTGACCAGAATCATCTTCCTCAATCTGCAAGTCACGATGAAGCAGCCGACTGGAGTGAACACGCGAAGCGCTTTCTCAGAGAGGAGCACGAGTTCTCAGAAGGACTGTTTTAAGACATGTTCAAATAAGGGCCTGATGAGAGGTGAGGGGTTTGTCCTCTATAAAGTAAAAGTGTGCGTTCTCTCTGACTTTGGTCTTCTTTCCTTCAAACGCTGAGAAGAAAAGAGTCTCCAGAGCATCAGACGTCTCTCCTCCTGCAGCAGGTACATGAACCAACAGGTGTTCCCTCCTCAGGGCTCAATGGGCTGCAGCTCATGATGCTTTACATTCCTGAGCAGTTTGTTTATTTCATGATTCATAATTTGTTGTTCTGTAAAGTGCGAGACGACATCTTCAAATTCAGAAAAGCCTCGTAAACGGCGAGTTGTCAGAATTATTGCAGTTTTTTTTTTTTTTGTCAATTGACTAATAATCAACTCATCAACGACATCAACTTATCATGTCATCTCTAAAACAGATATGAATACTCGTGATGTTGTTATTTCTATCTGCTGTGGAGCCTGATAGTTATTTAGCAGGATTTCAAAAAGGCCTGTTTACAGATTATTTTTTACATTTCTAGAAATACAAATATTGATGGCTATTTGTTAGAAAATGGGTCATTGCGCTCAATTTTTTAATTAGTCCATTAAATAATCTAATAGATTATGTAACAACAAAAAAATGCAACGGAGATGCAGTGCAAACTTTGTCACCTAAAAAGTTAGCGTGTGTCTGTGTGTGTGTGTGTGTGTGTGTGTGTGTGTGTGTCCTCTTTGTCGCTGCATCTCGTCATGGTGATGCAACACTAGTCCGGTTTGTACACCATTGAGTGTTTTTACATTTTTTTATAGTTCAGTTTTGCATTTGTGAATATCAAACAGTATTTGTGCTCTTAATGCTCGTCTGCTCTTGGTGTCCTTTCTGTAGGGCGTCAGCAGCAGAGACCCAGCAGAGCCTGCAGCTAACAGTAAAGGTAAAGGAGAGTTATTTCATCATCATCTCAGAAGACTCTATTTGACACGTTATCAACATCAGCGTGTCTGCTGTCGTCGTTTTGTGACGCCGCCGTGTGTTCTGACACCTGAAAGCGTGCAGATGGCCGGCCTGCGCTGGATGGCCGTGGTGCTGACCGTCTTCCTCTCCGCTGGAGACGGCCGGGCTGCCGTGGACCAGAAGTGGCTCACGGGGATCATAGAAGGCATCAAGAAGGAGTGAGTCCACAACGACTGAACCTCTGTCTTTCTGAGGACTTCATTACTTCTACTACTTCTACTACTACTACTACTACTACTTATATTACTACTTCTTCTATTACTTCTATTACCACTTCTACTACTTTTGCATTTCCTTTTTGATGTTTTTATTGGTTTCATGTGAAGCCCTTTGAATTGCCTTGTTGTATGAAATGTTCTACACAAATAAACTTGCCTTGCTACTCCACTGTGTGGACTGGAGATTTAAAAAATAAGCACTTTTTTTAAATCCATAAAATACACATTGATATAAATATAAATGTAATTTCAATACCCATTTGTTTCTCCCCCTTCGCAAAGTGTTTTTCTTTTCCTAAACTTTAATAACTTAACCTTCACATCCTCCCTGACCGACCGGTTTGTTTCATTTTAGACGGCAGCGCTCTGAATAAAGCGTGCACACTGACCAGGAAACGCCCCGTGACTATAAATAAACTCATATTTAAACTGACTTTACAAACTTCTTCACAATTTAGAATAAAATAGAAAGATTAACATATTTAAAATGCACCATGAGAAATCTTCAGATAGGCGTGTGTGTAGCTGTATAGCAACCAGAAACAGGTTACATTCATAAATGAAACAGTAACTGAGGGCAATAACTCAAAGAATAATGAAAAGTGATTGTTGCCAAACTGGTAGATGATTAAATAAAACGAGGAGAACGAACATGGCATCAATAAAGTGAAGTTATCTCAAATAGTTTACAATAAATAGTTTAATAAAACCATTTTTAAACATGTTGTGATCATGTATGTAATTACTGTACACCTGTCTACCACAAAAAGATTATTATATGTTATATATATTTTAACTTCCGCATTATTTCATGTCTTGCATTCTTGTTTTTTAATACATATTTAAGATGCATTGTTGGAGGAAGCCTACGATTCATTGCATTTGCTGAGCATAAGTAAATAAACGACTTGAACTCACTAAATGTTTTTCTCCGGCAGGTACGCCCTCGGTGACGCCTTCAGTCTGGCCGTGAACGTCCCAGAGCAGCAGGACATGAACACTCTCCAGCAGGTCTTCCAGGAGGACCCGGCAGACAAAGTGAAACAAACTCTTTCAGAAGGTCAGGTGTACCAGGGCACCCGCGTGGTGGCGGCAGCGCAACCGGAGGCCGTGGCGCGAGTGCTGCAGAGCACGGAAACCCTCGCCGCCGGCAGCGCGGGCAACGTCCTGGTCATCTACTCTGAAGAGTCCCCGTGTTGTCCCGCAAACGCCGACGGCGTCGCCGACAAGATCGCCGGCGTCACGCAGAAGTGGAGCGGTTACGCGTTCGTGTTTTCCAAAGTCGCCGCTGTTCCCGACGCCGACGCGTCTCAGCTGGCCGAATCCTTCAAGCAGCTGGCGGTTTCTAAACTCGGCCTCGACAATATATTCCGTTGTTATAAACCTGGAGACGATCCTTTCCAGTGCACAGGCTGCTCGTCAGGGGGAGAGGTTACGCCCTCCTGTGTGGCGGCGGGAGGAGGTGGAGAGACGGATGGAGGTGGAGAGACGGATGGAGGTGGAGAATTGGGTGGAGGTGGAGAGACGGGTGGAGGTGTAGGCTCAGCTATTGCCACAGGTATAAGTGAACTAACAGGCGGTGGCAGAGGAACGGTGGAAGGCAAGGTTAGGAAGCAAAGCAAGCCTAGAGGAGGTGGAAGACGTGGAAAAGGTAGCAAGGTAAGGAAGCAAAGCAAGCCAAGAGGAGGTGGAAGACGTGGAAAAGGTAGCAAGGTAAGGAAGCAAAGCAAGCCTAGAGGAGGTGGAAGACTTGGAAAAGGTAGCAAGGTAAGGAAGCAAAGCAAGCCTAGAGGTGGAAAAGGTAGCAAGGTAAGGAAGCAAAGCAAGCCAAGAGGAGGTGGAAGACGTGGAAAAGGTAGCAAGGTAAGGAAGCAAAGCAAGCCTAGAGGAGGTGGAAGACGTGGAAAAGTAGCAAGGTAAGGAAGCAAAGCAAGCCTAGAGGAGGTGGAAGACGTGGAAAAGTAGCAAGGTAAGGAAGCAAAGCAAGCGTAGAGGTGGTGGAAGACGTAGAAAAGGCGGCAAGAACGTGCGCAGGCAAAGAAAAAGAGGCAGAGGTAAAGGTAAAGGACGCGGTCGGCCTCCAGGAGGGCGCAGAGGCAAAGGTAAAAGTGGGAGAAGGGGAGGAGGCGGTCGAGGCCGGAGCCGGCGTAAAGGACTGCAATGATCGGAAACACCTGAGGATCTGAACAGCAGCCCAATGAAAATGTGTTTTGATAGATTTAATAACTCCCCTCTTCACCATTTAAAACGCTTAATGCCTGCAGTGTTAATGATGCTAAGGAACGGATTCCCTGTTTCCAAACTACTCCGCGAAAATACAGCCAGTGTGTTTTATTTGGGCCGGAGCAGAAATGGCAGAATTGATCTTCTAGTTTTTAATATATTTCAGATGACGACCAAACATCAAGCGCCTGTGTGCTGCGATTTAAAAAAATATGAATGATTTGTTTCAAAATATGTGGTGGTGAAAATACAGTTCAAACAGTCGATGACGGTGAACAGCTTATTTTCATGTTGTTTGCACATAGTTCACTCTACGTCTGTGAAGCATTGCCAAAACCTCTGTTCTTTCTGATTAAAGCTTAGCTCAGCATCTATGGTCTGTGTGTGTGTGTCGGTTATTTGGGAACTCCTGCAGTACAGTGCTACCATGTGGTGGCCATGAATATAAATGTAAGTGTGGAGCAGAGCCCTGTAGGCGGTTGACTGGTAATGTATAAAACAACATCACATACCAGGCAGATTTTCTGTAAATGTGTATATTCTGATTTTAGAACTTTTATTACACACTTCTGGTACAAACACCATCATTTCAACATTTGAAAAAAAAACTCCACTTTCCTGCTTCATCCAGAACTTTCAACTTCTTCTCATGATATTTTTGTGAGTTAAGATTTTTTTCAGTCAAATTACAGCTACTGCTACTGTCAAATTCTTCTCAGTAACCTTCAATTTACATGAAGTCAGTTCAGACACTTTTACAGGACGATGGTAAAATATAAAGGTCAGAGGTCAGATCATTGGTTTACATTTGTCAAGCAGAAATGCTTTCTTCATTTTCTAGTTCCAGCTTTAAAGAAATGTGGTTCACTTGCTGCATTTCTTTATCTTATGTGATCGTAAACTGAACATCTTTGTGTTTTTGACTGAAATCCGACAAAACAAGCATTATGGGTATTATCCCTTTGGGCTCGGGGAGATGTGATAGACATGTTTCACCAAAAAGCTCCCGCACTCTCCTTCACTTGCAAATATATACGTGGCGCCTAAGCTTATAAATATGTGTGTGTTTGTGTGTGTGTGTGTGTGTGTGTGTGTGTGTGTGTGTGTGTGTGTGTGTGTGTGTGTGTGTGTGTGTGTGTGTGTGTGTTTGTTTGTTTCGGTTATTTTCTGCACATTTACTACATTTACATTAAATAAACATTTAATAATTCTGGGATCTTTAAAAACAAAACAAAAAATAATTATAGATTATTACTACAAAAAGTATTTTTAAAGTATATAGTGTAAATTATGTCAAATTAAATTAAAAAAATTCCCAAACAGGGGGTGAGACATTAGCAGAGTTTTTAGCTCTCATATATTGATATTGATATCAGACACAAAACCTGAGGCTAATACCTTTGTTCCAAAGAAAAAAGATCCATTTTGGTCATTCATTTAGTTTGAGTCTTTCTGATTTACACCTGAGTGACTCCCACATGAAGAGAGTTACAGTATTCACGACGTGGAGTAATAAAAGCACAAAGGACCACATCCAGATCTCCAAAAATGATGATGAGACGTTCAATATTTGTCTTGCCGTGACATTTTAAAGACAGCAGAACGTGGTGTTTAGTTTCATGCCTTGAAAAAATACATAAATATTAACATCAAAAGTACCAAAAGTAAAAGTACTCATGATGCAGAATGGTTAATTTCAGAATAAATTGTATTATTAGATTATAACTATTGATCTATTATTGGTTTCATCTCTTTAATGATGCACCTGGTGTAACATTAAAGAGCTGTTTTAATGTATTAGTATATATTTTATATATTACTTTACATACTGCTGGGCAGTTTGTTCATTTCCATCTGGGGACCAATAAATCATTATTGATGTAATTATATATTTATTTATTTATTGACTATGTGCATTGTTTTTCTCAACTTGCTAAATAGTTTAAGCTGTCAGATAAATGTAGAGGAATAAAAAGTATATCTCCCTCAGAGATGTGGAGTAGAAGTGTAAAGTAGCAGAAAATATAAATACTCAAGTAAAGTACAAGTACCTCAAATTAGTGGAGACGGATTGAGAAAGTTTGATTTTTAAAACCTTTTTTTAATTTCTCAAGAATCCGCAACTTGTTGAACCTTTTAAGCCCCATGGCCCCTATATAGGTTGAATTTTACACATGATAGTTAAACTGTGTAAAACATTACAATAATCATGAGCAAATATATTGATGTTACACATCAAATTAAACAAGAGAACCTGGGCTACAATAATCAGTCAGCCATTTCAACACAACTCAAACAACAATTAAAATAATTATTAAAATATCATAATCATAATTTTGTCATGAGTCAGCCCACTCGGCATGTTTCCGGAACTAACAACCTCAAATTAGTGGAGACAGATTGAGAAAGTTTGATCTTTAAAACCTTTTTACAAATTTCTCAAGAATCCGCAACTTTTCTCATTAAACTTTAAATACAAACACAGTGCGATCTCAATCTCCTCGCGGAGTTCAAGCACCAAATAAATTCTGTGTAACAATGGACTCATTATCTGGCATAACAAACATTAACTACTAATCACCCACTGTCTCTCCTGATTGAAATGCATATGGTTATTATCCCTGATGATGTCTGTGAACCCTCAGATGGCCGGCCTGAGCTGGACGGCTGTGACGCTGAGCTTGTTGCTGTACGTTGGGAACTGTGAGGCTCAACTTGAAGGACCGGACCAGAACCAACATGAAGGACCAACCATGGGAGAATTCAAAAAACTCGTCAATGAGATCTGGAACAAGTGAGTCATCTCGTATTAAACACCAGACTTCTTCCTCCTTTTCTCTAAACAGAACACGGCCAACACTGTGTGTTCACTCTGTGTTTAAGACCAGTTTAAAGCCAGTTTAAGATCAGTTTAAGACCAGTGGACACTGTGGACGCCTCTAAAGGGGACATGTGTTAATTTCCAGGTTCATACATGTATTCTGGGTTTCTACTACAAAATGTTTCCATGCATTAATGTTTTAAAAAACACATTATTTTTCTCATTTCTGAACTTCTGTTCTGTATCAAACATGCCGGTGACGTTTTTTGTCTGTGTTCATTGGGCAGGTATATATCAAGCTTCAGAATCAACAGTGATGGAAGGTCAGTATAAGTGAACATTACTCATGAAGTACTTTTCAAAATAAAAGACGACGATAACAACATACATCACAGACTGACAGAACAAATGCTACATTACGTAATACGTACTGTTCACCATCGAGGATTTTCCACATTTTTAATTCACAATGTTAAGAAAAGATTCTGGATGAACAATTACATTTTGACTTTCTATATTTAATCCACAAAAGATAAATAACAGATGTCTGGAGTAACATATGACTAAAGTCTACGGTTTAATTCCCATCCCATACGACAACAACAAGAAGTACGACGTCAGTTTAGTCACTGACTCTCCTCTGGAGGTGAAGGATAAGCTTTTAAAATGTGAAGTGTACAAGGGCAAGAGGATGGTTGCAGCCACAGTTCTGAAATGGCCCGATGTTCTGAATCATTGTCCTAAAAAACTCGTACCACAGATTAAGCTTCGGGGTTGTCGTAAAAAGTCTGTGACGTGGAATACGTTTGAGAGAGAGTGCCCTGATGCATCGAGATATTTTAAACCTGATCATGCCGAGTACCGAACTCTGACGGCCTTCTACACCTTAACAAAGAATCTAAACAAACATGATTTCATGCTCTTCTATGTTCTTTCTTCCCCGTGCGTTAGCAAATGTACAGATCCCAATAATAACTGGAACATTCTCAAAATGATAAAAGAGATTACGAAGTGGAAGAACTATGCCGTTGTGTTTACCAACGTGTTCATGGCCGACGGTGATCAATCAGATGAGGAACAGCGCAAAGAAGCGCTTGTGCGGCTCGGGGAAAGCATCGGCCTGAACAACATATTCCGTTGTGACGACTTTAAGTGCAAAAGATGCTCTCATGAGAATGATCCAGTCAACCCCGACTGTTACAAAGTTTCTGCTGAAATTACTGCTAAATACACTGCCACACCTAATTACCACCGCATCCCGGAGCCAGCGGTGGGGGCAAGGGCCGACGTAGGCGTGGCACGGGCAAAAAAGGGAAAATGATGAATGAAGGTGACGGGGTTTCCAATAATGTTGACGGACGAAGGCCACTAGCAACCTGATAGATTTAAAGGGCCATAACTCAGTGGGAGAGTCCTTGAAATGCACCCTTCATCCTTCCACACTGCCTCCTACGTACTAAGATGGAGGTATTCGCTCAGAAGGATGTGCTTATTCCACTTATCTAATCCGCTAACTTGCTGCTTCATTCATATATTAGCCTCTTTGCTTTGTTTTAAATTCAGTAAAATGTTAGTTTTCAATACTAATAAATACTTTTTATTATTAAAAACAGATAAAGGGATATCAAGTATAGGGGAGAGAAATGCGTCATGATTTCTGAGGTGAATGCATTATAAATAGGCTGCTACTTATAATATACTATATACTATATATATATATATATATATATATATATATATATATATATATATACTAAATAATTTGACAAACATCAGTAGATCCAGACGACAGCTGCAGGGAAGCAACTGGTGCAGCATACATACATACATCTTCTTTTAGGAACGTTTCATATTTAAAACCACAACACAATGTGACAGGACATCAAACTCTAAAGATATAAGTGTGCCAACATCAGGATGAGAAGGAAGGAGTAACAATATAACAATGTAACAATGTTACAATGTTACATCCAGCAGCAACTTTCCACAATTGACAGTTTTTGATACTCTGTGATACACAGGTGATTTAGTTTCAGATCAAAAGGAAGTTTGATGTAAATGAAGCTCAGTACTGACTCATGTCCCTCATGTCTCCTCTGTAGAGTGTTATCAAGTCCTCTGATGTTCTGTTATTTCTCATTAAAGCTTGGCTCAGCATCAACTCTGATGTGTCTGTGTGTCATTTCACAAGTTTGGATCTTCTGGGCGAAACTGTTCCAGATAAACACCTTTTTTTACATCACAGTAACTGAGTAACTTAGGGTAGTTAATGGAGTGGTACACTGGTGATGCAACGCTGAAAGGGTTAATATGCATACAGCCAGTAAAGGTTCCTAATAGAGGTATATATATATATATATATATATATATATATATATATATATATATATATATATATATACATATATATATATATATATACATATATATATATGTATATATATATGTATATATATATATATATATATATATATATATATAAAGAGGTGTTTGTGTATTTAACCCATGTGTTCCCACGCTACAGAAAACTCTTCCTCTTCCACGCGGGCGGCAGAAAGCTCGCTGCCTTCTCTTCTCCATTCTGACCAGAATCATCTTCTTCAATCTGCAAGTCACGATGAAGCAGCCGACTGGAGTTCACACGCGAAGCGCTTTCTCAGAGAGGAGCACGAGTTCTCAGAAGGACTGTTTTAAAGGCCTAAAGACGAGAGAGAGCAGTGATGAAGGAATACAATTAACGTCAGCGTTTTGATGCTAAACACGGAGCCAAGTACGCTAAATTTAGCCTCCAAGAAAAACAAAAATAGTCCAAGAATTAAAAGGCAGACTGCAATAGCAGCAGAATATATTCACAAAAGCTACAGCCAAAAACGCTGCTGTGAAAGCTGTCTTAACTCTGGCTGAAGAAATCGCCCGAGCTTCAAGCAGTGCACTCTAAAGGTATGTGAACAGGTGAGCCCCAGACCACATAAAGGTATGTGAACAGGTGAGCCCCAGACCACATGAAGGTATGTGAACAGGTGAGCCCCAGACCACACCTGCTCACATGTTCTTAGCAGCACACAATTAGTTGTTAGACCAGTTAAGTCCTTCTCAACTGTGACAAAATAAACCTTGAACAAAGTTAATGTAATAACATGCCTTTATCTTTATTTTATTTTTTAAAGTTTGATCTTTGATAGAGTAATGTGGGTTTCTTAACCCTAAACTAAATGGATTTATGTTGTAATAACAGAGAAATTTGCTTACTTATATTTGTATATTTATATAAATGCATGTACAATATGTGTACACTTGAATAAACAATAATCAAATGCAAAGACAGTTATTTAACAATATGTTACCAGTAGTTTATACAGTGTTACAGTTACAATCGGCCCTTTGAGGGCAACCATTGCTTCAGGTGCGCGAGTCAACTCTGGACTTCCGTTTGCGTTTTCACACCGAGCACAATACAAAATCGGCCTCCAGAAAGGGTCATGTGCCCAACATGATGCTTTAGTATCTGTCTCGTAACCCCAAAGACGTAAAAGACGAAAGATGTAAATGTCTTTAAACCAGATGTGACCTGTGTGTGAAAGAGGAACTCCTTCAGGAGGAACAAACACAGCAGCGCTCCCACCCTGAGCTGCGTGACCTTCGTCATCATCAGATAAGGACGAGGTGAAGACTTCTGCTTGGTGGATGACTCGTAGATTCACCACAAAACTGAACTCTTCCTGTTTTCATCTACAGCCTCTCGATCGTTTAAAAAAAAACCTTAAAAAAAGAAAAGACAAACACGTGATATACGTGGGGCCTAAGCTTATAAATATGTTACAGTTATTTACCGTGTGTGTGTGTGTGTGTGTGTGTTTTATTATACCGCCACCTTCAGACACTCAGTGGTTTTAACAATGTTATAATTCATATTATTATATTGTTTACCATTATGTATGCTACAATATGCACATTTAAAAATATCTCTTAAAAAATATATATCTCATTTGAAAAATTCCAAATATTGAGCACAGATGTTTGGTGTTTGTTGTGGTGTAACTTGTTGAGGCCTTCCTCTCCTCCTCCTCCTCCTCCTCCTCCTCCTCCTCCTCTTCTTCTTCCTCCTCCTCCTTCTCCTCCTCCTCCTCCTCCTCGTCCTTCTTCGTCTTCCTCTGCTTTAGGTGGCAACGTGTTGCTGCAGTGAAAACAGTCAGAAGGAATGAACATTTGTATCGAGGAGCGTGAGACCAAACCCTCAAAGTGGTACCATGACGGTAAGTTCTTCTTTTGATTCAGAAGAAGGTTTTGTTAGTTAGATATAAGCTAACAATGACACTACACTTTCTAAATTGCAGTGTTGGTAAGTTAATGTGATGGATTTATTCCTTATTTATTTCATATTATTCAAACAGGTTTATTTGTCCGAGAACACATAACCCAATAATGAACCTGAAGGAATTGAAGAAGTATTGAAGTGTGCCCAAACTTCACCTGTCGACCTTCTACGTGTGCTTTCACCCCGGGTTTGTGTTTGGTAGTGGTGGGCCTTCTCTGCTGGCCAAAACAGAATCACAAAGTTAAAGCTATTTCATAATTTAATTGTTTTTCACCAATACACTACATGTATTATAATATTTTGTTCTCTATTAGCTTATTTTCTCATTGCACAGCTCCTGTCTTCGTCTGTTGCTCTGCTTCTAGCCTGCAGTACTGCTTCCAGTGCAGCTTCTTTTAAGGAGAGCTTTCATCCAATCAGATTTCACCTCCTATGTCTCTATGGAAGCAGAGCGGCTTCACGCTGGGCTTTGCAGAATAAAATACAAGGGGACGTTGTCGTGATTGGCATAGTCTTCAACCAATCCGATCTTTAGTTTGACATGCTGGGCGTAGTCTTTGACGTGCCAGCTCCTACGAGGGGGAGTCAGCACTAACATGCGCTGTGAAGCTACCTAGCTGCTAGCAGCACTCAAGCATAAGATAAACTGTACGACCGAGTCACTGAACTGTTTAACAAAGAGAGGAGGATGGACTTTGTCTTTAAGTGAACAGCATCTGGTGAGTGAACTGCAACAGTTTGTGTTAATGTTTTTACATCTGCAGTCGTATTTAATCATAAACAAGCCACAGCGCTGTTGCTGCTGCCCGCATCGGACCTCAAGCCAGGCCTGGTCCCGCTACATTTGGTGGTTTTCGAGGAGCTAGCTGCTGCAGATAACGCTGACAACACTTTTTATTTTATGTGCTGAATTTTCAGTGTTGTTTACATGAGCTCAAATAGTGCAGGGCAGCAGCAGCTGCTAGTCGTGCCACGGCGCCTCTCACCCCGCCTTGGTTCTCCGCCGGAGAGGCTAGTGCTGTGGAGGTGGTGGGGGAGGCAGGGGTTCCCCGCTGTCAGCCTTTTTTCCATCGCGCCTTCTCGGCTGAGCGTGGGTGGCGATTTTTACGGTGGTTAATATCGTTCCTTCTGATCGTGGCTCGTGCTCTTGAGTGTGCGGCGTTTTAGTGCCGCAGTTTTGTTGGATTGTTTTGTCATGTTTTGTTATAAATAAATGTGACTGGTTGTTGATGTGGAATACATGCATTGTCCGTTAATGACGCAGCATCCCGTCGTGCGCATATTTATGTGAACGATATCAGACCACACAGAAGGCCCAGGTAGAAAATGCTAATGTTTGGGCCGTTAGCCCCCGAGTCAACATCTGCTAGATGTCCTTTGAATGCTTATCAGGCTGCAATCAAACCCTTAATGTATCCGCGTATATGTAAGTGTGTAATTTATTGTGTACAAGGGGAGTTTTGCCCTGTTGATGACAGCAAAAGTGATGCTTTGTCTGCCCAATACTTTTTGAGACCAAGGGACAAGTCTTATACCAGTCTATTCTCAGTTCAAAAAGTGTTTGAATTTATCTTACGTCTCATTTGCTTTTAAAAGAATATATTTTTTAATAATGTACTTTGACCATGCTCTCTCTCGTCTTCAGGCCTTTAAAACAGTCCTTCTGAGAACTCGTGCTCCTCTCTGAGAAAGCGCTTTGCGTGTGAACTCCAGTCGGCTGCTTCATCGTGACTTGCAGATTGAAGAAGATGATTCTGGTCAGAATGGAGAAGAGAAGGCAGCGAGCTTTCTGCCGCCCGCGTGGAAGAGGAAGAGTTTTCTCTGGTAACACGTGGGTTAAATACACAAACGCCTTTTTTAAATATATGTATGTAGATATTCTCAATATTAGTGCCGTGGCAATGGAAGAAGAAAATGTGTTTTAAGAAGAAAAATATTTTTGATTTAAGTTAAAACATATATTAAACTGAAAGCTGAAGCTAGTTGCCAGTTTATTAGGAGCAGGTCAAACTAATGCAGTCTAATACACCTGCTGCAGTAGTTCTCCCTTCAGGAGGCGATCACGTGTTCAGAGAGCGGCTGATTCAACTCTACATCATTTTAGAGGATGAGGTTTGTGTTTCTGTTGAACTGTATCATGTTTTACTAACTTATTCATGTGTTCACCCCATTTATACTGATAATAAAGACCTCTGTTAGGAACCTTTACTGGCTGTATGCATGTTAACCCTTTCAGCATTGCATCACCAGTGTACCACTCCATTAACTACCAGAGTATGCACTGTGAGGTCGAGCTATGTAATGAGATGAAGTGTTGCAGTTTGAATTTGGGACATGAGCAACACCTGCAGCATGGCACCACGCCTTTTTATCTGATCATTCAAAAACATTCAAATTCACTCGTGCAAAAACAAATTAACAGAGAGAAGAAGCTAATAAAAAATGTTTTATCTGTAAGAAACGTGGAACTGTTTCTCCCAGAAGATCCAAACTTGTGAAATGACACACGGACACATCAGAGTTGATGCTGAGCCAAGCTTTAATGAGAAATAACAGAACATCAGAGGACTTGATAACACTCTACAGAGGAGACATGAGGGACATGAGTCAGTACTGAGCTTCATTTACATCAAACTTCCTTTTGATCTGAAACTAAATCACCTGTGTATCACAGAGTATCAACAACTGTCAATTGTGGAAAGTTGGCGCTGGATGCTTGTTAACATTGTTATATTGTTATATTGTTACATTGTTACGTTGTTTACCTTGTTACCTTTTTATACTGTTACATTGTTACATTACATTGTTACATTGTTACTCCTTCCTTCTCATCCTGGTGTTGGCACACTTATATCTTTAGAGTTTGATGTCCTGACACATTGTGTTGTGGTTTTAAATATGAAACGTTCCCTAAAAGAAGATGTATGTATGTATGCAGCACCAGTTTGCTTCCCTGCAGCTGTCGTCTCGTACCGCTGATGTTTGGCAAATTATTTAGTATATATATATATATATAGTATATTTTGTATATTATTAGTAGCAGTCTATTTATAATGCATTCACCTCAGAAATCATGACGCATTTCTCTCCCCTATACTTGATATCCCTTTGTCTGTTTTAATAATAAAAAGTATTTATCAGTATTGAAAACAAACATTTTACTGAATTTAAAACAAAGCAAAGAGGCTAATATATGAATGAAGCAGCAAGTTAGCGGATTAGATAAGTGGAATAAGCACATCCTTCTGAGCGAATACCTCCATCTTAGTACGTAGGAGGCAGTGTGGAAGGATGAAGGGTGCATTTCAAGGACTCTCCCACTGAGTTATGGCCCTTTAAATCTATCAGTTTGCTAGTGGCCTTCTTCCGTCAACATTAGTGGAAACCCCGTCACCTTCATTCGTCATTATTCCCTTTTTTGCCCGTGCCACGCCTACGTCGGCCCTTGCCCCCCCACCCCGCTGTCACCGGGATTAGGTGTGGTCGTCGTATTTGGCAGTAATTTCAGCAGAAACTTTGTAACAGAGTTTGTTGACTTGTGGTTGTTGGTTCTCCTGAATAGAGCAGCTACTGCAGAACTGATTGCCACAACGGAATATGTTTTCCAGCCCGATGTTTTCACCGAGCCGCAGAAGCGCTTTTTTGCGCTCTTCCTCAACTGCTTGAGGACCGTTGGCCATGAACACGTTGGTAAACACAACGGCGTATTTGTTCCATTTCGTAATCTCTTTTATACTTTTGAGAATGTTCCAGTTATTATTGGGATCTGTACATTTGCTAACGCACGGGGAAGAAAGAACGTAGAAGAGCATGAAATCATTTTTGTTTAGATTCTTTGTTAAGGTGCTGAAGGCCGTCAGAGTTCGGTACTCGGCATGATCAGGTCTAAAATTTCGAAATGCATCAGGGCACTCTGTCTGAAACGTAGCCCACGTCACAGAATGTTTACCACAACTCTGAAGCTTAGTCTGTGGTACTTCTTCATTAGGACATTGATTCAGAACATCGGGCCATTTCAGAACCGTGGCTGCAACCATCCTCTCGCCCTTGTACACGTCACATTTTAAAACCGTAGCCTTCACCGTCTCAGCACGGTCGGTGACTAAACTGACGTCGTACTTCTTGTTGTTGTCGTATGGGATGCTGACAGCCAGACTGAACATGGGGAAGCTTTGTCAAAGGGAAGACACACAAGACGTAAAGCAGACGTCATTAAAAATTGTTTGTTGATAAAGTATAGGAACCAAATTAAACCGTAGACTTCAGTCATATGTTACTCCAGACATCTGTTATTTTCTCTTTTGTGGATTAAATATAGAAAGTCAAAACGTAAATGTTCATCCAGAATCTTTTCTTAACATTGTGAATTAAAAATGCGGAAAATCCTCGATGGTGAACGTATTACGTTATTATTGTTATTGTCGTCTTTTATTTTGAAAAGTACTTCATGAGTAATGTTTACTTACTGAGGCTTGTTGTTGACTTTGTAGCTTGGTCTATAGCTGCAGAATGAACACAGACACAAAACGTCATGTCAATGTTTGATGGTTTGATACAGAACAGAAGTTCAGAAATGAGAAAAATAATGTGTTTTTTAAACATTAATAAATGTAAACATTTTCTAGTAGAAACCCAGAATACATGTATGAACCTGAAAATGACCACATGTCCCCTTTAAAGAGAAAAGGAGGAAGAAGTCCATCAACCTGACTCGTGTTTAATACGAGATGACTCACTTGTTCCAGATCTCATTAACGAGTTTATTGAGTTCTTCCGGGCTTGGTCCTTTATGTTGGTTCTGGTCCGGTCCTTCAAGTTGAGCCGAACAGTTCCCAACGTACAGCAACAAGCTCAGCGTCACAGCCGTCCAGCTCAGGCCGGCCATCTGAGGGTTCACAGACATCATCAGGGATAATAACCATATGCATTACAAGCTCACAGCGCTTATAGTCTGCAGCAGGTTGTTTTTATTTAACCCAAGCTCCACCTCCACACACCTCATGCCACCTGCATAGTTTCTATCTGATGTTTAGGTTTTATTCTCATAATTAGATGCAACATTGAAAATGTTTAGTTCATTATTTAAAGTTTAATGAGACAAAAATAAAATGGAGAAATTAATACAAATTACGGATTCTTGAGAAATTTGAAAAAGGTTTTAAAGATCAAACTCTCAATCCGTCTCCACTAATTTGAGGTACTTGTACTTTAATTGAGTATTTATATTTTCTGCTACTTTACACTTCTACTCCACATCTCTGAGGGAGATATTGTACTTTTTATTCCTCTACATTTATCTGACAGTTTAAACTTTTTTAGCAAGTTCAGAAAAACAATGCACATAGTCAATAAATAAATAATTATATAATTACGTCAATAATGATTTATTGGTCTCCAGATGGAAACGAACAATCTTCCCAGCAGTATGTAAAGTAATATATAATATATATATATATATTAATTAATTAAAAGAGCTCTTTAATGTTACACCAGGTGCATCATTAAAGAGATGAACACATTAATGCATAAATAGTTATAATCTAATAATACAATGTATTCTAAAAATTAACCATTCTGCATTAGTACTTTTACTTTTGGTACTTTTTGATGTTATTACTTGTGTATTTTTTCAGATTATTTTCTAGAATAATCTTAGTTTGTCGACTTAATCTCATGTGATAAATAAATAAACAGCCCACAACCTGGATTTATACGATTTGCTCATTTATGATGAAGGAAACATCACATTTGAGAAGCTGAATATAGAAAATGACAGAAACGACTGTTAAAGAATATAGAAATGTCCTGTTTGATGGAAATGATCTGTCAGCTCAATAAGGAAGCATACAGCGTCTCTCACCTGGAGACGCATGTGTTGTTGCCTACAGAGGAAGTCTGTAAAGCAGCTGTCACAATCATGGGAGTTAAAGGGAATTCCATGATGTGCCATTATCGTGTCATTGTTCAGCAGAGGTGACATAGTCTCATTTAACCCTCTGGGGTCTAGCTCCTTTAACCGTGATTAGTCAATTCAGGTGTCTGTCAAAAAAAGTTGTGACTACCTATGAACACCCAGGAAATCCCTAAGGCCCTCCCCACCCGGCTACGCTACAAAGGACCTAGGATACAATAACCTACACACCTGAGGTTTATATATACATGCTGTAGTTTACAGTCAGACAGAAGCTAGAGATCATGGAGAGAACACAGTTCACAACAGGAGGACGTTGCAGCAATTTTGGCCAGCAGCGATGAGGACGGAGGAGCGTCAGACAGGCCCTGAAGGCTTCGACTCCTGGAGAGGATTATGCTGAGAGAAGGGATCCACTGGAGGATGGGTACGTGTATTTACTAACTCAACTTTGTTTTAGCATATTTACGCTAGCACAGTGAGCACATTTAGCTGGTCCCGATCCCTTCGGTGGTTTTCCCCGGTGCCCGAGTCTGATTCTGAGACGGGGCTGGCTGTTGGGGAGCTAGCAGGGAGCTAGCGCTAGCTCTGTGAGCTAACGGGAAATAGCTTGCTATAGCGGGGACACCACTGCAGGTAGTATCAGCTTATTACCCGACTGCATCGTCAATATCACTTAGTACCAACTAGTGCTGAACTTCGTTACGTGTTTGTAAGACGTAACGCTAACTATCGGTATGTGTTTACATTAGCAACGTGCTAACGCGCTAACATGCTAACGTACCGTTTAGCTCAGACCTGGGCATTTTACGGCCCGTGGACCAAATGTGGCCCGCGGGCTCTCCCAGTCTGGCCCGCGTGAGGTCAATCAAAAATGAAAAATAAATAAATAAGGTGCACGCCATGAATGCAATACAAACGGCACTGCTTTTACTTTGCAGGCGATTTATTTATGTGTGCGCTTACGCATGCGCTTACGCAGCCTCACGACGGGCAGTGTTGCCGACTTGGAGACTGAAGTGAAAGCGTATTGTTATGCAGTTTCTGTTCTCAGCGAGCAACGGGTGCTGCCGCCAGACCCCCGCTCAGAAGATGTTGGTTCTCTTTGGATCTACCTACATGAGAACGAACATTCTAGTGATGAAGTTCAACAGATCAGATCCTCTCTCACTGATACCTGTCAGCTGTCCTTCACATCTCCACCTCATTCAACCAGACTTCATGCTCTTGTTCAAGTCAACACAGACTGGACTTTTCTCACCGAGTAAGAACAACTGAACTGGAAAACATCAAAAGCACTTATTGCTTTTGTTTAAAGTTAATACATTGCTGGTCTTTAACATACACATTTAAGGTAAGGTTTAAAAAAAATCTTAAAAAATTAAATTAATTTTTTTTACTTATTTTCATAGCCTTATTGTAACATGTAATCTTACCAGTAGCAGCTCAAAACCATATAATTTACAGTGTTTTATTAAGTAATAACATTAATATTGAGTTAATTGAATTAAGTTCAGACTATTGGTTCGGCCCTCCACAACGGTCAACATTTCTCATGTGGCCCCTTGGGAAAATTAATTGCCCACCCCTGGTTTAGCTCGTGCCCGGAGCGCTGTTACTGTTTTGGTGTGTAATCGTAACTTTCTTTCATTGAACTTACTGACTGTCTGGTAGTCATTTATTTTACAGAGAGGACTCACAGCTGTCAGGGTCCAGTGGACAACATGCAGCTTCGCTACAGCCACCTGCACCTATGCTATCGACGTGGAAGACTGAAGGCCTGGGCCCTGTTTACCAGGTATGCACACAGCTCAGCTACACATGTACACCTGTTGAACTGTTCAAACTACTAACTAGTAGTCATTTATTTTACAGAGAGGATGCACCACCACCAGCCCCTCTACCACAGCCATCCCCACCAGCCCCGGTCTGTTTTCTATTTCTGAACATGTATATGTGTAAATATTTTTTTATTCATGAATAATACATATTTTATTTGAAAACAAAACATGTTGTGATGGTAATTTTTCATTTGCACACACCCCATGAAGCTTTATCTGCAGTATGAAGTCATTTCTCAGTCCCATTTCTATCATTTTGGTGAAAGGTGTGACAGGCCACATTTCTGCTCAAAAAACGATAATATTTTTTTGGGTTTCAGACATTTATTTACATGTAACTACCATTTTATGTATATATTTTACTGCTTTTGTGAACCTAATACCTTTGGTAAACCAACTTCTAGCACCAAAACGTTTCGTCAACATGAGTAAAGGTGTGTTTTCACAAGATATATGAAGATCTTTTTTAAATCGAACTTTAATTTTTCAGCTTTGGATTCATATTATCACTTTACACTTTTGCCTTATGACAATTGTGCCTCATTATATAGATAGCTGAGATTGTTCTGCAATTTTAGATGTAACACATGGGTATGTATCTTATATGCAAGTGCCTTAAAAGGAGAATTTAAGAAATTATGTAAAATCGAGAAAAAGGCTAAGACCCTATAGGGTTAAAAGGCTTTATTACCTTTATTGAACTGAACAGCTTTTAAAATATGTCCAGACTCAGTAAAGAGAAAATATATAAGGCCACCAGTATTTATAAAACAATAAATTGAGTCAAAAACATGGGTTTACTGTCACTACACTCTATAAATAAATCTGGTTTATTACTTTAAAGAACTTTTGAACGTCACACTGATAAATTCAAACTGCACCGAAACCATACTGTGATCCTTTTAAATCAACGAGGCATGAAACTAAACACCACTTATTTAACAGATCTCTCATTCCCACCACAAGTTCTTTAAGAAGAGAAAAACACAGTTTGCCTGCATGAGTTCATCATTTTCTCTTTTGCACTTGAAGTTATCGTTTGTACTAAATCAGCCGAGTGAACATCGTCTTACCTTCTTTGGTGGAGGACAATGTTGTGTCGTCTGTTTCCTTCTCAGTGAAGGTGCTGTCGCAGTGGATGCAGTCAGAGGAACCGTTTTATAAAGGAGATGCTTCTCCATCACGTCTCAGGGCGTCTCATTGTCTTCAACTGGTGTTATTTGCAGAGGGAGTTCACGTCCGCCATTGTTGTCACCGTTGACGGCCAAACCCTCAGACTGGCACCAAGCACTCAATGGAGCGTCTCCGTGCGTGCAGTTGTTGTTTCTTGTTCTTTTTGTGTATACACAAAGTTGAAGATTAAAGATGGAGATAATCAGGAGGTGTGTCAAGGTCAGCCAGAGGTCAGTTCTGCAGAAGTGTAGAAGGGGAAGAGGTAAAACATACCACCAAACCACCAAACATAAAACAGTGTATACTTCTTGTATCTAACAGCCAGTCCTCCAACAGGAGAAGTCTGTCAACAAAGAGGCAATAAACATTATATTATACGCCACAAAGATATGCACAAAGGAAAAACACAATGCAAATCACATGAAAGGTATAAACAAGGTACAAAAAATAACTTCTGAACTCTAAAACACAAATGTGCAGCAGCAGAAACTTAACACACGATTCCTAAACCCGCTTCAGGTGAAATGAAACTCAGACTCGGTCCGGCTGCTCATTGGCAGCGCCAGAGAAACCAGTAACGCTTTACAACCGGCCATAAAGCAGGAGTGCTGGGAAGGAGGGCGAGGTGAGCCGCAGACGCTTCTGAACACCCGTGATTCAGGGGATTAGATCAGATTAGTTCAGAGGTTCAGGGTTTTGGGGGAAAACACAAGCGAGTGAATATGGACACCGGGGGTTCGATCCTGGACGGCCTCCTTCTCGCTCTCTACGTCTGTGTGTGGCCGTTTCTCAATAAGCGTTCTTCTCTGTACTCGTGTTCTCGTGGACTCGTGAAACGTCATCAGTCGCGGCCCAAGTACTGTTCCAATTCAAAAGTCCGCTTCTCGCCAAGCACGGTGAAAATGCCCGGATGTGACTTGATCCTCCCATTTTACCGGGGATGCATGAGAGCAGACTTGAGCGTACTTGAGAGAGCCAATATCCCAGAATGCATTTCGGACCAGCAAACAGGGAACAATGGCAGATGAGAAAACTCACAACTGAAAGTTGACATTCTATGAATACTACTGTTGTTGAGTCACAAAATGTAATTCTAGGATGTTTTCATGGGAGAAGTTAGTTGTTTAAGCATCAAATCTGTGGTTGGTTTGTCAAGAATCAGCTTAATTAAAAAGATACGCCGACGATTTGAGGTCCTGCTGAGGGACCGTGAGCCCCGCAGCATCGGGCCGTCACGCTCTGTTGCCCGCCGAGAGCAGCCTGATCCCGGCAGGACTCTTTGAAATGATCCGCTGGCTCCGATGTCTCCGTATCGATTAAACATGAAATATAAATCGGTTTCGAGGATCTAACAAGCAATCTTTATTATTTATTCATCCATCCATCCATTTTCGGCCGCTTATCTGGGGTCGGGTCGCGGTGGCAGCAGGTTCAGCAGGCCGACCCAGGCTTCCCTCTCACCTGCAACACTTTCCAGCTCATCCTGGGGGATCCCGAGGCGTTCCAAGGCCAGCGGGGAGATATAATCCCTCCAACGTGTCCTCGGTCTTCCCCGGGGTCTCCTACCAGTTGGACGTGCCTGGAAAACCTCTAATGGGAGGCGTCCAGGAGGCATCCTGACTAGATGCCCGAACCACCTCAGCTGAGCAGTGTGATACCACGATAGTTCGAGCACACTCTTATTTATTCAGTCACATTAAATCAGTTTGACTGAGGGAAAGGTTACGATTTATAATTTAAGATTTTAATTTAACTTTTACTTTGAACTACAGCAGTGTCTTATTACTTTTGACTGAATTGTTTGCAATTATATGTGTATCTATATCAAATACATTTATATAAAGACAATATATATGCAATTATATGTGTATCTATATAAATATATATATATATATATATATATATATATGAAATACATATTTATAAACGTATTATATATACAATTATATGTGTATCTATATAAGTATATAAAATACATATTTATAAACACAATATATATACAAGGATATGTATATCTGTGTATATATGTATATAATATAATATATATATATATATATATATATATATATATATATATATATATATATATATATATATATATATTTATACACACAATATATATATATACAATGATATGTGTATGTCTGTGAAACCAATGCAAAAAAGCAGGGTTGTCATATTTTGTTTGACGGTAAAAATACTTTACAGTGAAGAATCAGAGTAAACTCATGACAACAACAGCTGCGGTGATGACGTCATCAAGTCAGCTGCTGTTCCAATTGCAGAAAGACCGTCCTGCGTCCTCCCGTCCTGCGTCCTCCCGTCCTTGAGAGTCTGGACTCCCAAGTCCAAACTCCAAAAGTACACAAGTCTGGACTTAGCGTACTTGGTTTTGAGAAACGGCCTGTGTGTCGTCACTGGAAGTCCAATTGGTGAGTGGAGCCGGAATCAATGCATTTCCTATATTTCAGGAACTGATTTGATTTAAAACAGTCTGAACGATGAGAGAGTCTTGTGTCTGTCTGAAGCTCCTGGATTTGTTTATTTACGTCAAACTGCTGAACGCGTCGGTCAAGTTGCATGAGCCAAACATGGGTTTTGGTCGCAGTGACCTTTGACCACTAAAAACAGATCAGTCCGTCCTCGAGTCCAACACAGTGGAAAAAACAAAACCATTATCAAACGTGAAGTGTGCCAAACGTTTTGTGAGGATTCATACCAGGATGCTTCATGATGATACTGCGGTGGGTTTTTATACCTTTTATAAATCTGCTGGGCCCTCCATCAGGTGACACCTGTGCCTGTACGTCCTACGCCCACTCGAGCAGCGAGCAGACGCTCGGGGGCTTGACTCAACCTGTATATCTGCAGGAAATCATAAGTCATAAGTCGTAGTGTTTCAAAGTCCAATGTCATATGTACACAATGTTCGTATGTAAAAAAATACACGGCACGAAAATGATTCTTCATCAAATGGTTCAGTGCATTTCAGACAATATAATGTAATTGTTATCTGATCATTCAAAAACATTCAAATTCACTCGTGCAAAACAAATTAACAGAGAGAAGAAGCTCTTAAAAAATGGTTTATCTGTAAGAAACGTGGAACTGTTTCTCCCAGAAGATCCAAACTTGTGAAATGACACACGGACACATCAGAGTTGATGCTGAGCCAAGCTTTAATGAGAAATAACAGAACATCAGAGGACTTGATAACACTCTACAGAGGAGACATGAGTGACATGAGTCAGTACTGAGCTTCATTTACATCAAACTTCCTTTTGATCTGAAACTAAATCACCTGTGTATCACAGAGTATCAAAAACTGTCAATTGTGGAAAGTTGCTGCTGGATGCTTGTTAACATTGATACATTGTTACATTGTTATATTGTTACGTGGTTAAATTGTTACGTTGTTACATTGTTACGTTGTTAAATTGTTACGTTGTTAAATTGTTATATTGTTACATTGTTAAATTGTTACTCCTTCCTTCTCATCCTGGTGTTGGCACACTTATATCTTTAGAGTTTGATGTCCTGACACATTGTGTTGTGGTTTTAAATATGAAACGTTCCTAAAAGAAGATGTATGTATGTATGCTGCACCAGTTGCTTCCCTGCAGCTGTCGTCTCGTACCGCTGATGTTTGGCAAATTATTTTCAGAAGTAGCGGTCTAATTATAATTCATTCACCTCACAAATCATTATGCATTTCTATGAATGAAGTGGATGGCAAGTTGTTGCTGGGAGCAGATTAATCGGGGTATTTGTAACAGTGGCGGACGACTTCCTTCTTCTCACTATTATAGCATCTCCTGCAGGAATACTCGTCACAACGGAATATGTTATTCAGCCCGATGCTTTCCCCGAGCCGCACAAGTGCTTCTTTGCGCTGTTTCTCATCTGATTGAGGACCTTCGGCCATGAACACGTTGCTAAACACAACAGCGTAGTTGTTCCATTTCGTAATCCCTTTTATTATTTCGAGAATCTTCTTGCCGTGATCTACGCTTGTACATTTGTCAACGCACGGAGAAGAAAGAACATAGAAGAGCATGAAATCATTTTTGTTTGGTATATTTGTTAAGGTGCTGAAGTCCTTCAGAGTCCGGTACTCGGCATGATCAGTTCTAGTAAAACCCTTCTCAACACCCTTAACCTGATCCCACGGTATAGGCTTATAATCTTTTTTATTAGGAAAATCATCCCATTGTACTAGTTGTTCAGGACACTGATTCAGAACATCGGGCCATTTCAGAAGTGTGGCAGCAACCATCCTCTCGCTCTTGTACACGTCACATTTTAAAAGCCTCGCCTTCACCATCTCAGCAGGGTCGGTGATTCCACTGACGTCGTACTTCTTCTTGTTGTTGTCGTATGGGATGCTGACAGCCGCACTGAACATGGGGAAGCTTTGTCAAAGGGAAAAGACACACAAGACGTAAAGCAGACGTCATTAAAAACAAAATCCTCGATGGTGAACAGTACGTATTACGTAATGTAGCATTTGTTCTGTCAGTCTGTGAATGTTGTTATCGTTGTCTATTATTTTGAAAAGTACTTCATGAGTAATGTTCACTTACTGATTCTTGTTCTTGAGTTTGTAGCTTGGCAGATAGCTGCAGAATGAACACAGACACAAAATGTTTGATACAGAACAGAAATCAGAAAGATAATGTGTTTTTTTTTTTCAACATTAATGCATGTAAACATTTTCTAGTAGAAACCCAGAATACATGTATGAACCTGAAAATGAACACATGTCCCCTTTAAAGGCACCCACAGTGTCCACTGGTCTTAAACTGGTCTTAAACACAACAGGAGAGAACAGAGAGGAGTGTTGGCCGTGTTCTGTTAAGAGAAAAGGAGGAAGAAGTCCATCAACCTGTCTGGTGTTTAATGCGACATGACTCACTTGAGCCAGATCTCATCAACGAGTTCTTTGAGTTCTTTCAGGCTTGGTCCTTTAAAGTCAGCCGAACAGTTCCCAACATACAGCAACAAGCTCAGCGTCACAGCCGTCCAGCTCAGGCCGGCCATCTGAGGGTTCACAGACATCATCAGGGATAATAACCATATGCATTACAAGCTCACAGCGCTTATAGTCTGCAGCAGGTTGTTTTTATTTAACCCAAGCTCCACCTCCACACACCTCATGCCACCTGCATAGTTTCTATCTGATATTTAGGTTTTATTCTCCTAATTAGATGCAACATTGAAAATGTTCAGTTCATTATTTAAAGTGTAATGAGAAACGAATAATGTGGTGAAATTAATACTAGTTGCGGATTCTTGAGAAATTTGAAAAAAGGTTTTAAAGATCAAACTTTCTCAATCCGTCTCCACTAATTTGAGGTACTTGTACTTTACCTGAGTATTTATATGTTCTGCTACTTTAGACTTGTACTCTACATCTCTGAGGGAGATATTGTACTTTTTATTCCTCTACATTTATCTGACAGCTTAAACTATTTACCAAGTTCAGAAAAGCAATGCACATAGTCAATAAATATATAATTATGTCAATAATTATATATTCCCAGATATAAATTAACAAACTGCCCAGCAGTATGTAAAGTAATATATAAAACATCACATTTGAGAAGCTGAATATAGAAAATGACAGAAACGACTGTTAAAGAATATAGAAATGTCCTTTTTTACACGACTAGTTTGATGGAAATGATCTGTCAGCTCAATAAGGAAGCATACAGCGTCTCTCACCTGGAGACACATGTGTTGTTGCCTACAGAGGAAGTCTGTAAAGCAGCTGACTCGTCACAATCATGGGAGTTAAAGGGAATTCCATGATGTGCCATTATCGTGTCATTGTTCAGCAGAGGTGACATAGTCTCGTTTAAAAGGCTTTATTACTTTTTATTGAACTGAACAGCTTTTAAGAAATATGTCAAGACTCAGTAAAGATAAAATATGTAAGGCCACGAGTATTTATAAAACAATAAATTGAGTCAAAAACATGGGTTTACTGTCACTACACTCTATAAATAAATCTGGTTTATTACTTTAAAGAACTTTTGAACGTCACACTGATAAATTCAAACTGCACCGAAACCAAACAGTGTTCCTTTTAAATGAACGAGGCATGAAACTAAACACCACTTATTTTACAAATCTCTCATTCCCTCCACAAGTTCTTTATGAAGAGAAAAACACAGTTTACCTGCATGAGTTCATCATTTTCTCTTTTGCACTTGAAGTTATCGTTCGTACTAAATCAGCCGAGTGAACATCGTCTTACCTTCTTTGGTGGAGGACGATGTTGTGTCATCTGTTTCCTTCTCAGTGAAGGTGCTGTCCAGTGGATGCAGTCAGAGGAACCTCTTTATAAAGGAGAGGCTTCTCCATCTCTGAGCCGTTCTGCTGTCTCATTGAGGAAGTTGAGCATCACATGACTCCCTGACTCGTGACCTTTGGAGGCTACCGACTGCTTCAATGCTTCAGAAGGACATTTTGGGGGAGACATAGTTATATTCCTTATTAGTTTATTTGTTTGTTGTTTATTTGTCTCTTGAGTTGTACCCCAAAGCGTCAACAAACAGAACTCAGCTCTACGGCGCCTTAACCTGGACCGTTAGTCTCTTTTAAGTTGTCTTTAAAATGTCAAGGAAAGACAAATATTGAACGTCTCATCATCATTTTTGGAGATCTGGATGTGGTCCTATGTGCTTTTATTACTCCACGTCGTGAATACTGTAACTCTCTTCATGTGGGAGTGTGAGGCACAGTAGACAATCGAGTTCAAAAGCACAACTCTGAGGCAGGTGGCAGGCAAAGTTCTTTAGTTGTATATTCAGGCAGGGGTCAAAACCAGGAGATCAATCAAACAGGTGAACAAATCCGATAAGGGGCAGGCAAAATCCAAGGTAGGCAAAGACAGGCAAAAACAGGGTCAGAACAGGTAGACAGAAGTACAGGGATACGCTGGAGAGTTTGGCACAAAGGACAAGACAATCTGGCAGAGGACACGTGCAAGTGAGGGGACCTAAATAGTGAGCTAATGAGGGAACGGGCTGCAGGTGAGATGGGTGTGAGGGCCAGGTGACGGTGATGACGGGTAATCAGACGTGGGTGGCAGGATCTGGAATGACAGGAGAGTGGTTAAAACTGACAGATAGGATGAAAAACACTTAATATGACGGGGAATCCGTGACAGGGAGTCATTCAGGCGTAAATCAGAAAGACTCAAACTAAATGAATGACCAAAATGGATCTTTTTTCTTTGGACCAAAGGTATTAGCCTCAGGTTTTGTGTCTGATATCAATATCAATATATGAGAGCTAAAAATTCTGCTAATGTCTCACCCCCTGTTTGGGTATTTAAAAAATATATATATTTACATAAGATACTTAAAAAAGTATTTCTTGTAGTAATAATCTCTGATAATTTTTTTTTTTTTTTTTAAAGATCCCAGATTTATTAAATGTTTATTAAATGTAAATGTAGTAAATGTGCAGAAAATAACCGAAACACACACACACACACACACACACACACACACACACACACACAGTAAGTAACTGTAATATATGTATAAGTTTAAGGCGCCACGTATATGTTTGCCTTTTCTTTTTTTAAAGTTGTTTATGAACAGATGGAGAGGCTGTAGATGAAAACAGGAAGATTTCACTTTTGTGGCGAAACAACGAGTCATCCACCAAGCAGAAGTCTTCAACTCGTCCTTATCTGATGATGACGAAGGTCACACAGGTCAGGGTGGGAGCGCTGCTGTGTTTGTTCCTCCTGAAGGAGTTCCTCTTTCTCACACAGGTCACATCTGGGTGTAGCCCTCTGGGGACTGAGGTCATTTTCTCGATTTTACATAATTTCTTAAATTCACTTGCATAGGAGATACATACCCATCTGTTACATCAACAATTGCAGAACAATCTCAGCTCTATATATAATGAGACACCATTCTCCTAAGGCACAAGTGTAAAGAGATAATATGGCCCTAAAGCTGAAAAATGTAATCTCGATTTTGGAAATTCTTCATATCTCTTGTGAAAACATAACTTTACTCATGTGGACAAACTGTTTTGGTGCTTGAAATTGGTTTAACAAAGGTCTTGGGTTCACAAAAGCAGTGGAATATATGAATAAAATGGTAGATACATGTAAATAAATGTCTGTAGGGTAGGGTCCTTTGTGATTTTTTCACAAAATGTTGAAGGCACATGAATCAACAAATCACGGTGAAGGATTTTGTGTGACGAGTACTTTCGGCACCGCGTCACACGACACATCCCTGCCCCTATCTCTCTGTGTGAATCGGCTTCGAGCTCACGGGAGGAAGGAAGCGGAAGCGGAAAGCCTACTGATTCCTCTAGAATTTGAAACGTATTTCTGCGCCGTATTATCGCGGAGATATGAATATTTACAAACCGTAAACATCATAAAACGCGGACCCGCGGTCCGAGTTTCGGGAAGTGTTAAAGACATTTACATCTTTCGTCTTTTACGTCTTTGGGGTTACGAGACAGATAATAAAGCATCAACTTGGACACATGACCCTCTCTGGTGGCCGATCTGAAGCGTGCATCGGCGAGTTTGGTGCCGGCGTTTTGCTTTTAGTGCGTTTAGTTCAATGCAGAACAAAAAGTGTTGGTTCATCAAAAGTAACCTGATGAAAGTTGATGTAGCGAAACGTCATCACTAAATGTCTCTGAATGCAAGTGAAGAAGAGTGTGGGAGAATGAACCGACACACACACACACACAGTAAGTAACTGTAACATATGTATAAGCTTATGCGCCACGTATTGTAATGGTAAAATATAGTGTTGTAATGTTGTCTGAGAATTGAACCTTAAATGACCCTCAGAGAATGGAGGCATAACATGGGGGAGGAAGGAGATCAAAGGGCTGTCGAGCTTCCTTCACTTGTATATGTGGGGGGTCGTAAGCAGATAAGGGGTTGACTTCTCAGGACAAAGGAGATTTAAGTTCTGATGGCGAGAACTGGGGGGGTTCATGGTTCTCGAACAGAATCAGCTACTCTCGTCTCCTTCATTGGAGGGTTTGGAGGCGGAACCCTCATTGTGTTATAAGTGGGCTGATGACTGTTGCTCCATTGAATCTTGTGTCACAGGCTGCTCTGAGTAGCAGTGGCAGACTTTTCCTCTTGCAAGAAATAAACGGACGAAAGCCAACTTTGATTCAGAGAAATCATTCCTTCTTTAACAGATCGACAGGGAAAATCTTCCATTACATTTGGTGTCAGAAGTGGGATCGTTTGAAGCTTCGTCTGGACTCTGAGGGCGTACAGGGTAGTGGCCACTTCAGAACCAAAAACTGGTTCTGCCCCATACCTCATTAGACAAAGAGAGAGGGGTCCTGCGCCCAACGAGCCAGATTGACTTTACAACGATCAAACAAGGAAGCAATTGTATTCAAATCTGGTAAGAAGTTGATATTCCAAATTTAAAATTGAGTTCATAGAGATTACGAAGACGCAGAACTTCGTAAAATAATTGATAAAACCGGAGAATTAAACAAATTCTGTTCAAGCATATGGTCTCTAATGATGATAATTTGTCTTAGCCTGTTACTTAAAATGTGTGTTGATTCATAAAATAATTGTAACTGAAGCGGGCTTTCCCGGACAGGTTTAACCCTGGAGACGTGGAAGGTGGGATGGACTCTCATGGCTGGTGGCAGACGCAGTCGGATGGCTGCAGGGTTAATGACCCGTGAAACAGGGAACGGACCCACATAACGGGCAGCCAACTTCTTGGACTCTACCCGGAGGGGAAGATCCCGAGTCGACAGCCAGACCCGTTGTCCCGGAGCGTACTGAGGCGCGGGGAGACGACGTTTGTTGGCTGACCGTTGGTAGCGCTCGGAGGTGCGCAATAGTGTGGATCGGGCCTGCCTCCAAGTGCGTCAGCATCGCTGGACAAAGGCCTGGACAGAAGGTACACTGGATTCTTGTTCCTGCTCCGGGAAGAGTGGGGGCTGGTATCCACGGGCACACTGGAAGGGGGAGAGCCCAGTGGCTGAACTGGGAAGGGTGTTGTGGGCATACTCAACCCACAGGAGTTGTGTGGACCAGGATTGCGGGTTACGGGAGGAGAGGCATCGTAACGCGGTCTCCATCTCCTGGTTCATACGTTCCGCCTGTCCATTCGATTGGGGGTGGAATCCTGATGACAGGCTGACCGTGGCCCCCAGTAGCCTGCAAAACTCAGTCCAAAAGTGCGAGGTGAACTGTGGACCCCGGTCGGAGACCACATCCGTGGGCAGACCGTGCAGGCGGAACACCTCCTGTAACATAATCTGGGCAGTCTCTTTGGCGGTAGGCAATTTGGTAAGTGGAATGAGCCGAGCAGACTTGGAAAATCTATCAATGACCGTGAGAATTACTGTGTTACCGTCGGAGGTGGGTAGGCCGGTTACGAAATCCAACGCGATGTGGGACCAGGGGCGATGAGGAATTGGCAGAGGATGCAGGAGACCAGAGGGAGCTTTGCGGGGGCTTTTGTGCTGAGCGCAGACTTGGCAAGCACTCACGAATCCCTTGGTGTCGTCCGCCATGGAAGACCACCAGAAGCGCTGTTTGAGTAGTGCCAGGGTGCGTCTGACTCCCGGATGGCACGCCAGACGGGAGGAATGACCCCACTGGAGGACCTGGGAACGGAGACTGTCTGGGACAAACAGGCGGTTATCGGGACAAGCACTGGGAGCTGGGTGTTCCGCATGGGAGCGCTTTACCTTGTCCTCCACCTGCCAGGACACTGCACCAATAACACACTCCAAGGGGAGGATGCCTTGAGGGTGAGCAGAGGAGCCTTCAGGCTGGAATTGACGAGACAGGGCATCGGGCTTTATGTTCTTGGAGCCGGGTCTGTATGAGAGTGCAAACTCAAACGGTTAAAAAACAGAGCCCACCTAGCTTGACGGGAGTTCAGCCGCGTCGCCGAGCGGATATATTCCAGGTTCTTGTGGTCTGTCCAGACTACAAACGACTGCTGCGCTCCCTCCAGCCAGTGTCTCCATTCCTCCAGCGCTAGTTTCACTGCCAGCAATTCCCGATTCCCAATGTCGTAATTCCTCTCTGCGGGCGACAGTTTCCGGGAGAAGAAGGCACATGGATGAACCTTCTGATCCCCGGCAGCCCGCTGCGAGAGAACAGCCCCAACCCCAGTGTCCGAGGCGTCCACCTCCACAATGAACTGGCGGGTCAGATCTGGGAATATTAGGATGGGAGCAGACGAGAAACGTGTCTTTAACTCACCAAAGGCCTCTGCCGCCGCGGAGGTCCACCTGAAGGGCACACGCTGGGAGGTGAGAGCAGTGAGCGGGGCTGCCACGGAACTGTTGTTTCGGATAAACCGCCGATAGAAGTTGGCGAAGCCTAGGAAGCGTTGCAGTTCCTTACGCGTAGCAGGCGTAGGCCAGTTCTCCACTGCGCTGGTCTTAGCTGGATCCATCTGGATGCTACCTGCTTTGATTACAAATCCTAGAAATGACACCTCAGAGGTGTGGAACTCACACTTCTCGGCTTTCGCGAACAGGTGGTTCTCCAGGAGTCTTTGGAGAACTTGCCGTACATGTACCACATGCTCCTGTGGTGACTTTGAGAAGATGAGGATATCATCTAGATACACAAACACAGAAACGTTAAGCAGGTCTCGGAGAACATCATTAACCAACCCCTGGAAAACCGCGGGGGCATTGGTGAGTCCAAATGGCATGACCAAGTATTCATAATGCCCACTAGGGGTATTAAATGCGGTCTTCCACTCGTCCCCCTTTCGGATTCTCACCAAGTGGTACGCATTGCGGAGATCGAGTTTGGAAAAGACGGTTGCCCCTTGGAGCAACTCGAAAGCAGAGGAAACGAGTGGGAGAGGGTACCTGTTCTTTACAGTGATGTTGTTAAGTCCTCTGTAATCTATGCAGGGGCGCAGGGACTTGTCCTTCTTGCTGACAAAGAAAAAGCCAGCTCCAGCAGGAGATGAAGACGGCCTAATGAGACCAGCGGCTAAGGAGTCATTAATATATTTCTCCATGGTCTTAATCTCAGGAGCCGATAGGGAAAAAAGTCTACCTCTGGGCGGAGTCGTACCCGGGAGAAGGTCGATTGCACAGTCGTACGGACGATGGGGTGGTAATGAGGTGGCCCGAGCCTTGCTGAAAACCTCCCTTAGGTCATGATATTCCCTGGGCACACCGGTGAGATCTGAGGACTCAGCAGAGACAGGCGAGCTCGACACAGACGATAGAGAAGGTTTTAGACACACCGCATGGCAATGAGCACTCCATTGTAGGATGGTACCTGTAGACTAGTCAATGTGTGGGTTGTGTCTCGTGAGCCATGGATAGCCTAAAATGACCGGTTGCTGTGGTGAATTGATGAGATGGAAAGTGAGTGTTTCATTGTGATTACCAGACATGGTCATCGGCAGGGGAGCGGACCGATGAGTAACCCTGCAGAGGAGGCGACCGTCTAAAGCGGTAGCGTGGATGGGTTCGTCCAGGACCACCTGCCCGATCCCCAGCTGTGAGGCAAGAGCCATGTCCATGAGGTTAGCATCTGCACCAGAGTCTATGAGCACTGAAACTGGGTGGTTCCTCCCTGAGCAACACAGCTGCACTGTCATCGGAGGCCTAGAGGGCATTTCAAAGTTCACACTTCGGCTCGCCAGCGCCCTCTGTTTGACCGGTGAGCCCCACCCTTTTATGGGACAGGAGGTTACAAAATGGCCGCTCTGACCGCAGTACAGGCATCGATTCTCCTGCAGGCGGCGCTGTCGTTTCTCAGTGGAGAGTCGGGCCCGCCCAAGCTGCATGGGCTCAGGAGCCTCGGCAGAACTGCCAAAGACCTGTTCCGAAGGACCCCTCTCCGACCGATCGGTGAAACGGCGCATGTGGAACGACCGGAAACCGCCTCTCCCTCTGACGTTCCCGCAGGCGACTGTCGATACGGATAGAGAGAGAGCGATCAGGTCGCCCAACCCCGCCGGAAGATCCCGAGCCGCCAGCTCGTCCTTGATGCGGTCCGACAGACCGTGGTAGAAGGCGTCCAGGAGCGGAGGAGCGTTCCAGCCGCTGTTGGCTGCTGTGGTGCGGAAGTCGATGGAGTAATCCGCCACGGATCTTCCTCCCTGCTTCAGGTCCATCAGGCCTCGAGCGGCCTCTCTCCCTGGTGTGGCGTGATCGAAGACCTTCCGCAGCTCCTTGGAGAACAGCAGGAATGAAGAGCAGATCGGCGACTGTCGCTGCCACTCAGCGGTTCCCCACTCCTTGGCTCTGCCCGTGAGGAGCGAGATGACGTACGCCACTCGGGCCCTGTCGGAGGGAAAGGCGGATGGCTGGAGCTCAAAGGCGAGGGAGCACTGGGTCAGGAATGGCCGACAGGAACCAGGAGCACCAGAACAACGCTCCGGAGGAGGCAGACATGCCTCTGACACAGGAGGAGTGCGAGGAGGCGGGCTGGAAGCAAGGGTGGCAGCCCGCTCTGCAGCGGGTATCCTCAGCAGATGATCATGGAGCGACTCCATGCTGCGCTCGTGACTAACGCCCATAGCCTGCACTGCTTCGGTCAAGAAGGTGAGCTGCTGCTCGTGGCGCTGTAGCATGTCGGTCGGAGTCAGAGGTTCTGCCTGAGCAGAGTCGGCTGAACTCATGTTGGCCAGATTGTACTGTGAGGCACAGTAGACAATCGAGTTCAAAAGCACAACTCTGAGGCAGGTGGCAGGCAAAGTTCTTTAGTTGTATATTCAGGCAGGGGTCAAAACCAGGAGATCAATCAAACAGGTGAACAAATCCGATAAGGGGCAGGCAAAATCCAAGGTAGGCAAAGACAGGCAAAAACAGGGTCAGAACAGGTAGACAGAAGTACAGGGATACGCTGGAGAGTTTGGCACAAAGGACAAGACAATCTGGCAGAGGACACGTGCAAGTGAGGGGACCTAAATAGTGAGCTAATGAGGGAACGGGCTGCAGGTGAGATGGGTGTGAGGGCCAGGTGACGGTGATGACGGGTAATCAGACGTGGGTGGCAGGATCTGGAATGACAGGAGAGTGGTTAGAACTGACAGATAGGATGAAAAACACTTAATATGACGGGGAATCCGTGACAGGGAGTCATTCAGGCGTAAATCAGAAAGACTCAAACTAAATGAATGACCAAAATGGATCTTTTTTCTTTGGACCAAAGGTATTAGCCTCAGGTTTTGTGTCTGATATCAATATCAATATATGAGAGCTAAAAATTCTGCTAATGTCTCACCCCCTGTTTGGGTATTTAAAAAATATATATATTTACATAAAATACTTAAAAAAGTATTTCTTGTAGTAATAATCTCTGATAATTTTTTTTTTTTTTTTTAAAGATCCCAGATTTATTAAATGTTTATTAAATGTAAATGTAGTAAATGTGCAGAAAATAACCGAAACACACACACACACACACACACACAGTAAGTAACTGTAATATATGTATAAGTTTAAGGCGCCACGTATATGTTTGCCTTTTCTTTTTTTAAAGTTGTTTATGAACAGATGGAGAGGCTGTAGATGAAAACAGGAAGATTTCACTTTTGTGGCGAAACAACGAGTCATCCACCAAGCAGAAGTCTTCAACTTGTCCTTATCTGATGATGACGAAGGTCACACAGGTCAGGGTGGGAGCGCTGCTGTGTTTGTTCCTCCTGAAGGAGTTCCTCTTTCTCACACAGGTCACATCTGGGTGTAGCCCTCTGGGGACTGAGGTCATTTTCTCGATTTTACATAATTTCTTAAATTCACTTGCATAGGAGATACATACCCATCTGTTACATCAACAATTGCAGAACAATCTCAGCTCTATATATAATGAGACACCATTCTCCTAAGGCACAAGTGTAAAGAGATAATATGGCCCTAAAGCTGAAAAATGTAATCTCGATTTTGGAAATTCTTCATATCTCTTGTGAAAACATAACTTTACTCATGTGGACAAACTGTTTTGGTGCTTGAAATTGGTTTAACAAAGGTCTTGGGTTCACAAAAGCAGTGGAATATATGAATAAAATGGTAGATACATGTAAATAAATGTCTGTAGGGTAGGGTCCTTTGTGATTTTTTCACAAAATGTTGAAGGCACATGAATCAACAAATCACGGTGAAGGATTTTGTGTGACGAGTACTTTCGGCACCGCGTCACACGACACATCCCTGCCCCTATCTCTCTGTGTGAATCGGCTTCGAGCTCACGGGAGGAAGGAAGCGGAAGCGGAAAGCCTACTGATTCCTCTAGAATTTGAAACGTATTTCTGCGCCGTATTATCGCGGAGATATGAACATTTACAAACCGTAAACATCATAAAACGCGGACCCGCGGTCTGAGTTTCGGGAAGTGTTAAAGACATTTACATCTTTCGTCTTTTACGTCTTTGGGGTTACGAGACAGATAATAAAGCATCAACTTGGACACATGACCCTCTCTGGAGGCCGATCTGAAGCGTGCATCGGCGAGTTTGGTGCCGGCGTTTTGCTTTTAGTGCGTTTAGTTCAATGCAGAACAAAAAGTGTTGGTTCATCAAAAGTACTGGGGGGGTTCATGGTTCTCGAACAGACTCAGCTACTCTCGTCTCCTTCATTGGGGGGTTTGGAGGCGGAACCCTCATTGTGTTATAAGTGGGCTGATGACTGTTGCTCCATTGAATCTTGTGTCACAGGCTGCTATGAGTAGCAGTGGCAGACTTTTCCTCTTGCAAGAAATAAACGGACGAAAGCCAACTTTGATTCAGAGAAATCATTCCTTCTTTAACAGATCGACAGGGAAAATCTTCCATTACAGTATATATTTGTCTTTTCTTTTTCTTTTTTATGAACGGATGAAGAGGCTGGAGATGAAAACAGGAAGATTTCAGTTTTGTGGCGAATCTACGAGTCATCCACCAAGCAGAAGTCTTCACCTTGTCCTTATCTGATGATGACGAAGGTCACACAGGTCAGGGTGGGAGCGCTGCTGTGTTTGTTCCTCCTGAAGGAGTTCCTCTTTCACACACAGGTCACATCTAATTTAAAAGACATTTGCATCTTACGTCTTTTACGTCTTTGGGGTTACGAGACAGATACTAAAGCATCATCTTGGACACATGACCCTCTCTGGAGGCCTATCTGAAGCGTGCATCGGCGTGTTTGCTGCCGGGGTTTTTCTTTTTGTGCCAACCGTTTAGTTCAATGCAGAGCTTATTTGGTCTCATAGTGTTCATGGCAGATATAGAATGGGAAACAAAAGGTTTTGGTTCATCAAAAGTAACCTGAAAGTTGATGTAGCGAAACGTCGTCACTTAACTTTTTGGTGAAAAATGTCTATCACATCTCCCCCGAGCCCAACGGGATGATAACCATAATGCTTGTTTAGTTGGATTCCAGTCAAAAACACAAAACCCTGAGTCCACCCCTACACCCTTCCTGTTTGCAAACTGCAAGGGATCCTGGAAGACTGAGACCTGTCTACTCAGGTGACCCAGGACAACCCTTTCAAAACATTTCATTATGTGCGACGTCAGGGCTATAGGTCTCAGGTTAGTGAGACTATGACTCCTCACACTGTTTGCCTTTGGGATAGCAACTAAACAAGATGTCTTCCACATTACTGGGATTTTTGAGGAAGACAGAGACAAGGAAAAGATATAATGAAGGACTGAGCACAACTAGTCAGCACAGACCTTCAGGGTGCGTGGATGGACACCATCAGGGCCTGCTGCCTTGTTCACCTTGAGGCGTTTTAACTGCTGTCTAACCTCCTCAACATTTATTAGAATGGCTACAGTCCTCAGGACTACTCAGTGCGGTTGACTGGTAATGTATAAAACAACATCACATACCAGGCAGATTTTCTGTAAATGTGTATATTCTGTTTTTATTACACACTTCTGGTATAAACACCATCATTTACATTTTTGAAAAAAAAATCCACTTTCCTGCTTCATCCAGAACTTACAACTTCTTCTCATGATATTTTTGTGAGTTAAGAATTGTTTTATTCTAGAGTCAAATTACAGCTGCTGCTACTGTCAAATCATTCTCAGTAATCTTCAACTTACATGAAGTCAGTTCAGACACTTTTACAGACGGTAGTAAAATATAAAGGTCAGAGGTCAGATTGTCAGATCATTGGTTTACATTTGTCAAGCAAAAATGCTTTCTACATTTTCTAGTTCCAGCTTTAAAGAAATGTGGTTCACTTGCTGCATTTCTTTATCTTATGTGATCGTAAACTGAACATCTTTGTGTTTTTGACTGGAATCCAACTAATCAAGCATTGTGGGTATTATCCCTTTGGGCTCGGGGAGATGTGATAGACATGTTTCACCAAAAAGCTCCCGCACTCTCCTTCACTTGCATTCAGAGACATTTAGTGACGACTTTTCGCTACATCGACTTTCATCAGGTTACTTTTGATGAGCCCAAACTTTTTGTTTCCCGTTCTATATCTGCCATGAACACTATGAGACCAAATAAAAAAAGTGTCTTTAGTTGAAGCTCTGCATTGAACTAAACATTTGGCACAAAACACCATCGTCATCATCAGATAAGGACGAGGTGAAGACTTCTGCTTGGTGGATGACTCGTAGATTCACCACAAAAGTGAAATCTTCCTGTTTTCATCTACAGCCTCTTCATCTGTTCATAAACAACTTTAAAAAAAAGAAAAGACAAATATATAGGTGGCGCCTAAGCTTATAAATATGTTACAGTTACTTACTGTGTGTGTGTGTGTGTGTGTGTGTGTGTGTGTGTGTGTGTGTGTGTGTGTGTGTGTGTGTGTGTGTGTGTGTGTGTGTGTGTGTGTGTGTGTGTGTGTGTGTGTGTGTCAGTACATAATCGATGGGTCTCAAGGGTCGGCACGGTAGAGTCAAAAATACAAACTTACACCGGTGTACTTTTTATATTATACCGCCACCTGCAGACGCTCAGTGGTTTTAACAATGTTAGAATTAATATTATTATATTGTTTACCATTATTTATGCTACAATATGGAGAGATATGTTCAATGGAGCCTCTGAAGCCCTCTTCTTCTTCTTCTTCTTCTTCTTCTTCTTCTTCTTCTTCTTCTTCTTCTTCTTCTTCTTCTTCTTCTTCTTCTTCTTCTTCTTCTTCTCCTTCTTCTTCTTCTTCCTCTGCTTTACGTGTTGCCGCAGTGAAAACAGTCAGAAGGAATGAACATTTGTATCGAGGAGCGTGAGACCAAACCCTCAAAGTGGTACCATGACTGTAAATTGTTCTTTTGATTCAGAAGAATTTTTATCTGATCATTCAAAAACATTCAAATTCACTCGTGCAAGACAATTTAACAGAGAGAAGAAGCTAATAAAAAATGTGTTTATCTGAAACGTGGAACTGTTTCTCCCAGAAGATCCAAACTTGTGAATTGACACACGGACACATCAGAGTTGATGCTGAGCCAAGCTTTAATGAGAAATAACAGAACATCAGAGGACTTGATAACACTCTACAGAGGAGACATGAGGGACATGAGTCAGTACTGAGCTTCATTTACATCAAACTTCCTTTTGATCTGAAACTAAATCACCTGTGTATCACAGAGTATCAACAACTGTTTTGTTAACAACATTTGTTAACGCACGGGGAAGAAAGAACGTAGAAGAGCATGAAATCATTTGGGTTTAGTTTCTTTGTTAAGGTGTTGAAGGCCGTCAGAGTTCGGTACTCGGCATGATCAGGTTTAAATTGATTAAATGCATCAGGGCACTCTGTCTCAAACGTATTCCACATACGTTTGAGACAAATATAGAAAGTCAAAATGTAATTGTTCATCCAGAATCTTTTCTTAATATTGTGAATTAAAACTTTGAAAAATCCTCGATGGGGAACAGTATGTATTACGTGATGTAGCATTTGTTCTGTCAGTCTGTGATGTATGTTGTTATCGTCGTCTTTTATTTTGAAAAGTACTTCATGAGTAATGTTCACTTATACTGACCTTCCATCCTTTTTGATTCTGAAGCTTGGTATATACCTGCCCAATGAACACAGACACAAAACGTCACCGGCATGTTTGATACAGAACAGAAGTTCAGAGTGTTTTTTCAACATTAATGCATGTAAACATTTTCTAGTAGAAACCCAGAATATATGTATGAAGCTGGAAATGAACACATGTCCCTTTAGGAGCGTCCACAGTGTCCACTGGTCTTAAACTGGTCTTAAACTGGTCTTAAACACAAGGGGAGAGAACAGAGGAGTGTTGGCCGTGTTCTGTTTAGAGAAAAGGTGGAAGAAGTCCATCAACCTGTCTGGTGTTTAATACGACATGACTCACTTGAGCCAGATCTTATCAACGAGTTCTTTGAGTTCTCCCATGGTTGGTCCTTCATGTTGGTTCTGGTCCGGTCCTTCATGTTGGTTCTGGTCCGGTCCTTCAAGTTGAGCCCAACAGTTCCCAACGTACAGCAACAAGCTCAGCGTCACAGCCGTCCAGCTCAGGCCGGCCATCTGAGGGTTCACAGACATCATCAGGGATAATAACCATATGCATTACAAGCTCACAGCGCTTATAGTCTGCAGCAGGTTGTTTTTATTTAACCCAAGCTCCACCTCCACACACCTCATGCCGCCTGCATAGTTTCTATCTGATATTTAGGTTTTATTCTCATAATTAGATGCAACATTGAAAATGTTCAGTTCATTATTTAAAATTAATGAGAAAAAAGAATGTGGATAAATTAATACAAGTTGCGGATTCTTGAGAAATTTGTAAAAAGTTTTTTTTTTTTAAAGGTTAATTTGAGGTACTTGTACTTTAATTGAGTATTTATATTTTCTGCTACTTTACACTTCTACTCTACATCTCTGAGGGAGATATTGTACTTTTTATTCCACTACATTTATCTGAATATTGTTGTTTATAGTGTTGTGCACGAGTTCTCAGAAGGACTGTTTTAAAGGCCTAAAGACGAGAGAGAGCATGGTTACATACATTATTACTAGTATTATACTGAGAATAGACTGTTATAAGACTTGTCCCTTAGTCTCAAAAAGTATTGGTTAGATAAAGCATCACTTTTGCTGTCATCAACAGGGTAAAACTCCCCTTGTACACAATAGATTACACACTTACACATCTAAGTGTCAGCAGGTATGAGCGGATACATTAAGGGTTTGATTGCAGCCTGATAAGCATTCGAAGGGCATCTAGCAGATGTTGACTCGGGGGTGAAAGCACATGTAGGAGGTCGACAGGTGAAGGTGTAAGTTTGTAATTTTGACTCTACCGTGCCGA
Organism: Myoxocephalus aenaeus; assembly: GCA_038501785.1. Taxonomy (NCBI): domain Eukaryota; kingdom Metazoa; phylum Chordata; class Actinopteri; order Perciformes; family Cottidae; genus Myoxocephalus; species Myoxocephalus aenaeus. Next base: position 2,035,956 of record JBAMJR010000026.1, read on the forward strand.
CCCTTGAGATGCACCCATCGATTATGTACTGACACACACACACACACACACACACACACACACACACACACACACACACACACACACAGTCAGTATGTATATACGAGTCGTCCACCAAGCAGAAGTCTTCACCTCGTCCTTATCTGATGATGACGAAGGTCACGCAGCTCAGGGTGGGAGCGCTGCTGTGTTTGTTCCTCCTGAAGGAGTTCCTCTTTCACACACAGGTCACATCTGGTTTAAAGACATTTACATCTTACGTCTTTTACGTCTTTGGGGTTACGAGACAGATACTAAAGCATCATCTTGGACACATGACCCTCTCTGGAGGCCGATCTGAAGCGTGCATCGGCGTGTTTGCTGCCGGGGTTTTTCTTTTTGTGCCAACCGTTTAGTTCAATGCAGAGCTTATTTGGTCTCATAGTGTTCATGGCAGATATAGAATGGGAAACAAAAAGTTTGGGCTCATCAAAAAGCAACCTGAAAGTCGATGTAGCGAAACGTCGTCACTAAATGTCTCTGAATGCAAGTGAAGGAGAGTGCGGGAGCTTTTTGGTGAAACATGTTTACGATCACAAAAGAAAAAGAAATGCAGCAAGTGAACCTCATTTCTTTAAAGCTGGAACTAGAAAATGAAGAAAGCATTTCTGCTTGACAAATGTAAACCAATGATCTGACCTCTGACCTTTATATTTTACCATTGTCCTGTAAAAGTGTCTGAACTGACTTCATGTAAGTTGAAGGTTACTGAGAAGAATTTGACAGTAGCAGTAGCTGTAATTTGACTGAAAAAAATCTTAACTCACAAAAATATCATGAGAAGAAGTTGTAAGTTCTGGATGAAGCAGGAAAGTGGATTTTTTTTCCAAATGTTGAAATGATGGTGTTTGTATCAGAAGTGTGTAATAAAAGTTCTAAAATCAGAAAATACACATTTACAGAAAATCTGCCTGGTATGTGATGTTGTTTTATACATTACCAGTCAACCGCCTACAGGGCTCTGCTCCACACTTACCTTTATATTCATGGCCACCACATGGTAGCACTGTACTGCAGGAGTTCCCAAATAACCGACACACACACACAGACCATAGATGCTGAGCTAAGCTTTAATCAGAAAGAACAGAGGTTGTGGCAATGCTTCACAGACGTAGAGTGAACTATGTGCAAACAAAATGAAAATAAGCTGTTCACCGTCATCGACTGTTTGAACTGTATTTTCACCACCACATATTTTGAAACAAATCATTCATATTTTTTTAAATCGCAGCACAGAGGCGCTTGATGCTTGGTCGTCATCTGAAATATATTAAGAACTAGAAGATCAATTCTGCCATTTCTGCTCCGGCCCAAATAAAACACACTGGCTGTATTTTCGCGGAGTAGTTTGGAAACAGGGAATCCGTTCCTTAGCATCATTAACACTGCAGGCATTAAGCGTTTTAAATGGTGAAGAGGGGAGTTATTAAATCTATCAAAACACATTTTTATGAAGCATGCGGTGCTTATTCATTGGGCTGCTGTTCAGATTCTCAGGTGTTTCCGATCATTGCAGTCCTACCCACGCCTGCCTCGACCGCCTCCTCTACGGCCGCCTCCTCTACGGCCGCCTCCTCTAAGGCCGCCTCCTCCCCTTCTCCCTCTTTTACCTTTGCCTCTGCGCCCTCCTCGAGTCCGACCGCCTCCTTTACCTTTACCTCTGCCTCTTTTTCTTTGCCTGCGGACGTTCTTGCCACCTTTTCCACGTCTTCCACCTCTACGCTTGCTTTGCTTCCTTACCTTGCTACCTTTTCTACGTTTTCCACCTCTGCGCTTGCTTTGCGTCCTTACCTTGCCACCTTTTCCACGTCTTCCACCTCTACGCTTGCTTTGCTTCCTTACCTTGCTACCTTTTCTACGTTTTCCACCTCTACGCTTGCTTTGCTTCCTAACCTTGCCTTCCCCCGTTCCTCTGCCACCGCCTGTTAGTTCTCCACCTACACCCGTCTTTCCAACTCCACCCGTTTCTCCACCTACACCCGTCTCTCCACCTCCACCCGTCGCTACACCTTCACCCGCCTTTCCACCTCCACCCATCTCTCCACCTCCACCCGTCTCTCCACCTCCACCCGCCTTTCCACCTCCACCAGTCTCTCCACCTCCACCCGTCGCTACACCTCCACCCGTCTCTCCACCTCCACCCGTCTCTCCACCTCCACCAGTCTCTCCACCTCCACCCGTCGCTACACCTCCACCAGTTTCTCCACCTCCACCCGTCTCTCCACCTTCACCCGTCTTTCCACCTCCACCCGTCTCTCCACCTCCAGCCGTCTCTCCACCCGTCTCTCCACCCGTCTCTCCACCTCCACTGGTCTCTCCACCTCCACCCGTCTTTCCACCTCCACCAGTCTCTCCACCTCCACCTGTCTCTCCACCTCCACCTGTCTCTACACCTCCACCAGTTTCTCCACCTCCACCCGTCTCTCCACCTCCACCCGTCTCTACACCTCCACCCGTCTCTCCACCTCCATCCGTCTCTCCACCTCCTCCCGCCGCCACACAGGAGGGCGTAACCTCTCCCCCTGACGAGCAGCCGGTGCACTGGAAAGGATCGTCTCCAGGTTTATAACAACGGAATATATTGTCGAGGCCGAGTTTAGAAACCGCCAGCTGCTTGAAGGATTCGGCCAGCTGAGACTCGTCGGCGTCGGGAACAGCGGCGACTTTGGAAAACACGAACGCGTAACCGCTCCACTTCTGCGTGACGCCGGCGATCTTGTCGGCGACGCCGTCGGCGTTTGCGGGACAACACGGGGACTCTTCAGAGTAGATGACGAGGACGTTGCCCGCGCTGCCGGCGGCGAGGGTTTCCGTGCTCTGCAGCACTCGCGCCACGGCCTCCGGTTGCGCTGCCGCCACCACGCGGGTGCCCTGGTACACCTGACCTTCTGAAAGAGTTTGTTTCACTTTGTCTGCCGGGTCCTCCTGGAAGACCTGCTGGAGAGTGTTCATGTCCTGCTGCTCTGGGACGTTCACGGCCAGACTGAAGGCGTCACCGAGGGCGTACCTGCCGGAGAAAAACATTTAGTGAGTTCAAGTCGTTTATTTACTTATGCTCAGCAAATGCAATGAATCGTAGGCTTCCTCCAACAATGCATCTTAAATATGTATTAAAAAACAAGAATGCAAGACTTGAAATAATGCGGAGGTTAATATATATAACATATAATAATCTTTTTGTGGTAGACAGGTGTACAGTAATTACATACATGATCACAACATGTTTAAAAATGGTTTTATTAAACTATTTATTGTAAACTATTTGAGATAACTTCACTTTATTGATGCCATGTTCGTTCTCCTCGTTTTATTTAATCATCTACCAGTTTGGCAACAATCACTTTTCATTATTCTTTGAGTTATTGCCCTCTGTTACTGTTTCATTTATGAATGTAACCTGTTTCTGGTTGCTATACATCTACACACACGCCTATCTGAAGATTTCTCATGGTGCATTTTAAATATGTTAATCTTTCTATTTTATTCTAAATTGTGAAGAAGTTTGTAAAGTCAGTTTAAATATGAGTTTATTTATAGTCACGGGGCGTTTCCTGGTCAGTGTGCACGCTTTATTCAGAGCGCTGCCGTCTAAAATGAAACAAACCGGTCGGTCAGGGAGGATGTGAAGGTTAAGTTATTCAAGTTTAGGAAAAGAAAAACACTTTGCGAAGGGGGAGAAACAAATGGGTATTGAAATTATGTATATAAATACAATGTGTATTTTATGTATTTTTAAAAAGTGCTTCTTCCTGAAATCTCCAGTCCACACAGTGGAGTAGCAAGGCAAGTTTATTTGTGTAGAACATTTCATACAACAAGGCAATTCAAAGGGCTTCACATGAAACCAATAAAAACATCAAAAAGGAAATGCAAAAGTGTAAAAGTGGTAGAAGTGGTAGACGTGGTAATATAAGTAGTACTAGAAGTACAAGTAGTAGTAGAAGTAGTAATATAAGTGGTAGTAGAAGTTGTAGTAGAAGTAGTAGTAGAAGTAGTAATATAAGTGGTAGTAGAAGTAGTAGTAGAAGTAGTAATATAAGTGGTAGTAGAAGTAGTAGTAGAAGTAGTAATATAAGTGGTAGTAGAAGTAGTAGGAGAAGAAGTAGTAGAAGTAGTAATATAAGTGGTAGTAGAAGTAGTAGTAGTAGTAGAAGTGGTAGTAGTAGTAGAAGTAGTAGTAGAAGTAGTAATATAATAGTAGTAGAAGTAGTAATATAAGTGGTAGTAGAAGTTGTAGTAGAAGTAGTAGTAGAAGTAGTAGTAGAAGTAGTAATATAAGTGGTAGTAGAAGTAGTAGTAGAAGTAGTAATATAAGTGGTAGTAGAAGTAGTAGTAGAAGTAGTAGTAGAAGTAGTAATATAAGTGGAAGTAGAAGTAGTAGTAGAAGTAGTAATATAAGTAGTAGTAGAAGTAGTAGTAGAAGTGGTAGAAGTTGTAATATAAGTGGTAGTAGAAGTAGTAGGAGAAGTAGGAGTAGAAGTAGTAATATAAGTGGTAGTAGAAGTAGTAGTAGAAGTGGTAGAAGTTGTAATATAAGTGGTAGTAGTAGTAGTAGTAGTAGTAGTAGTAGTAGAAGTAGAAGTAGTAGAAGTAATGAAGTCCTCAGAAAGACAGAGGTTCAGTCGTTGTGGACTCACTCCTTCTTGATGCCTTCTATGATCCCCGTGAGCCACTTCTGGTCCACGGCAGCCCGGCCGTCTCCAGCGGAGAGGAAGACGGTCAGCACCACGGCCATCCAGCGCAGGCCGGCCATCTGCACGCCTTCAGGTGTCAGAACACACGGCGGCGTCACAAAACGACGACAGCAGACACGCTGATGTTGATAACGTGTCAAATAGAGTCTTCTGAGATGATGATGAAATAACTCTCCTTTACCTTTACTGTTAGCTGCAGGCTCTGCTGGGTCTCTGCTGCTGACGCCCTACAGAAAGGACACCAATAGCAGACGAGCATTAAGAGCACAAATACTGTTTGATATTCACAAATGCAAAACTGAAGCATAAAAAAAGAAGAAAAAAACCTCAATGGTGTACAAACCGGACTAGTGTTGCATCACCATGACGAGATGCAGCAACAAAGAGGACACACACACACACACACACACACGCTAACTTTTTAGGTGACAAAGTTTGCACTGCATCTCCGTTGCATTTTTTTGTTGTTACATAATCTATTAGATTATTTAATGGACTAATTAAAAAATTCGAGAGCAATGACCCATTTTCTAACAAATAGCCATCAATATTTGTATTTCTAGAAATGTAAAAAAAAATCTGTTAACATGCCTTTTAGAAATCCTGCTAAATAAATAACTATCAGGCTCCACAGCAGATAGAAATAACAACATCACGAGTATTCATATCTGTTTTAGAGATGACATGATAAGTTGATGTCGTTGATGAGTTGATTATTAGTCAATTGACAAAACAAATAAACAGCAATAATTCTGACAACTCGCCGTTTACGAGGCTTTTCTGAATTTGAAGATGTCGTCTTGCACTTTACAGAACAACAAATTATGAATCATGAAATAAACAAACTGCTCAGGAATGTAAAGCATCATGAGCTGCAGCCCATTGAGCCCTGAGGAGGGAACACCTGTTGGTTCATGTACCTGCTGCAGGAGGAGAGACGTCTGATGCTCTGGAGACTCTTTTCTTTTCAGCGTTTGAAGGGAAGAAGACCAAAGTCAGAGGGAACGCACACTTTTACTTTATAGAGGACAAACCCCTCACCTCTCATCAGGCCCTTATTTGAACAAGTCTTTCAAAAAGTAGAAAGGGGAAGATATGAAGAAACAGGTTACGTTTTTTTTCTCTGCATGATTTGAGAAAAAAAAAAAAGAGGATGAAATATTGCATCATCCCCCGGTACAGACGTAAGTAACGCATCAGCGCTCCTCGCATGCACTAACATGCACATCATCAAATGCCAATTAACATGAAAAGAAATACAGTTATACTTTGTGAAGTCACATACCAGCCAGATTTTCTGTAAATGTATATTTTCTGATTTTATAACTTTTATTACACACTTCTGGTATAAACACCATCATTTCAACATTTGAAAAACTTCAACTTACATGAAGTCAGTTTAGACACTTTTACAGCACGATATAAAATCGAAAGGTCAGAGATCAGATTGTCAGATCATCGGTTTACATTTGTTCAGCAAAAATGCTTCCTTCATTTCTTTTTCTTATGTGATCTTAAACTGAACATCTTTGTGTTTTTGACTGAGATCCAACTAAACAAGCATTGTGAGTATTATCCCTTTGGGCTCAGGGAGATGTGATAGACATGTTTCACCAAAAAGCCGCACTCCCCTTCACTTGCATTCAGAGACATTTAGTGACGACGTGATCGACTTTCATCAGGTTACTTTTGATGAACCAAAACTTTTTGTTTCCCATTCTATATCTGCCATGAACACTATGAGACCAAATGAAAAAAGCTTCTTTAGTTGAAGCTCTGCATTGAACTAAACATTTGGCACAAAACACCATCGTCATCATCAGATAAGGACGAGGTGAAGACTTCTGCTTGGTGGATGACTCGTAGATTCACCACAAAAGTGAAATCTTCCTGTTTTCATCTACAGCCTCTTCATCTGTTCATACACAACTTTAAAAAAAGAAAAGACAAATATATAGGTGGCGTCTAAGGTTATAAATATGTTACAGTTACTTACTGTGTGTGTGTGTGTGTGTGTGTGTGTGTGTGTGTGTGTGTGTGTGTGTGTGTGTGTGTGTGTGTGTGTGTGTGTGTGTGTCATAATCGATGGGTTAATCTCAAGGGTCGGCACGGTAAAGACTAAATTACAAACTTACACCGGTGTACTTTTTATATTATACCGCCACCTGCAGACGCTCAGTGGTTTTAACAATGTTAGAATTAATATCATTATATTGTTTACCATTATTTATGCTACAATATGCACGTTTAAAAATATCTCTTAAAAACCATATCTCAGTCATTTAAAAAAATCTAAATATTGAGCACAGAACTGTGATGGATTTATTCCTTATTTATTTCATATTATTCAAACAGGTGTATTTCATCCGAGAACACATAACCCTATAATGAACCTGTAAAAAAAGGAATTGAAGAAGTATTGAAGTGTATCTTACGTCTCATTTGCTTTTAAAAGAATACATTTTGTAATAATGTTCTTTGACCATGTTCTCTCTCGTCTTTAGGCCTTTAAAACAGTCCTTCTGAGAACTCGTGCTCCTCTCTGAGAAAGCGCTTCGCGTGTGGACTCCAGTCGGCTGCTTCATCGTGACTTGCAGATTGAAGAAGATGATTCTGGTCAGAATGGAGAAGAGAAGGCAGCGAGCTTTCTGCCGCCCGCGTGGAAGAGGAAGAGTTTTCTCTGGTAACACGTGGGTTAAGTACACAAACGCCTTTTTTAAATATATGTATGTAGATATTCTCAATATTAGTGCCGTGGCAATGGAAGAAGAAAATGTGTTTTAAGAAGAAAAACATTTTTGATTTAAGTTAAAACATATATTAAACTGAAAGCTGAAGCTAGTTGCCAGTTTATTAGGAACAGGTCAAACTAATGCAGTCTAATACACCTGCTGCAGTAGTTCTCCCTTCAGGAGGCGATCACGTGTTCAGAGAGCGGCTGATTCAACTCTACATCATTTTGGAGGATGAGGTTTGTGTTTCTGTTGAACTGTATAATGTTTTACTAACTTATTCATGTGTTCACCCCATTTATACTGACAATAAAGATCTCTGTTAGGAACCTTTACTGGCTGTATGCATGTTAACCCTTTCAGCGTTGCATCACCAGTGTACCACTCCATTAACTACCAGAGTATACACTGTGAGGTCGAGCTATGTAATGAGATGAAGTGTTGCAGTTTGAATTTGGGACATGAGCAACACCTGCAGCATGGCACCACGCATTTTTATCTGATCATTCAAAAACATTCAAATTCACTCGTGCAAAAACAATTTAACAGACAGAAGAAGCTAATAGAAAATGTTTTATCTGTAAGAAACGTGGAACTGTTTCTCCCAGAAGATCCAAACTTGTGAAATGACACACGGACACATCAGAGTTGATGCTGAGCCAAGCTTTAATGAGAAATAACAGAACATCAGAGGACTTGATAACACTCTACAGAGGAGACATGAGGGACATGAGTCAGTACTGAGCTTCATTTACATCAAACTTCCTTTTGATCTGAAACTAAATCACCTGTGTATCACAGAGTATCAAAAACTGTCAATTGTGGAAAGTTGGCGCTGGATGCTTGTTAACATTGTTACATTGTTACATTGTTACATTGTTATATTGTTACATTGTTACAATGTTACATTGTTACATTGTTATATTGTTACATTGTTACTCCTTCCTTCTCATCCTGATGTTGGCACACTTCTATCTTTAGAGTTTGATGTCCTGACACATTGTGTTGTGGTTTTAAATATGAATAACGTTCCTAAAAGAAGATGTATGTATGTATGCTGCACCAGTTGCTTCCCTGCAGCTGTCGTCTCGTACCGCTGATGTTTGGCAAATTATTTTCAGAAGTAGCGGTCTAATTATAATTCATTCACCTCACAAATCATTACGCATTTCTATGAATGAAGTGGATGGCAAGTTGTTGCTGGGATCAGATTTATCGGGGTATTTGTAACAGTGGGGGTCGACTCCCGTCTCACTATTATAGCAGCTTATGCAGGACTTCCTGTCACAACGGAATATGTTCTTCAGCTCGATGCTTGTCCCGAGCTGCACAAGTGCTTCTTTGCGCTGTTTCTCATCTGATTCGCCCTTGAACACGTTGCTAAACACAACAGCGTAGTTGTCCCATTTCTTAATCGCTTTTATTCTTTCGAGAATGTTCTTGCCATGAGCTTTGCTTGTACATTTGCTAACGCACGGGGAAGAAAGAACATAGAAGAGCATGAAATCGTCTTTGTTTAGATTATTTGTTAAGGTGCAGAAGTCCGTCAGAGTCCGGTACTCGGCATGATCAGTTCTAGTAAAACCCTTCTCAACACCCTTAACCTGATCCCACGGTATAGGCTTATAATCTTTTTTACTAGGAAAATTATCCCATTGTACTAGTTGTTTAGGACACTGATTTTTAACATCGGGCCATTTCAGAAGTGTGGCAGCAACCATCCTCTCACTCTTGTACACTTCACATGTTAAAAGCCTCGCCTTCACCATCTCAGCACGGTCGGTGATTCCACTGACGTCGTACTTCTTCTTCTTGTATGGGATGCTGACAGCCGCACTGAACATGGGGTAACTTTGTCAAAGGGAAAGACACACAAGATGTAAAGCAGACGTCATTCATAACAGTTAGAAAAATCCTCGATGGTGAACAGTACGTATTACGTAATGTAGCATTTGTTCTGTCAGTCTGTGATGAATGTTGTTATCGTCGTCTTTTATTTTGAAAAGTACTTCATGAGTAATGTTCACTTACTGATTCTTGTTCTTGAGTTTGTAGCTTGGCATATAGCTGCAGAATGAACACAGACACAAAACGTTTGATACAGAACAGAAATCAGAAAGATAATGTGTTTTTTTTTTCAACATTAATGCATGTAAACATTTTCTAGTAGAAACCCAGAATACATGTATGAACCTGAAAATGAACACATGTCCCCTTTAAAGGCACCCACAGTGTCCACTGGTCTTAAACTGGTCTTAAACTGGTCTTAAACACAACAGGAGAGAACAGAGAGGAGTGTTGGCCGTGTTCTGTTTAGAGAAAAGGAGGAAGAAGTCCATCAACCTGTCTGGTGTTTAATACGAGATGACTCACTAGTTCCAGATCTTATTAACGAGTTCGTGGAGTTCGTCCATGCTTGGTCCTTTATGTTTCTTCGGGTCCGGTCCCTCATGTTGGTTCTGGTCCGGCCCTTCATGTTGGTTCTGGTCCGGTCCTTCATGTTGGTTCTGGTCCGGTCCTTCATGTTGGTTCTGGTCCGGTCCTTCATGTTGAACCGAACAGTTCCCAACGTACAGCAACAAGCTCAGCGTCACAGCCGTCCAGCTCAGGCCGGCCATCTGAGGGTTCACAGACATCATCAGGGATAATAACCATATGCATTACAAGCTCACAGCGCTTATAGTCTGCAGCAGGTTGTTTTTATTTAGCCCAAGCTCCACCTCCACACACCTCATGCCACCTGCATAGTTTCTATCTGATGTTTAGGTTTTATTCAAACTTTCTCAATCCGTCTCCACTAATTTGAGATATTGTACTTTACTTGAGTATTTATATTTTCTGCTACTTTACACTTTTTTTTATTCCGCTACATTTATCTGACAGCTACCCAGCAGTATGTAAAGTAATATATGAAATATATATTAATACATTAAAAGAGCTCTTTAATGATACACCATCATTAAAGAGATGAACACATACATAGTTATAATCTAATAATACAATGTATTCTGAAATGTATCATTCTGCATCATGAGTACCTTTAATTTTGGTACTTTTTTATGTTAATAATCTTAGTTTGTCTACTTAATCTCAGGGAAAAATGTATAACAGCCCACAACCTGGATTTATATGATTTTTTTTATGATGAAGGAAACATCACATTTGAGAAGCTGAATATAGAAAATGACAGAAACGACTGTTAAAGAATATAGAAATGTCCTTTTTTACACGACTAGTTTGATGGAAATGATCTGTCAGCTCAATAAGGAAGCATACAGCGTCTCTCACCTGGAGACGCATGTGTTGTTGCCTACAGAGGAAGTCTGTAAAGCAGCTGACTCGTCACAATCATGGGAGTTAAAGGGAATTCCATGATGTTCCATTATCGTGTCATTGTTCAGCAGAGGTCACATAGTCTCGTTTAAAAGGCTTTATTACTTTTTATTGAACTGATCAGCTTTAAAAAATATGTCCAGACTCAGTAAAGATAAAATATGTAAGGCCACCAGTATTTATAAAACAATACATTGAGTCAAAAACATGGGTTTACTGTCACTACACTCTATAAATAAATCTGGTTTATTACTTTAAAGAACTTTTGAACGTCACACTGATCAATTCAAACTGCACCGAAACCATACTGTGATCCTTTTAAATCAACGAGGCATGAAACTAAACACCACTTATCTTACAGATCTCTCATTCCCTCCACAAGTTCTTTATGAAGAGAAAAACACAGTTTACCTGCATGAGTTCATCATTTTCTCTTTTGCACTTGAAGTTATCGTTTGTACTAAATCAGCCGAGTGAACATCGTCTTACCTTCTTTGGTGGAGGACGATGTTGTGTCGTCTGTTTCCTTCTCAGTGAAGGTGCTGTCCAGTGGATGCAGTCAGAGGAACCTCTTTATAAAGGAGAGGCTTCTCCATCGCGTCTCAGGGCGTCTCATTGTCTTCAACTGGTGTTCAGACCCGGCGCTATGGGCGGGCCTTGGGGGCCGGGCCCGCCCTCGGACTCGGCTGGGCCCGCCCTGGACGGACAAGCCTGTCAGTCACTTATCACACGTTAAAAAAAAGAGCGCAACTCTCTGTCGCCGGCGACAGGAGCTGTCACAGGAAGTAATATGCAAAACAGGACGCAAAACTAAGATTACCGTAACTTCTCGAATATTTACGCCATCGACGTAATTCCAACGGATTCTGAACGCTAAGAAGCGTTCAGAATCCGTACATACCGTACATTACGGTAATGGTAAAACAAAACGGCGGCGAGCTTGACTGTGGGGGAGCAGCAGCAGAGAGCAGGCGAGAGCACAGGGAAGAGAGTTTGACTGTCTTTTCACTGCCTTTTGAGTGGTGTTTTCTTTGGAAATAATATGTTGTGGTTGTAAATAATAGTATTAGTATAGTTTCTGAGAGTTTTGCCACTTACTGGTCCACCTGAACCCCCCACTAAAGGCCACTTGTCTGTCCCCACAAACACATAGAAGGACACTGGGAAAAGGACAGGCAGAAAGTCAGGCAGAAAGTCATCTATGGTGGCAAATCAATGCCAAAAGTAGAGAGCGCAAATGAGCTCCACAAGAGCGTGCAAGAGCTCAACGAGAGCGCGCAAATCAAACATCCGCGCGCGTAATTTAAGCGGAAAAATCAGTACGAGACATGGCAGACCAGAAGGAGGTAACGTATATATTTTCTTAACCCTATTTATTTAGTTAGTGATTTGTGTAACGTAGTTTATCATGTTCTTTGCTTTACAGTTACCGCTACATTGGCTGGTGGTTCCGGGGGGAGCTTCCCCGTGGCTTGGCCGCCCAGCCAAACTGAGCGATCGGGGGAGAAGAGCCTTCGCTGTGAATACTTTCCAGATGCACTGTGTGTGGGTTTACTGTATATTGATGTTCACATGTTAAAGATGCTATTCAGTTATATTAGAGCCTAAGTAGAGGTTCCAAAGAGGGATTCATAAATATTTTGGGGTTTGTTGATATTGCGTAGTATCTCTATTGATATTGTCTTTAATAAGGAATCTGAATGTCATTTAGTTTGTTGCATATGTTAATAAATACCAAACTGTGTTTCAAGGCAGTTAAAGAAAGTTAAAGAACTGTTTAAGAAAGGGTAAAATACAATTACAACACAAGGACTAAATAAGAGGCACATACCTTTTATTCTATTGGAGGCACTGCCAGTCAATTCAGTTTTTAGAATAAGAGAGCAACGGTTGTAGGAACCATGATATTAATTTCTAAAAACAGGTCATAGCGCCATCACTTTTAAAACTGTACCCAGCCCATAATACTACTACACCTAGCAGATTCGTATAATAGTATAGCTACATGGGACGGGTGTTACATAAATAAACACAATATATATCAAAATGATGTGTATCTGTTTGTATATAGTATTTATAAATGTCTTTGGATTGGCTGGGGATATCACACCCGACACGTTTAGTGCACCACACTTCACTGAAAGTTTTAGTTTACTTTCCAGATTTGGAATTAGCTAAGGAGTGAGTCATCTTGGCTCCTTTTCATCTCTGTTGAAAGTTGTGCATGCCCAGACATGCCCAGGACTAACCGAGCAGGATGAACGGACCAGATTACCTGAGGGGTGCAAGGTGAAGACACACAATATCCCTCTCTGCGCTTCTTAAGAAATGGCTGTGGAAACGCCTCAGATAAGATCTATTTCATTTGATTAGTTCCATTTAACTACATTTTACTATAAATATGAATTAGCTACCATTAGTTAGCATTAGCTAGCTAACGTTTTTTGTTTGTATTTCAAGGTAAAAGATCAACTCGTAAAAAAACACTGCATACAGTCCAATCAAAGCTCTGAGGAGATAATATACTGTGGTATATTGTCATAACTAAATAAACTCATCATAGGAAAATATTGGGTCCCTGAAACACTTTTAATTAAAGCTATCTACAAATCTACCGTATACAACTTTGTTTACAAATACATGTACTATTAAAAGGAGCATTATCAAGGCTTAACTTGTCTTTGCAGTGCCTTAAAATGATTCAGGTTTGATTTATGATGACATAAGATAAAACAATTCTAAGAACTACATGTATAATATGTTTTTGTAAACTAATTGCACACTAATATCCCCCACCCCCACAAAACGGCAGAGTGACCTTCTAAAGTAGGTGTGCCTTTTCCTAAAGTGTACTTAATTTTTCTCCATAGCATGTTCTCCGACGTCTAATGTTGGAGCGTCTCCTGTCAAAATTTGAGCTTGCACTCATTCAAACACCACTTAACCTGGATTTCCTGGAGTTTGTGTGTCGTCAGGAGATGTACCTCCTGCAAGCACTCTCAAGACATGTTGACATACCCCAAGGAATAATACAAGCACTGCAGGAGCTCTTTAGACTTGTTAGGCAACACGTAGACTCAACAGCCCCAGATACAGCAGTGGGATCAGTAATTGGTCTGACAGGACGTCCTAGGTTTAAAGTTGAGAGACAGCAGTTGGCTGAGATGTTGGAGATAAACCTCTCCATGCCCTGCATTGCAAAACTGCTTGGTGTTTCAGTCAGGACAATCTTTAAGAGGATGAGGGAGTTTGGATTGTCTGTTTCTGAACTTTATAGCTCCATCAATGACGAGCAGTTGGACAACGTGGTGATATCCATAAAGAATGACATGCCCACTGCTGGATACCGGATGGTCAGGGGCAGGTTGCTTTCTATGGGTATTCGTGTGCAATGGACAAGAATGACTGCCTCAATGCATCGAGTGGATTCAATTGGCATCCTCTCCCGATTGGCCAGTATGGGCTGATAATATAAATCGTTATATTCTGTAGATATTCTTTATTTCATTATTCTTCTGTCTATTAGAGTTCAGGTTGTGCGAGGTCAGTTTAACAAATACTTTCTGTGAGAAGTTTCTGTGAGAACAGTCCGGTTGTCTGTTCCTCAAGGTTCCACGCTCTGCACTACAACACTCACACCTGTTTATCAGTATATTGACATTAGGGAAGCAGACTGGTCGTTGCACGTTCCAGCCCTGTGAGAATAGATGAGGACGCGATTCTCCTCCTCTTAGAAACGTTAGAGCCAATAGAAATGTTAGATGTTCATGACGGAAAACCGTGTATTAAAGAGCCGAACTTCCGGCTGTTCAGTGTGTTTTTGGACGGTCAACCTGCGTGTTGACTGGACGACTCCCTGCTATCGCGATTGCAGCGCTTGTTACTCTACTTGTGATCAAGGAAAATAAATTCAGAGAACGAGAGAAGTTGTTTGACTAAGTTCTTCCGGACGCTACACCAGGCATCCAATAATTAGTACGCATTAACAGGGCTGTGTTGTGAGGAGAACATATTCTGTGAGAGGGCCCCTCTCACTTGTGCACGTGGACACAAACCACAAATTGATAAGGTAGTGATATTTGTTGTTACATTTTTAGTGACCTTTCTGGTTGATGCTAGAGTGGATGGTCCGGAGGGACACGAGCCGGATTATGTACATGCTCTTCCTATCCCCTGACCAATACACTATCCTTACTCTAACCAATCGTCCCTCCAGGCCATCCGATCAAGCAGCAATGCTTCTTCTTCTTTTATTTTATGTTGAGTTTTAATGACGCTTGATCAACCAGCTTCTAGGTGTTCAGTGCATTACCGCCATGTACTGTGGGGCGGTAAATTGGCAGGAAAAATAACAACTTAATTCTCTATTATTGCTGTTACTCTTCAATAATGATTAATCATTTTGCATACCATTTTAAGAAATGTTCTAGGTAGTCTTCCAGTCTATGTGAATCAGTGTTTCAAGGCGAGAGTACTGTTGCAATTTTTCTTTGTTTTCCTAGATACAACTTTGTAATCTTTGGTGGAGTGGATGGGTATTCGAGGAAGGTTGTTTTTAAACAACTTTGTATATTTAGGATGAGTTGGCCGCCACTTGATACTACAAATATTAAAATGCAGAGCCTAATTCTGTATCCTTTGTAAATGGAGCCAGTTTTTTTGGAAGAACAAGCAAGTAGGCTAGTGAAAGTAGACATGGTACTCCCAAAATGGATTTGATCTTGATTTAAAAAGAGTTAGGACTAATCTTCACTATGCATGAAATCTCTGTCAATTATCTGTCAAAAATATAAATAAAATATATTTGCCTCTATGTATAGTACATGGTCTTGTCTCCCAAAAGAATTGGGCTAAAACATGTTATATACATTTTTAGCCTACAAGTTGCTCTTGCACAAGGGAACGATCATGTTTGATTCAAGCCGTCTCCTGTTCATTTCATGAGGCAAAAAAGGAAAGGGCGCCATTTTTGCTTATTTACCAGGAACTCTTAAGTCTTCACAAAAAAAAAGTTTTACTGTACACTTCAATATAATGTCACCTCCATTGTTATGTTACCTCCATGTTATTTTCTTTTCTGAAGGTAATGTATTTGAACGCTTGGACCAACAACTGTGCGTCAACAGCCTTTGGGTTCTTCCGAGAGGCAACTCAAAAACATGGAGTGCCGTTAAGGTGAATTCATAGAATGATGCATAAACTTTGGAAAACTCATCTATATTGTGAAACTTTTGAATGAATATGTCAATTTCAGGGTCAGAGGAGACCAGGGTGTGGAAAATGTACAGATAGCGAGATTCATGTTTTCTGTTCGTGGCACCGACCGAGGAAGCTTCATCTCTGGTAACAGCGTTCATAATCAGAGGTAACATGCAATATTTCTGTTAACTCTCATAATGACTCAAGCATGTTGAATAGTGTCAGGTTTTTGGGACACTTCCATCAAGAGAAAATTAATTTAATTGATAAAAAACACACATCAGTTTGTATAACAAACAATAATATTGACCTGGTCAAGGCTTTAGTGCCATGAACTGACACTCAGAACAGTACTAAAATCAGTACTCAAATTATGACCGTCCAAACTCCGTACTGTTATTAACAGCCAGCGTTATATTGCTCAAAAAGTCTGCATAAGTGCTGAGGTGCTGTGTCGGCAATGTGATTGAGTTGGAGCACGCGTTGACGACAGGAAAGCATATGGTGTGTGTACCATAGCGCACTTCGCAAGCGTGGTCGAATTCAACCTGAATTCTGAACTGCTCCCTCTCGGTTGAGGTGATGGGGACATGTGCCTTTCCAGTCAGCCATTGAAGAAGGCGACTGACAGTGACCATGCGTTTCTCATCACCATCAGTCTCCAGTCCACATCCAACTTCCAGAGCACAGACAGTAGTCCTCTCTTCTTCATCTGTAACAAGTTAGCATTTAAAGAAATGAGTACAGAGAGATGCTTAACTTTACCTAAGCAATGTTATTTATAACTGTTGCTTTTTTTAAAGTAGAGACACTAAATTAGGCTTTCCCGTTTCATTCTCAAAACTACTATCTGAGCTGTATGCACATGAATGTGATTGAATGAATGTAATGCACGTGATTAAAGTTCTCAAACAGAGTACACACACACACACCTGCAATGCTCTGTATGAAATCTTGCAAGAAGTTGACAATCTTGGATTCCCTCGGGCGTCTCAGTGAGCCCGGCTCACTAAAAATTGGGAACATGGCTTCCACCAGGAAGTCAGCATCCAGCTTAAGAGGAAAAAAAACAAACAAATGCTTTATTCTCAATATCACATGATCTTAAGGTTTGACATTCATTGAGGAAAAACAAGTCAACTAATGACAACTGACCTTTTCCAAAAGACCAGGCACAAACAGTCTGCGGAAGTCGAGTGGTTGCTGTGAGATCATCTCACTCAACCCATACAGCTTCATGCCTGAGCATATCTGCTGCAGCATCGGGAGGATGCGGACAGAAGAGTGCAAGATAATGGCCCTATAATTCAGTAAAATGTATAAAACTGAATAGATCAGAAACTGGATGTTGGCAGCAAACAAATATAAAATCATGAATTAAAAATAATATTTGAGTGCACACAGTTACTAAAAGTGTTAGGTGACTGTAAAATTTGGGGGGTAAAAATAATAAGGATCAAAATGTCATGGCAAAAAAATAAACCACTTAGAAAATGCACCCCCTTTATAATGTCTTCCTTTCTCTCCAGTGTTATAGGACCACTGTACCCACATGCCAGTATTCTGTCGATGCCGAGCAGAGCTTCAGCCATCTTAACCTTTGCAATTGGAAAAAGAATTAGGGAAGTCATGGGAAACTTGCCGCCACTTTAGAATGTATAAATAGTCATACAACAGAGGGGTTAAACTAAATAAAACCAATTTCATGCAATATAAAAAAAAGGAGCTTGTGAGCAGGTGGAAGACAAACCTCTTCTATGAGCTGTCTGAGCTCTGGATCGGTTACATCCTCTTTTGAAATCGCCTCCTTGTCAATCTCCCCGGTGGAGATGTAACCATAGTGGAAAAAGTTAGGTGGAGGACCACCTTGCGCAAGGCTGACAGCAATCAGCTCGCCAGCTGTCCTGTAGTAACAGTGTAATTAATGCATAGACAATAACAAATGAATGTTATATTGCATGACACAATTCTACATACTTGAAATTGTCGTTTTGGTAGTCCGTGATGGAGTACTTGGGGGTTTTCCCAAGAGTTCCTCCTTGAAATAGCCTGGCTTGAACACCTGCCATCATTTCTATGAGTGAAAGAAGAACCTTTCAAACTACTTTATTTAAAAAACAATTTACAGCCCACATCATGGAAAGCCTCAATCATTTTTTTAACATAACCAGCCAAGAACTCTTTCCTGAGAGCCCCATTATCGATTCCAGATTCTCCAATGAATGACACTGAGGGCATCTTTTGGAAAAGATCGTTTTTGCCGCTTCCACTGCCCCATACCTCTGTTGAACATGTCCTCTCGTGTGACACTAATGTTGAAGACCGCTGTGGTGTCCACTCGTCCACTAAGTGTGTGGAGGGCTTCGGCAAGACTTGAAGGGGGAAAACAAAAATTATAGTTAGAGAGTATTTAGATAAGGAAACATGAAAAAATAAATAAAGGAACTGAAGTGACAAGTTCAAAAAGTATGAGAAATGTTAAGCTGAACGAACCTGTTACACGCTTTGTCCCCCCCCCCCCCCCCCCTTCAGTTCTTCACTTGCATCCTTTTCCTCCACGTCTAAATTGATGACGTTGGGTCTTTGCAATGTGCTGGAGTAAACAGTTTAAGGGGACATGCCTTTATCAGTGGAATCCCAAACTATGGTTAACAATGTTCAATACTATGCAAGAATAAATAAGTGAATACAAATAGAAATGTGCATAATCGCAACAAACCTGTCTCCACAGGTGCTGGCATGTACTTCCACAAAATAGTCAGGAAACAAGACTGCGCACACTGGACAGGCCACCTTTATAAAAACAGAAAACATACAGTTTAATTTTTAAGTGAAATGGCCAGAGGCAATATGTTTGGAGACTCAGACTCATCACAGTCCAAATTCTGAAACAGAGCGATGGTCAAAAAGCCGTAGATGCAGGGAATAGGACAATAAGGATCCCCTGCATAGTTAACTGTGACAACATTACCGGGTCAACAGAAACCGCTTTCTGGCTGACATTCCGTGGCGTGCAAAGCCAGGAGCTGCACAGGCATGTTCAGCTGGCAAGTGGCACATCTTGCTTTTGGCATTTTATCAAACTCCTTGGAGGAGTATGGCAAGGGGGAGGTGTCCAAGGTGTCCTGGATTGACATTATGTAAAGACAGCTCCTTCCTCCAAACGCTTTGGCAAGGTAGGCCCCCGTGTACCCTTCTGCCTCAGGTGCTAAAACACTACGTTTCCGCTGGCCTGATCCTCCTATGTGGGAGCGTGTAGAATTGTGTACAGACAAGTGTTTTTAGTTATTGTAATGGAAACCAGCCATTATAAGAGTAGTAGAATGAGGATATTAAATTGTATTCAACTGCTGACAGTTGAATTTAGTAAGAAACATGCCATCTTACCAGCAGCCTTATACAGCATCCAGGCCCCTTCCAGTGGTACCATCTTGGAAAACCTGTCCAGCAATATCATTGATATCTATGTGGAAAGGGGGGGAAACAAGTGCACAGTTACTACTCCAACCCTTCCCCATATCCTCTGTTCAGGTAGACTTGTTCCAGGTACTACTTCAATTGGTAAACAGTAGCACATCTCTACCCCTATATTTTACCTCCGAGTGGTCAGCATTTTCTGGAATACCAATAGTCCTCCTGCCAAGTCCAGCTCGAAGAAGGACCATTTCGTCAGAGGACTTGGGCGTGTGCTGTGCGCATTTATTTAGCAGGAAAAACTGGATAGATGTAGACCTGACAGCCCTTCTTTTGGCAGGTGGCGAATATTTCTTTCCCGATTTAAACAGGCCAGGGAACGCTCTGAGGAGTTGAAAGAAAATGTGTGAGATTAAGAAGGCACAAAAAAGCTGTTGTACAATATCATTCTACAAATTCTTGAGAGTTAATGATCCAATTTAACAAGACCCTGAATTATAATAGATTGCGCTATTCGTAGGGCTGCAACAACTCCTCGATAAAATTTGATCATCAAAGGAGTTGGCAACCAATTTCATTATTGCGTGATTACACCACTCAATAAATCGCGGCGGAAAAAAGCGCAGAGCAACTGGCCTGCCAGCGTGTCTGAGATTGGAGTGAGACACGGAGAAAAGCGGCTGTCATGATCGTCGCAATAAAACATCTTTGATGTGACGTGTCGAGTCTGGGCCAATCAGCGTTAAGATGTCTCCAGCGTCTTCATTTCCCTCAAACTTGTTTTTAATGGAAGCTAGTAAGCTTGCTATTACGTTAGATAACGTTTTTGAGTTGTGTATTGTCGTTAAAGTTACTTTATGTTCCGTTACAGTTCAGTCTTGCTTGTAAAAAAACGCAACGTGATGAAACATGCCGTAACCCCCCGGTCTGGTTCAGTTCACGCAGTCACTTGTTAACGTTAAACCGGCGGATCTGGCAGCAGGTTTTTACTCAAAGTAGAATGAATCAAAGCACGTAGTTGGGCTTAGCCAACAACGTGATGTCGTGGTCATAAGAGGACCAGATATTGATCAGATGATGTAAATTAAATAGTTTAAGGAAGAGGACGCTCTATATGTAGCGCAGCTTGATGCAGGGCTGAGATCAAGTGGAGGTCAAACCAGGGCCCTATTTTTCGTACCTGGCTTACTGAGTTAGCGGGCTAATTGTCAGGATAAGATGACGTAGGTCAGGCTTATTCAGTTTCTCGAAGCAAGCTTAGATAAATCACCATAGCAACACAGCCAAAAATGTAAACCTGCTCCCGGGCAGGCTAACTGAAATTCACTGGATAAGCTGGCCACTCCCACCGGACAAAAAAGGCAGCTCACTTCCTCATTGATGAAGGAGCGATATAGTTATATTAGTTTTATGGGGAGAGAGTTCTTTAGTGCTTAAGAAACTTATGGATGTGTTGAAAGCATAATTATATGACAGTGTTATTAGTACACCAATAATCATACACAATTTCTTTTCACTGCTTCAATTGATTGAATTTCTGATTCTGATTAATACATACATACTGATCCGCCCATACACATATTCAAACTCCTAGTTATATGGTAATCTATACATACATGTATATACACATATATAGTACATGATACATACGCGCATACAGTACATATATCCTCATAAGTATATATTTATTCGTATACTACTGCCAGCAGGCACATTTAAATGAATATAATCTGATTGATTTGGGTGATGAAGCACTTAAAAGTAGTCGATACATTTTCCCAACACTGACGCATTTAACTTGTCTGATATATTTGCGACGTTCATGTCTCGCAGCGGGGGCGGTCTTAAGCTGCGTTCACACCAACAACGTTGCAAAAACGTTGTGAATCGTTTGCTGTGAATGCAGCGTTAGATTTTGCCATGATTAAGGTCTTGACTTCCTCATATGCATTCATGATCATCTCCTACTTCTCAGCGGAGAAATAAAAAGAGGTTCCTCTGAGTTTATTTGCCATTGTACTGTTAGAAGATCGTGGTGTCAGTGCTCGATTATTATCCCTTCTGAAGAGGAGCGGACACGCGCAATTATCTAGATGACTGACGTCTGGTTGGAATTAACGAGACCGTTTCAGCACGGATCAGCCGTGGAGAAACCGAGTTAGCCTGATGTCAATCATCTCGCTAATTTAAGCTGGATAACAGGAGATTTGCTCGACTCTGTTGAGCCAGGTACGAAGAATACAACCCTGATGAAAGTTGATGTAGCGAAACATCGTGTGATGGAAGATTTTCCTATTAGATCTGTTAAAAAGGAATGGAGTCTCTCAATCAAAGTTGTCTTAAGTCTGTTTATTCCTGCAGGAAGGAAAAGTCTGTCACTGGTCAGAGCAGCCTGTGACACAAGATTCAAAGAAGCAACAGTCATCAGGCCCCTTATAACACAATGAGGTCTCCGCCTCCAACCCCCCACTGAAGGAGACCAGATTAGCTTGAGTCTGTTCCAGAAGCATGAACCCCCATAGTTCTCGTCATCAGAGAAGAAAACATTTCCCTTTGTCCTGAAAAGTCAACGTCTTATCTGTTTACGACCCCCCCATATACAAGTGAAGGAAGATCAACAGCCCTTTGATCCCAGTACTCATCCCAGTACATCTGCTTCTCCCCGCATTTGGTCTTCATCTCTGAGGGTCATTTAAGGTTCAATCCTCAGACAACATTACAACACTATATTTTCCCATTACATTACACTCTTTTGATTACATAATAATCACACAGTATGCAAAAATATAGTATGCACATCATCTTACAGAATCCTATAAGGTACACTAAATGTCTCTGAATGCAAGTGAAGAAGAGTGCGGGAGCTTTATGGTGAAAAATGTCTATCACATCTCCCCTGAGCCCAAAGGGATAATAACCATAATGCTTATTTTGTTGGATTCCAGTCAAAAACACAAAGATGGTCAGTTTACTGTCACATAACATAAAGAAATGCAGCAAGTGAACCACATTTATTTAAAGCTGGAACTAGAAAATGTAGAAAGCATTTTTGCTGAACAAATGTAAATCAATAATCTGACTGTCACAGTTCAGCTCCACACATTTCACTGCTAGTTGTTTTCATCCTGTCTGTTTACTAACTGTCCTGTCATTTCAGATCCTGCTCCACGCCCACCTCATTCTGTCAGTCACTCCCTCCTCGTCAGCCCTCATTCCATTCACCTGTTCATGCCCGTCTCACCTGTAGCACATTCCCTCATTAGTCTTCACTACTTAGGTCCCCTCACTTGCACTTGTCCCCTGCCAGATTGTATTTTGTGTTCACCTGTTTCTGCCTGGTTTGTTCCTGCAAGTAAAGGATTCTTATTTTGCCACCTCTTTCTCGTGAGTCGTGCTTCTGGGTCCTTGTCCTTCTAAATCGTTACACTGACAATCTGACCTCTGACCTTTATATTTATTATCATCCTGTAAAAGTGTCTGGACTGACTTCATGGAAGCTGAAGGCTGGTGTGTGACTTCACAAAGTACAACTGTCTTTGTTTTAATGTTAATTAAGGTTTGTGCATGTTAGTGCATGTGTGCCCCACCGCCTCTGAAACTTACGTCTGCATCGCTGTTTCTCAATCGGGGGGGATGATGAATTATTTCTTATCTTACTCTTTCTAGTTTTTGAAAGACTTGTTCAAATAAGGGCCTGATGAGAGGTGAGGGGTTTGTCCTCTATAAAGTAAAAGTGTGCGTTCTCTCTGACTTTGGTCTTCTTTCCTTCAAACGCTGAGAAGAAAAGAGTCTCCAGAGCATCAGACGTCTCTCCTCCTGCAGCAGGTACATGAACCAACAGGTGTTACCTCCTCAGGGCTCAATAGGCTGCAGCTCATGATTAAGTTAAAACATATATTAAACTGAAAGCTGAAGCTAGTTGCCAGTCTTTAGGAACGGGTCAAGGCGATCACGTGTTCAGAGAGCGGCTGATTCAACTCTACATCATTTTGGAGGATGAGGTTTGTGTTTCTGTTGAACTGTATCATGTTTTACTAACTTATTCATGTGTTCACCCCATTTATACTGATAATAAAGACCTCTGTTAGGAACCTTTACTGGCTGTATGCATGTTAATAAAACATGTTTTTATCTGTAAGAAACGTGGAACTGTTTCTCCCAGAAGATCCAAACTTGTGAAATGACACACGGACACATCAGAGTTGATGCTGAGCCAAGCTTTAATGAGAAATAACAGAACATCAGAGGACTTGATAACACTCTACAGAGGAGACATGAGGGACATGAGTCAGTACTGAGCTTCATTTACATCAAACTTCCTTTTGATCTGAAACAAAGTATCAAAAACTGTCAATTGTGGAAAGTTGGTGCTGAATGCTTGTTAACATTGTTACATTGTTATATTGTTACATTGATACATTACTATATTGTAACGTTGTTACATTGTTACATTAATACATTGTTATACATTGTTACATTGTTACATTGTTACTCCTTCCTTCTCATCCTGGTGTTGGCACACTTCTATCTTTAGAGTTTGATGTCCTGACACATTGTGTTGTGGTTTTAAATATAAATCGTTTCTAAAAGAAGATGTATGTATGTATGCTGCACCAGTTGCTTCCCTGCAGCTGTCGTCTCGTACCGCTGATGTTTGGCAAATTATTTTCAGAAGTAGCGGTCTAATTATAATTCATTCACCTCACAAATCATTACGCATTTCTATGAATGAAGTGGATGGCAAGTTGTTGCTGGGAGCAGATTTATCGGAGTATTTGTAACAGTGTTCGACGACTTCCTTATCTTTAGGATTATAGCATCTCCTGCAGGAATTCGCGTCACAACGGATTATGTTGTTCAGCCCGATGCTTTTCTCGAGGGTACCATTACCCGTGTAATTCCCGAGATCCTTAAGCGCTTTTTTGCGCAGTTCCTCATCTGATTGATCACCTGCGGCCATGAACACGTTGCTAAACACAAAAGCGTAGTTCTTCCATTTCGTAATCTCATTTATACTTTTGAGAATGTTCCTGGGATTATTTTTGTTTGTACATCTGCTAACGCACGGGGAAGAAAGAACATAGAAGAGCAGGAAATCATTTTTGTTTAGATTATTTGTTAAGGTGTTGAAGGCCGTCAGAGTTCGGTACTCGGCATGATCAGCTCTACCCTTGTCCACTGCATCAGGGCACTCTTTATCAACCTGAGCCCACGTCATAGACTTTTTACCACATTTTTTTAGAACATCAGGCCATTGTACTTGTTCATTAGGACACTGAGCCAGAACATCATCCCATTTCAGAACTGTGGCTTCAACCATCCTCTCGCCCTTGTACACTTCACATGTTAAAACCGTAGCCTTCACCTCCAGAGGAGGGTCGGTGATTCCACTGACGTCGTACCTTTTGAGGTTGTTGTCGTATGGGATGCTGACAGCCACACTGAACATGGGGTAACTTTGTCAAAGGGAAAGACACACAAGACGTAAAGCAGACGTCATTCCTAGTTTGTTGATAAAGTATAGGAACCAAATTAAACCGTAGACTTCAATCATATGTTACTCCAGACATCTGTTATTTTCTCTTTTGTGGATTAAATATAGAAAGTCAAAATGTAAATGTTCATCCAGAATCTTTTCTTAATATTGTGAATTAAAAATGTGGAAAATCCTCGATGGTGAACAGTACGTATTACGTAATGTAGCATTTGTTCTGTCAGTCTGAGATGTATGTTGTTATCGTCGTCTTTTATTTTGAAAAGTACTTCATGAGTAATGTTCACTTACTGATTCTTGTAGCTTGGTCTATAGCTGCAGAATGAACACAGACACAAAACGTCATGTCAATGTTTGATGGTTTGATACAGAACAGAAGTTCAGAAATGAGAAAGATGTGTTTTTTTTAAACATTAATGCATTTAAACATTTTCTAGTAGAAACCCAGAATACATGTATGAACCTGAAAATGAACCACATGTCCTCTTTAAAGGCGTCCACAGTGTCCACTGGTCTTAAACTGGCTTTAAACTGGTCTTAAACTGGTCTTAAACACATCAGGAGAGAACAGAGGAGTGCTGGCCGTGTTCTGTTTAGAGAAAAGGAGGAAGAAGTCCATCAACCTGTCTGGTGTTTAATACGAGATGACTCACTTGAGCCAGATCTCATCAACGAGTTTTTTGAGT
This sequence comes from Myoxocephalus aenaeus, assembly GCA_038501785.1. Taxonomy (NCBI): domain Eukaryota; kingdom Metazoa; phylum Chordata; class Actinopteri; order Perciformes; family Cottidae; genus Myoxocephalus; species Myoxocephalus aenaeus. The sequence goes on from JBAMJR010000026.1 coordinate 2,061,547, forward strand.
TCTTTCAGGCTTGGTCCTTTAAAGTCAGCCTCACAGTTCCCAACATACAGCAACAAGCTCAGCGTCACAGCCGTCCAGCTCAGGCCGGCCATCTGAGGGTTCACAGACATCATCAGGGATAATAACCATATGCATTACAAGCTCACAGCGCTTATAGTCTGCAGCAGGTTGTTTTTATTTAACCCAAGCTCCACCTCCACACACCTCATGCCGCCTGCATAGTTTCTATCTGATGTTTAGGTTTTATTCTCATAATTAGATGCAACATTGAAAATGTTCAGTGAGTTATTTAAAGTTTAATGAGAAAAAAGAACGTGGAGAAATTAATACAAGTTGCGGATTCTTGAGAAATTTGAAAAAAGGTTTTAAAGATCAAACTTTCTCAATCCGTCTCCACTAATTTGAGGTACTTGTACTTTACCTGAGTATTTATATTTTCTGCTACTTTACACTTCTACTCCACATCTCTGAGGGAAATATTGTACTTTTTATTCCACTACATTTATCTGATCTTAAACTATTTAACAAGTTCAGAAAAACAATGCACATAGTCAATAAATATATAATTATATAATTACGGCAATAATGATTTATTCCTAGATGGAAACGAACAAACTGCACAGAAGTAATATATAAAATATATATTAATAAATTAAAAGAGCTCTTTAATGTTACACCATCATTAAAGAGATAAAACCAATAATGCATCAATAGTTATAATCTAATAATACAAATTATTCTGAAATTAACCATTCTGCATCATGAGTACTTTTACTTTTGATAATGTTAATACTTGTGTGTTTTTTCAGATTATTTTCTAGAATAATCTTAGTTTGTCGACTTAATCTCATGTGAGAAATATATAAACAGCCCACAACCTGGATTTATATGATTTATATGATAGGAAACATCACATTTGAGAAGCTGAATATAGAACATGACAGAAACGACTGTTAAAGAATATAGAAATGTCCTGTTTTACACGACTAGCTTGATGGAAATGATCTGTCAGCTCAATAAGGAAGCATACAGCGTCTCTCACCTGGAGACGCATGTGTTGTTGCCTACAGAGGAAGTCTGTAAAGCAGCTGACTCGTCACAATCATGGGAGTTAAAAGTAATTCCATGATGTGCCATTATCGTGTCATTGTTCAGCAGAGGTCACATTGTCTGGTTTAAAAGGCTTTATTACTTTTTATTGAACTGAACAGCTTTTAAAGAGTCAGTAAAGAGAAAATATGTAAAGCCACCAGTATTTATAAAACAATAAATTGAGTCAAAAACATGGGTTCACTGTTACTACACTCTATAAATAAATCTGGTTTATTACTTTAAAGAACTTTTGAAAGTCACACTGATCAATTCAAACTGCACCGAAACCAAACAGTGTTCCTTTTAAATCAACGAGGCATGAAACTAAACACCACTTATCTTACAGATCTCTCATTCCCTCCTCAAGTTCTCTATGAAGAGAAAAACACAGTTTACCTCCATGAGTTCATCATTTTCTCTTTTGCACTTGAAGTTATCGTTTGTACTAAATCAGTCGAGTGAACATGGTCTTACCTAGGGTGACTCTCTCTCTCTCTCTCTCTCTCTCTCTCTCTCTCTCTCTCTCTCTCTCTCTCTCCTCCTCCACCCCGGAACGAAGCGTCCTCTTTTTCACAAACTCAAATCTGGTCACCCTATCTTACCTTCTTTGGTGGAGGACGATGTTGTGTCGTCTGTTTCCTTCTCAGTGAAGGTGCTGTCCAGTGGATGCAGTCAGAGGAACCTTTTTATAACGGAGAGGCTTCTCCATCTCCCTTTTAAAGATGCCAACGGCCGGATACTCGGTGGTATCTGGCTTTACAGCCCATCCGCCGGTGGTGCAGATGGTTGTGGCCGACTTCCTCTTCCTCTTCCTCTCTCGGGACGGGCATCGCACCCATCACCATCATATTAATGTTCTTTATCACTTTGTGTTGTGTCTATTTCCCTTTTCTGTTGAGAAGATAACTGAGACTGTTGTTAGCTTTGAGGCACTGCTGGCCTTTCAATGTCATTTATAAATGAAACTTTCCTGAATGAGGACATTAATGCTTGTGATTCGTTAAAGCATAGATAGTCCTCACTTTAAATGAGGTCACATAAAAATACTTAACTAATGACTATTAGCTACCTGAATTAATCATGAATTGCAGTATTAAAACACGTTTATAAAGCACATATTCACCATTAGTGCATCATCTATAAGTCCTTAATTGGTTTGCAATATATATTACTTACTTTACAAATGGGGAATCCATCATTTAAAAAGTATGAAAACCCAATCATGAAGTGCATAATAATCAAGCATATTAATCAAGAATAAAACATTATAACTGTGTTTAAGAATTGCATACTAATGAGTTACTCATACGTGTTCATGTTGAAACAATGCTTTATAAATGATGAATTAAGTGTTTATTCATGCTTTACTAATGCTAAATAGTGTGTTTTTATTAGGGCTGGGCAAAGATGAAAACATTGAACTGATTAATCGCATGATTTTTCTGTGATTATCAGCGATTAATTGCATTATGCGCAAAATTCAATTATGAATGAAAAATTAGTGTATTGCACGCTTTTATTTTAAAGTGATGTTATCAGAACAATATAACAGCAGTATATAAATCTGTTTTCTGTTCAGTAGTAAGGGTCCCTGTTAGGGACAAGCAACTCCTTCTTTTATCCATGTTCAATTTGTTGCTGTTCTAATTCAGCAGCACCTGCTGGACTGTGCTTGAAGGCCCACAACTGTTCAGCATTTGGCTGTCAGGACATTGTCAAACGCACTGTTCTGCAGAGACACTGTGACAGAGCGCTGGAGCCGTCCATGACTGACTTTATTGTTACTGTATTGAACTGGAATCCTCTCCCTGGGCGGTCGTCTTCTCCATGAACTGAGTCTCTTCCTGAACTGAGTCTCTTCCTGAACTGGAGTCCTCTTCCCTGCAGAGAGACATTGGTTACCGATTCCCATTAGAAATACAACAATACGTGTCTACTACTGACGATGTCAGCCTATGAGGTGTTTTGTCTGGTGGGATCTTACCAACATGATGAGCCTTGGAGCGCTCTGCAGGGACACCTGGGCCTCAACATCAGCCTGGTGGAGGTTTCCTGCAACGCAAAATAAACAGACAATAGTACCGTATTTATTAGGAGAGACATGAAAGAAACCCTTACTTTGACGTTCCCGGTCAAATAAAGGTGTATTTAGGGGGAAAGTGAGAAGATAATCATTGTTTAGTCTGGAAGGTGTGGTTCACATGGGGGGATTGACACATGAAGCAGGATAGAGATGGTTCCCATAACAAACACCTGCTTCTTTGGTTTGAAGTTTGAAATGTGTACAACTTTATATATGGGGCTGCAAACAGGTGTTCACACAAGTAAGTGTGTGTGTGTGTGTGTGTGTGTGTGTGTGTGTGTGTGTGTGTGTGTGTGTGTGTGTGTGTGTGTGTGTGTGTGTGTGAGTGTGTGTGAGCGCACGCAAGTGTGCGCAAGGGGGATTGAGGAATGTGATCAGCAATTTATATGTTTAAATGCCTAGTGTGGAGGATATCATCAGGTCTTGAGGCAATCCGATGTAAAATACAATATTTATGATTGATTAAAGTTGTAAATCGGTCAGATTAGACCCGAACACGACAGGAGGGTTAACCCATAAGGACCCACGGTGTCACAGGTGTCACACGTCCTTTAAGTGTTCTGGAAAGTTCCATAAACAGCTTCATCCTTGATTTTAGCTCATGAAGTCCCAAAGTGACACCTACTGAACATCTTGGTGGGTCATGTGACAGGTCATGTGATTCTGTGTTCCCATAACAACCTTTCCAAAATGGCTGATCCAGGTTGTGACAGATCTGAAGAAAATGGTAATTTTAAAAAGCTTGTTTTTCATTGTCAAAGGTAATATTTACTCGTTTTAAGAATCCTAATGCTTAATTAATATGTCCTTTAATGTATTGAACCTGCTGTGAGCACATTTCTTGAAGAAACTGATATAAAACAAATCAGTTAAAAATCGTTGTGACACATACGTCACATCGGGACGTTAACCTAAAAATTGCCCGAAGAACCCAATGTGACAGATATGCACAATACGAACAATAATTATGATCTGCTCAGTTAATTTGGCTGATTCAATAATATTTAGCCAACATATTTTATATTGTTCAATCCAAAGTACATTCAAACAAATAAAAAACCCAAAATCTTGTTGTAATTATGTAGTTATTAATACCATGTTTTTACCATTAAAGCCCAATGTGACATACATGTAACATTTCAAATATTTAACACTATTCTTAAAACAATGTCAGAAATGTGTTCTACATGGTCTATTTAGTCTGTATTATGTCCCCCATAATTTTCCTTGAAGGAGAAATGGGTCCGGGTTTTAAGCTAGCAACAACGTATCAACGTTATAGCAGCTGGTGCAGTCTGCCCTGCCATGTAGCGTTAGCTCAGAAAACACACGCATGTTGTGTGTGTAAAAGTCTGGCCTGTTGTGTCGTTCTGGTTCACTCACAACGTTCCGGTTCACCTTCAGTGGTGCTCGGTAACGTTACTCGTTTTTACACCTGCTGCAGTAGTTCTCCCTTCAGGAGGCGATCACGTGTTCAGAGAGCGGCTGATTCAACTCTACATCATTTTGGAGGATGAGGTTTGTGTTTCTGTCAAACTGTGTTTGTGTTTTACTAACTTATTCATTTGTTCACCCCATTTATACTGATAGTAAAGACCTCTGTTAGGAACCTTTACTGGCTGTATGCATGTTAATAAAACATGTTTTTATCTGTAAGAAACGTGGAACTGTTTCTCCCAGAAGATCCAAACTTGTGAAATGACACACGGACACATCAGAGTTGATGCTGAGCCAAGCTTTAATGAGAAATAACAGAACATCAGAGGACTTGATAACACTCTACAGAGGAGACATGAGGGACATGAGTCAGTACTGAGCTTCATTTACATCAAACTTCCTTTTGATCTGAAACTAAATCACCTGTGTATCACAGAGTATCAACAACTGTCAATTGTGGAAAGTTGCTGCTGGATGCTTGTTAACATTGATACATTGTTACGTTGTTACATTGTTGCATTATTACATTGTTACATTGTTATATTGTTAAATTGTTATGTGGTTAAATTGTTACGTTGTTATACTGTTACATTGTTACATTGTTATGTTGTTATATTGTTAACATTGATACATTGATACATTGATACATGGTTACGTTGTTACGTTGTTACCTTGTTACATTGTTACATTGTTACTCCTTCCTTCTCATCCTGGTGTTGGCACACTTCTATCTTTAGAGTTTGATGTCCTGACACATTGTGTTGTGGTTTTAAATATGAATAACGTTCCTAAAAGAACATGTATGTATGTATGCTGCACCAGTTGCTTCCCTGCAGCTGTCGTCTCGTACCGCTGATGTTTGGCAAATTATTTTCAGAAGTAGCGGTCTAATTATAATTCATTCACCTCACAAATCATTACGCATTTCTATGAATGCAGTGGATGGCAAGCTGTTGCTGGGATCAGATTTATGGGAGTATTTGTAACAGTGGGGGGGGACTTCCTTCGTTTTACTACTATAGCATCTACTGCAGGTATCCTCGTCACAACGGATTATGTTGCCTGGCCCGACGCTTTTCCCAAGCCGCACAAGCGCTTCTTTGCGCTGTTCCGGCGTTGATTGATCACCTCCGGCCATGAACACGTTGCTAAACACAACAGCGTAGTTGTTCCATTTCGTAATCTCTTTTATTATTTCGAGAATCTTCTTGCTATGATCTACGCTTGTACATTTGTTAACGCACGGGGAAGAAACAACATAGAAGAGCATGAAATCATTTTTGTTTAGCTTCTTTGTTAAGGTGCTGAAGTCCGTCAGAGTTCGGTACTCGGCATGATCAGCTCTACCCTTGTACACTGCACCAGGGCACTCTGTAGCAACCTGAGCCCACGTCATAGACTTTTTACCACATTTTTTCAGAACATCAGTCCATTGTACTCTTTCATTAGGACACTGAGTCACAACATCATCCCATTTCAGAACTGTGGCTGCAACCATCCTCTCGCTCTTGTACACTTCACATTTTAAAAGCGTAGCCTTCACCTTCTCAGCAGGGTCGGTGATTCCACTGACGTCGTACTTCTTGTTGTTGTCGTATGGGATGCTGACAGCCGCACTGAACATGGGGTAACTTTGTCAAAGGGAAAGACACACAAGATGTCATTCAATACCGTTTGTTGATAAAGTATAGGAACCAAATTAAACTGTAGACTTCAGTCATATGTTACTCCAGACATCTATTATTTTCTCTTTTGTGGATTAAATATAGAAAGTCAAAATGTAATTGTTCTTCCAGAATCTTTTCTTAACATTGTGAATTAAAAATGTGGAAAAACCTTGTTGGTGAACAGTACGTATTACGTTATTATTGTTATCGTTTTCTTTTATTTTGAAAAGTACTTCATGAGTAATGTTTACTTACTGTTTCTTGTAGCTTGGTCTATAGCTGCAGAATGAACACAGACACAAAATGTAATGTCAATGTTTGATGGTTAGATACAGAACAGTAGTTCAGAAATTTTTTCAACTTTAATGCATGTAAACATTTTGTAGTAGAAACCCAGAATACATGTATGAACCTGAAAATGAACACATGTCCCCTTTAAAGGCGTCCACAGTGTCCACTGGTCTTAAACTGATCTTAAACTTGTCTTAAACTCATCTTAAACTGTCCTTAAACTGGTCTTAAACTGGTCTTAAACTGTCTTTAAACTGGTCTTAAACTGGTCTTAAACTGGTCTTAAACTGTCCTTAAACTGGTCTTAAACTGGTCTTAAACTGTCTTTAAACTGGTCTTAAACTGGTCTTAAACACAACAGGAGAGAACAGAGGAGTGTTGGCCGTGTTCTGTTTAGAGAAAAGGAGGAAGAAGTCCATCAACCTGTCTGGTGTTTAGTACGAGATGACTCACTTGAGCCAGATCTTATCAACGAGTTCTTTGAGTTGTTTCATGCTTGGTCCTTCATGTTGGTTCTGGTCCGGTCCTTCATGTTGGTTCTGGTCCGGTCCTTTAAGTTGAACCGAACAGTTCCCAACATACAGCAACAAGCTCAGCGTCACAGCCGTCCAGCTCAGGCCGGCCATCTGAGGGTTCACAGACATCATCAGGGATAATAACCATATGCATTACAAGCTCACAGCGCTTATAGTCTGCAGCAGGTTGTTTTTATTTAACCCAAGCTCCACCTCCACACACCTCATGCCACCTGCATAGTTTCTATCTGATGTTTAGGTTTTATTCTCATAATTAGATGCAACATTGAAAATGTTAAGTTCCTTTTTTAAAGCTTAGTGAGACAAAAATAATGTGGAGAAATTAATACAAGTTACGGATTCTTGAGAAATTTGAAAAAAGGTTTTAAAGATCAAACTTTCTCAATCAGTTCCCACTAATTTGAGGTATCTCCTGCTACTTTACTCCACCACATCGCTGAGGTAAATATTGTACTTTTTATTCCTCTACATTTATCTGATCTTAAACTATTTAGCAAGTTCAGAAAAACAATGCACATAGTCAATAAATAAATAATTAGATAATTACGTCAATAATTATTTATTGTTCTCCAGATGGAAATGAACAACCCAGCAGTATGTAAAGTAATATATAAAATATATATTAATAAATTAAAAGAGCTCTTTAATGTTACCCAGGTGCATCATTAAAGAGATGAAACCAATAATAGATCAATAGTTATAATCTAATAATACAATTTATTCTGAAATTAACCATTCTGCATCATGAGTACTTTTACTTTTGGTATTTTTTTATGTTAATACTTTTGTATTTTTTCAAGGCATGAAACTAAACACCACTTATCTTACAGATCTCTCATTCCCTCCACAAGTTCTTTATGAAGAGAAAAACACAGTTTACCTGCATGAGTTCATCACTTTCTCTTTTGCACTTGAAGTTATCGTTTGTACTAAATCAGCCGAGTGAACATCGTCTTACCTTCTTTGGTGGAGGACGATGTTGTGTCGTCTGTTTCCTTCTCAGTGAAGGTGCTGTCCAGTGGATGCAGTCAGAGGAACCGTTTTATAAAGGAGAGGCTGATGACGGCCAACACCCTCTGTGTGTGCAGTTGTTGTTATCAAGAGTTGAAGATTAAAGGTGGAGATAGTCAGGAGGTGTGTCAAGGTCAGCCAGAGGTCAGTTCTGCAGAAGTGCAGAAGGGGAAGAGGGAGTGGAGGTAACATAGAAACCACCAAACATAAAACAGTGTATACTTCTCGTTTCTAACAGCCAGTCCTCCAACAGGAGAAGTCTGTCAACAAAGCAATAAACATTATTTTATACACCACAAAGATATGCACAAAGGAAAAACACAATAAAAATCACATGAAAGGTATAAACAAGGTAAAAAATAAATAACTTCTGAACTCTAAAACACAAATGTGCAGCAGCAGAGGCCCAAACTTAACACACGATTCCTAAACCCGCTTCAGGTGAAATGAAACTCAGACTCGGTCCGGCTGCTCATTGGCAGCGCCAGAGAAACCAGTAACGCTTTACAACCGGCCATAAAGCAGGAGTGCTGGGAAGGAGGGCGAGGTGAGCCGCAGACGCTTCTGAACACCCGTGATTCAGGGGATTAGATCAGAGTCGCTGTTCAGGGTTTTGGGGGAAAACACAAGCGAGTGAATATGGACACCGGGGGTTCGATCCCGGCCGGCCTCATTCTCGCTCTCTACGTCTGTGTGTGTGTCGTCACTGGAAGTCCAATTGGTGAGTGGAGCCGGAATCAACGAATGTCCTATATTTCAGGAACTGATTTGATTTAAAACTGAACGATGAGAGAGTCTTGTGTCTGTCGTGAAGCTCCTGGATTTGTTTATTTACGTCAAAATGCTGAACGCGTCGGTCAAGTTGCATGAACCAAAGATTTGTTTTGGTCGCAGTGACCTTTGACCACTAAAATCATATCAGTCCGTCCTCGAGTCCAACACGGTGGAAAAACAAAACCATAATTATTAAACGTGAAGTGTGCCAAACGTTTTGTGAGGATTCATACCAGGATGCTTCATGATGATACTGCGGTTTTTATACCTTTTATAAATCTGCTGGGCCCTCTGTCAGGTGACACCTGTGCTTGTACGTCCTACGCCCACTCGAGCAGCGAGCAGACGCTCGGGGGCTTGACTCAACCTGTTTATCTGCAGGAAATCATAAGTCATCAGTCGTAGTGTTTCAAAGTCCAATGTCATATGTACGCAATGTTCGTAAGACACGAAAATGATTCTTTATCAAATGGTTCAGTGCATTTCAAACAATATAATGTAATAAAGAGAGTTTTTAATGTTGAGAACAAAAAGGAGATGGCAGAAACTAAAATAAACACACAGTAAGGTAAGGGGATTTATTGTCATTGTAAAAACATACAATGAAATTAAGTTGGCGACTCATCAGTCAGTACAGCAGTAACAGATAAAAAAACATGTATAAAAACACTACGACAGGACATTCTAATTTAAAACAAGACATTTAAAAATAAATAAAACATAAAACACAGGCATTAATGGCTTAAAAGTGAAAAAGTGTTGTGTTATTGTCTATTTTTGTCAAGTGTATTCTCATGTACTCAGAGATGGGCAAAAATACATCAAAATGTATTATGATACAAAATACACCTCAAATAAATGTATTAAAATAAAATACTGGTGCCAGAAAAATGGAACAACATACAATAAATGTTTCTCACAATTTGGTATAGCAGAGCATTGAGGTTTGGTCTATATAATGTATGAACCCCACACACAGTGCTTGTTGATGGTCCTTCTTGAACATCATCTTGCTGAGACATGTTGTCCACCTGGCCAACTGTAGAATGTATGAAATAATACAACTAAGAATACTTTCATAATATGCCTTTTAAGTAAAATAAATTGGATATTAAATGTGTTTTTAACAAATGGACATCTACTGTCAGAGCCTGGCTAACTGTGAACTATATTATCTGCCAGTAATTGATATGGCATTATGACATTCACATTGAGACGGTACAGCATATCTTGTATTACAGTGCGAGACTAGATGGACAGACGTCTCTTGATGTTGTTATCATGAACATACACGCTCCCAATCACGCTTCCTGCTGCTGTCAGACTACACAACAAACTGAGCTAAAAACAAAACACTTCAGTCACTTTGTTTTTGGTCACTTTAACCACTTTAACTGGTGCAGTATTAATACATTGTTAAATGCTTGTTTATTCTGTCTGTATATATATATAATAGTGCTATTGTGGTTTATTTGTATTACTGTTTTACTGTTTACTTGTATTTATTACTTGTTTGTTTTTTTCTTCATTTTACTACTATCTCTTGCTGCTGTAATCCTGCAATTTCCCCGTGCAGGACTAATAAAGGATTATCTTATTGTATCTTCCTATATCTAGCTACTCAACTGATAAGTTAACTTGCTAAACACTGGCTATGCACTAGCCTAGACAGCATGCTAGCGTCGTTAGTATGTTAGCATCGATCGCTAGCTTAACTATCTAGCTAGCTACAATAGGCTATGTAGCCAGGCCCAGACATACATTATAAATCAAGCTAGTCTGTCACAATCAGACACAATATTTACCTTGAGAGACGATCCGTTGAACTTGAAGATCTGAAGACTGAACTTGTGAACTGTTTTTTTGATTCTTGGAGAAAGTATTTTGAGTATTTTAAATACCAAATCTACTCCACTTGAAATATGTATTTCAAATACAAGTAATAGAAATACTGCCCATCTCTGCATGTACTTTCAACTGTGTTTGTCATTGAATCTTTTTAACAAAGCTGATTCAGTATTTATTGTAATGGGCCATCTGCTTCCAATGGTGTAAAGTAACTTAAAGGTACAGTGTGTAGCATTTAACAATTGGAAGAAATTAAATATAATATTCATGAGTGTGTTTTCTTTAGTGTATATAAGTGTGAAAATATTTGTTTAAATACATTTTACCTTAGAATGAGCCCTTATGTACATTCACGGAGGCGGCCGCCATGTTTCTACAGTAGCCCACAAGGGACAAGTCAAAGGCTCGAGATAGGACCATTGACAATTTTCCCATTTTCGCGTTTTCACACGGGCCACCTGCAGGCTTAGCACACAGGAGACGTTTCATCTGGTTGCAATCTGCGACCTCACCATTAGGTGCCGCCAAATCTCACACCCTTTAGGTACTACACGAGCGCCACAGGTATAATTATACATGTATGTACCTCCATTGTTATTATTGTGGACACGGAAATCTCAGCAACAGATAAAGCTGCGCTCATAAAACCAAAACATTCTGCATGATTTGATACCACTGGGACCAGAAAGTGATGCTTTTATGTGCAGTCATGTGTGTGAACCTGCGATCTCTCTATTCTCTATTAACTATTTGTTCTGTTCCTTTAAGGTACTTCAACCATTAACTGTGTTCAGGGTAGCGATAGCCAAGTGGGTTCAGTGGATGAAGGATATACAGGTAAGTTACATTCATCTTAAATAGAAGATTGCACAATTTGATTAAAGTCACTTCATCCAGCAGCTCTCTCTTCCCTCTGACTCAGTGAAGATTTTTGCACGCGTCATATGACACATGCATGTTTAGATGCTCTAATCTCGCTGTGAGTCTCGTACGATCTCGCGGGCATAAGGCAGCGGAAGCGGAAATTCTATTGAATCTTGGGAGACGTTGAACCCTATTTCTGTGAAGAAGTATCGCGGAGAAATGAATATTTACAAAACGTAAACATCAGGGCCCACGGATCCGCGGGCCCGGACTTCTAGTGGTTAAGTATAGTCCGTCTCACGATGCTCCCGCGCCGCTGCAGGGGACGTGGAGCTGGTGACCGGGATCACGGGCGGCGTGAAGCTGGTTCCCCACGTCTTCCCGGCACACCTGGAGTTCCTGGAGCTGAGCTTCACGCCGGGAGACGCCAGCGCGATGGTCCGCACCAAGAAGCCGCTCGACGCGGACGTGCTACTCGGCGTGAGTCGATGAGGGGAAACTCTCTCTCAAGTTTCCCGTAAACCTGAACGCCACTCTGCGCATCCTCAGTGTCAGTGTCCTGTAACGTGTGTTCATGTCTTTCAGACTGACAACGTCTTGTATTACTCCGTCATGTGCGAGGGCGGAAGTAAGGTGGGTGTAAAGTGACAAAGTCGCAGGTTTCATTAAAACGAGAAAACTAAAATATTAAAATTTGAGTTTTATTTTGTTTACATTTTTGCAGTTCAACAACACTCGGAGGCTGAAGATCTTTGATCTCAACGACAACAGCCCGATATTTTCACAAGAGATCTACAGCGTGGATGTCTCTGAGGTCAGTCCCTGAATCTACTGCTGACCCACAATTCAGCCAAAAGTATCAGGATGACCGTAGTAACACATAATGTGTTCAGACTGAAGGACTGATGGAAACAACCGAACATGCACGTCTATATTTATTTGTATCTGTGGGTCATTTTGCCTTCTTTTTTTTTCAGATTCTAAATGTGGACAGCGAGGTTCTCCAAGTGACAGCTGTGGACGGAGACGGCACCACAGCCAACAACAGAGTGGCATATTCCTTTGTAATGACATAAGAATATACAATAATATGACCACATTTGGAAAACGCAATCAATGTTATATAATAAGAATAGTGACCGAGAGAGTATTGTTTCAATGACAGCTGTAGTCGCTCCTATAGATGTTTTTTTTTTTTAATCCTGTCTAATCCAAATCATGACTATTTATTATTTCCAGTATTTTCTGGTACCTTTGTTACTGTGGTGGCTGCTACTGTAGAGCTCAAGACAAGAAAGCACGTGCAAATGCACAAAACAAGCAAATAAAGACAACACATGCAGAATTATTCATGTTTGAAAACGTACTACAGATATTTATTTTGTTTTCAACAAGTTGGATTGCATGATTCGGATTGTACTGGAGATAATGGCTAAACTAAACTTCAGCCATTTAATAATTATTAAAATGAATAAATAATGCATTTGTAAAGGGTTGAAAGCGCCTAACTTAAAAAAAATAAGTTAATTATTATATTGTACTTAACATATTTCCGAAGTTAGCTGCTTTCAACCCTCTACACATTTAAGAAAGGAAGAACAAATATAAAAGTCAAGTCACAGAGAGTCATGATGAGCCTTTCTGTCATCAGGTTCCAACTTCAGAGACCTTCATGGTGACCAACTCGGGGGCTTTTACTTTGAAGAGAGCTTTGAACTACAATATCGTCCAAAAGTATAACTTCATCGTGACGGCCAAGGTAATTGAACATATTCACTATTATATATATTAATTTGTATTGTTTAGAGCCACGACAACATGAATGCCTGATTGATCTGCGTGGTCTGTGTTCGCTGCAGGACAGCGGGGGGTTAAACGACACAGCCTCCGTGGTAATTAACGTCGTCGACTTCGATAACTTGAATCCGTATTTCAGCCACAACTTGTACCGGGCCTTTGTTCCAGAGAATGAGGTAAGTCTCTCCAGCTAAATACTGCAATATTTCTCTCTTTCACGATGCCAACCTACACTTTATTTTAAAGGGGAAATGTGTAAGACCTGCCCACATGCTCCAAACAGCTAGGGGGCAGCATTTCACCTGCACAACCGGTTCCGTGCGATCAAGTGTACAGTCAAGAATACGTTAAATTCAACCAGACTGCATAAGAGGAGTGGTCGTAGTCCCAGTCGTTGTGACGTCACTCGTTGGTTTGTGGACTGACGTTTTGAAACCTTGAGTTCGGCAATTTTGACGTCTTGGATTACAGCGGTCGCCATTTGGTGGTTTTTTGCAACCGATAAACAGAAGTTACCATATTTGGAATGCAGAGGGGTGCAGCGTCCTGTCAATCACCTTGTAGCCCCGCCCTAAAGCATCCCCTGCTTTATGGTCTGTTTGACTCTAAATGACCATAATTTACTAAATGAACATCATGCTGTATTGAAGAAGACTTGAAACTAGAGATTGAGACATAAACTCATGTTTACAATGTTTACTGAGGGAATAAATCAAAAGAGATATAGAGTAATTTTCCACTTCGACTTCTTTTTGCTACCGGAGGAGTCACCCCCTGTTGGTCAGGAGAGAGAATGTGAGTTTTATGGCACATCGGCATCGGCTACAGCTACTGATACAACTAACGCTACAGCTAACGCTACAGCTACAACTAACGCTACAGCTAACACTACAGCTACAACTAACGCTACAACTAACGCTACAGCTACAACTAACTCTACAACTACAACTAACGCTACAGCTACAACTAACGCTACAACTACAACTAACACTACAGCTACAACTAACGCTAAACAGCAGGGAGGACAAAATTGAAATACAAAGCTTTTTCTTGTTTCTGTCACTTTGGATTTAATCCAATGAAGAAACTATCAAAACATACGCAGACCCTGTAACCGTTACTGTTATTGACAAGCCCTCGGCTCTGCTTCTCCATCTATATGCTAAAATGATCTACACAGTCAGGCAAAAGTGATGAAGTTGTGGTGCCTTTCTTAGATTACATTTTACATTTCTGCACATAACATGGTTTATTGTTATCTATATTATTCTACTAATTTCCTTCATTTTGACTGAGAAGTTTACTGTCAAAGTGTTACTTCTGAATTCAATCTTCAGAACTTTTACATTAACTCCTTGTATGTTATATATTTCAGATCGGGTCTTTCCGGACTATTGAGCCAGAGGCAATAAAAGCTCAGGACGGAGACATAGGGATCAACATGACTTTAACCTACAGCATCAGTGCAGGTGAATGACAAGAAGTAAAGACTTTGGCTCAGACCTTTGAGACAAAACACAAGATATTTAACATCATCTTTGTCTGTTCAGTGTCTCCAGACAAGTATCGGAGTAACTTCAACATGGACTCCAGCAGTGGAGTTGTGTCTTTGGTGACGGCTCTCGACAGAGAGGAGATGGACACCAGCATGATCTCTGTCAACATCAAGGTACCGAAACTCATGATAATTTGGAAATCTAATCCCAGTCATCTAGCGTTGCGTCATTTAACTCGCCAATGGCCCACGCCAGACCGCAGGACAATGAGCGTCATACAATAGCTGTATCTTTCTTTTTAATGATTGCAATAAATGAGGTGAAGATATGTCTTCCTGTGAGTAACTTTTCACTGGTTATGAAACAGTCTCACTAATACTGATGCCTCTATATGACCTAATAAGAGCCCTAGCCTAGATTGGCATGTATGCAAGTAAGTCAAGAAGTTTAGCTATTGGTCAGTGTTGTCAACATGCATATCCAATGTGAAATGTACATGCAAAATAATCTGATTGCAAACCAATATCATCCAAATTAACTGAATTCTAATAAAAGCTTATCTATCTGAGACCATTTTGACGGCAACGTCTGGACTATTTGTCTCCAAATGTCGGGGCTAATGTGAAATCTGACACTTTTACTGGCCATGTGAGTATATTGAGTTTCACACAGAAGCAAAACTCTTAATAAATGGTTATCTGTCTTATTTCTACCTCTGCAAGGTGGCCCAGACAGATGACCATCTGAAGACGGCGGATGCTGTGGTGTCTGTCACGGTGGAGGATTTGAACGATAACCCTCCACAGTTTGACGAGCTCAGCTATTCGGTAACACTTCGAGAAAACGCGCCAGTCGGTGCCGTTGTGTTCAAGGCCGTCGTCACCGACCTGGACCAGGTACGGTGGATCTTTTTATTTAAAACCACTTTTGAGAAATTCAGTGATTATTTGTGTTTGGAGCAGAAGCTCAGACGGATGAAGTCTAAACTATTGCTGCAACATTTTGCTCAGTAACTAGTAGCTATTGGTTTCCCATTCAAAAGAATCTCAGAGTGCTTACTCTGCTCTGAAGGCCGTCTTATGGTTTCTCCCTCTGACACTGAAGCTCCTCTTTTTAAACTCTTCCTCTGTTCCAAAGTGTATTTGAAAAAAACAAAACTTTAATCATAACAATGAGTCAAACAGGTTATATGTTAAATCACTTAAATCATATACATGAACACAAATTATAATATACAGATTTCATCGATGTGTGCTCATTGTGATAAATCAAAGTCCAACACGACGTGGTCGTCTCTCCTCAGGGAGGGTTTGTGGGAGCTTTGCGGATCCTTCCAGAATCTTCTCCTTTCTCCGTTGGTTCTGACGGGACAGTCAGAGTGAAGAACTCCTCCGCTCTGGACCGGGAGACCACTGAGAGCTTCACATTCCAGGTAAACTCCATTTTGGATTAAACAGGAGGATTAAACGTTCTCGTTTCCACTAAAGACAAACGTCTTTAAAAACTAGTCTCAAATATAAAGTTTCATTTAGAAAAACTTTTTTTTAGCAAACAGAAATAATTATAAAATTTGTTGGGGACTATTTTCAGAGGCGGATTAATCCGCATTTGTTGCTCTAGTAGTAGTAGAGTGTTTGTCAGCAGGACTGTGTGTGTGTGTGTGTGTGTCTGTAGATACATTAATACACACACACAATACTTGTCTGTGCATTAATTGTTAGTTTTGGTCTTCTGATGGGAAAAACAGAATATCACCAGACGTATCAATCTATAACTTGTTTTTAAATAGTTTCAAACAATGTTGCATGTTGGATCTAAACATTGTATCAACTTAACTTTGACGCTGTTCTTTTTGTTAATTAAAAGATTGAAGCAAGGGAGACAAACACACCCAATGCTGTCGCAGTGGTGGAAGTCAATGTAACTCTTCTGGATGAGAACGACAACAGTCCGGCATTCACCAGTAACGCGTACGAGGGAAAAGTGTTTGCCAATCAAACAGTGGGAATGCAGCTGATCCAGGTGAGAGGTTACATATCACTCGGGCTGGTCCTGAATCTGAAGTCATGTA
Organism: Myoxocephalus aenaeus; assembly: GCA_038501785.1. Classification (NCBI taxonomy): domain Eukaryota; kingdom Metazoa; phylum Chordata; class Actinopteri; order Perciformes; family Cottidae; genus Myoxocephalus; species Myoxocephalus aenaeus. The sequence goes on from JBAMJR010000026.1 coordinate 2,078,514, forward strand.
ACAGTCCACGTTGTCACCTAATCTTTATAAGGTCCAATATTTTATTTACCGTTCAGATATTTTTTAAAGCATGTAGTCATTTTTGTTTTTATACAGTTAAAGATAGTTTGAAGTGGTGTTTTTAAAATGTGTGTAATTTAACTCGAAGGTGAAGGCAGACGATCCCGATGCTGGTGAGAACGGGCAGATCAAATACTCCATTGAGTTTGGCAACAACGGAGGCTTCTTCTCCATTGAAGAAAACAGTGGAGACATCACGCTGGCGAAGATCATTCCCCTGCTGGAGAACCAGATATCCCAGTTCCCTCTCTACATCACAGCCAGAGACGGTAAAGCTCTCTGAGCATCCAACACTACACAGCTTCACCAATCACTTTACCCGATAGAGAGGCTTCAGTTACAGTAAAAGAGCCAATCAGCAGTTATCACAACTTTGTAAGAGTCAGACGTGATTATTTGTGAATCCAGTCCAACGTAAATATACATTTCTTTTAAGGGTCATGACATTTTTGTTAAACTGCTTTCTGCACTTCATTTAGTAGAGTCACGTCATGCACTTCACCTTTGGCCGTATACAATGCTTTGTGATCATAAAATTGTTATCACACTTTTATACCGATTGGTAACTAACTATCTTTACTTTATTGGTATAAAGTGTCTTTACTTTATATCAATGGCCGAGTATCTTTATACCGATTGGGGATCTCACATACCTACATTAAATACAACATTGCTTTATTTATTCCAACTGTCTACCGTATTAGTTGAATCTTAAAAAAAAAAGCCCTTTTCTATTTCCATTTCCACTAAAAAAGTTTATGTTATATTTCTTTACACATAAAACTCAGGAGTTAACATCTTGAGAATGCTCACGGATTTGTTGAGATTTTATTGGATGACCAGTGTAAGTTCTATGTAGAGCACAGTCTCACACAGCGGAAAGTTTAATTTGCTTTACAAACAACATGTCTAATCAACATGTCTAATCTTGTCCATGGATATAAAAGTCATGAGCTGAACTATCATGAACTATAAAGGCCTCAGTGTGCTTCAGAGGAACTGATTGTCGTCTCATCGAACAGCTCCCAGTTTACACTTTACACTGTGACTGTTCAGGTGTATGAGGGTGTGCACATACAAATCTTATATTTTACATAACTAACTAACTGATTATCGACCGAGACCGTTATGCTTTTTGAGGAGAGACTTCAAAGACGTGCAAAATGCAATATGTTATTGGAGAGAAACAGGTGGGAGTTGGAGGTAGCCTTCGTCACAGGTGTGAACATTTTGACGTGGTTGGACAATATTTTGTACAAATTGATTAGTTTGAAGCACACTGAGGCATTGGTGCAGTGTGAAAAGTACCAAACCCTGGATTTGCAACTACATCATTCTGATAAAGTCGGGGAGTGCCAACAGGCCCGGCTGCTCATGTCACCTGTAACTGCAGTACAGAGACGGACAGTAAAAAGATTCTTCATACTGAATAATATATATGATATTCTTCCTCCCAGGTGGCACCATATCTCGCTCCTCATCGGCACAGGTCAACATTTTGGCCCCCGGTGACTCAAAACCTCAGTTTTTACATAAAGTGTACCACGGCACTTTGGAAGAAGAGCAGGACCCAGGGGTTCTGATTCTCAGGGTACGTTTTATTCAGATTGTCAAACTCTATCATGCAACGTCGATTTGTATTTAGGTATTCATGGTTGATCAGAAAGTTGGATATTTAACCTCTGACTGTCCACAAATTCCTAATTTTTACATCCTGCTCTTCATCTTTATGTTCAGGTTGACTTCCTCTCATTAGATGCTGAGGTTCCTGTGACTCTCCAAGTCGATACAGAAGCCGACAAGTTCGTCATCTCCAACAGCGGTGAATTCTCCACTCGAGTGAAGCTGGACTACGACGAAGCCCCACACAACTACTCTGTGGCGATCTCCATCTCCGACGGGGTCAACAGTGACAACGCCGTCGTGGAGGTTCAAGTCACTGACGTCAATGACAACAGTCCTGTTTTTACCCCCAGTTCTGTCATAAAAGTAGTCCCAGAGGACAAGGAGGTAGGATCCAATGTTACCGCTGTTCCAGCTACAGACAAAGACAGCAACTTCAACAAGGAGCTCAGATACTCCCTGAGAGGAGGAGAGGGGAGGTTCTCTGTGGACCCCGTGTCTGGGATGGTGAGCGTGGTCGGTGCACTCGATAGGGAGACGAAGGCCGAGTACAACATGCTGGTGGTGGCTGAAGATCAGGGTCGTCCATCAAGGTCCGCCACAGCTTCCCTGCTGGTCCAAGTGTCCGACATCAATGATAACGTCCCAGAGTTCTCACAGGCAGAGTATCAGGTTGAAGTCTCAGAGACGGATTCAGTCGGTACGAGCCTTCTCACCTTATCGGCTGTCGACCCCGACGGAGAAGCGAACGGGAGAGTAACTTACAGTATTGTCCAGCAAAGTCCGTCCTCAGACCCTCCTGTTTTTGAGTTGGACTCCTCTAGCGGGACTCTGCGGCTGGCCCAGCCTCTGGACTACAGCCAGGTGAAGGTGTACAGTCTCAGGCTTCAGGCCTCCGATGGGGGGACTCCCTCTCTGGTTGGGAACGGCTCTGTGGTGGTGAAGGTGAAGGACGTGAACAACAACCCACCTGAGTTCAGTGAGGACATCTACAACGTGGCCGTCTCTGAGAACCTGGCCAGCGGTGCGTCTGTTCTTACCCTGGAGGTCACAGACAGGGACGAGGTGAGTCTCCTGAAAAATGATGTAATATCTTTAAGATCAGATATTGTTTTGTGTGTAGTTGTTTTCTCACGCATATTAAAAGCATACTATACTTTATAATCAGGGCAGTTGCATACAATGTTACTACTAGCTCTGTGGTTTTCTAACTGCTGAGTCAATCAATATCTAAATCTGGATCCGTGTCAACACACATCGTCTACTGAGTTGCAGATAATGGATTTGTTCATCTGTTGATGAATTCTACAAATCTTAAGTGTGTCAGACTCATGACCACTGAGTTATAAAACCATGTATGCACACATGCATACATGCATATTCCATACATACACGCATGCATACATGCAGACATACATGCATGCAGACATGCAGAAATGCAGACATGCATACATACATACGATGCCGTCAAGTGGTCTCTGAGTGGTTGGATGAAATAAATTCTCTAATATCTGTATTTGCAGTCGCAGTTTTATTGAAACGCAGATGAGAGAAACTCGAATGGCCTCCTTACAGTTTGAAACTGGGCTCTGCTGCTTTATAATCACAGTCATTTATTAAGACTATCATAATAATTTATCTGATCATACTGAAGGCTACTTCAGATAAGTACGTCCTGGTATTGCAGCGCTGATGATTACATCTGACCATGAGGAGCTTTTTAACAGACCATCAATCTCTGTCCGCAGGGTGGATTCTCCGGCGGCTACTTCCTCTTCACCAGCGACACCTTCGACATTAACAAGCAAGGCGTGGTCTCGCTGAGGGCCGACGCCACCTTGGACAGAGAGACAAAGGACCGCTACTTGCTGCAGGTACAAACATGTCACGGTTACGTTTTCTATCTGGGTGAGCCGATCGCCGCGGCATAGACTAGCTCTAGGGACGTGGAACAGAGCTGGTGCGGGGGGTGGACCGGTACCAGCTAGATATAGTTGGGCTCACCTCCACGCACAGCACTGGCTCTGGAACCAAGCTCCTGGAGAAGTGGGGGATGGGAACTGCTGACTCATATCCCTGGCAGAGGCCACTGAGGTAGTCAAAAAGCTCCTTGGTGGCAAGGCGCCGGGGGTGGATGAGATCCGCCCTGAGATGCTGAAGGCGCAGGACATTGTTGGGCTGTCTTGGCTGACACGCCTCTTCAATGTCGCGTGGGGGTCGGGAACAGTGCCCATGGACTGGCAGACCAGGGTGGTGATTCCCATCTTCTTTTTCTCCAGTAATATAATTTGAATTTTGTTCACCTGAAAATAAATATACAAGGTTTCTTCTTGGAGGTGAAAGTCAGAATAGAAACTTTTTTTTAATAAAATACGACTCACGTTTGTGAGTCGTATTTTGTCTTTTGCATTTTGAGGGTTTCCTAAAACAGGAAATTGGACTGCAGCTACAGACCGTGAACCTGATGCTGTTCTCCGTGTCTGTACTCAGGTGGTGGCGGTGGACCAACTCCCCGACGGTCTGAACTCCACAGCCCAGCTCAACATCACCGTCCTGGACTACAACGACAACGCTCCGCAGTTCCCGAGCATCCCCGACCCGCTCTGGATCCCAGAGGGCGACTACTCGGAGGACGCTCCGGGAGACGTGTTCACCGTCGTGCCCACGGACGCCGACCTCGGCCCCAACGGGGAGGTCACGCTCTCCCTCCTGACCCCTCACCCTCTCTTCAGATTCAGAGAGGTGAGAGGCCGTGAGACGACTGTGGAAGTGTGAAATGTGTGAGCGGTGTTCCCTCGGGCTCTGAGGTCTCGTGTTGTGTTGCAGGATGGGATGCTGCAGGCTGTCGGCTCTCTGGATCGAGAGAGAAGGGAAACGTACGAGCTGTTCGTGAAGGCATCGGACAAAGGCCGCCCGCAGCGAGAGGTGAGAGAGACCCTGTCACCTAATTATTATTATTATTATTATTATTAGTCATACTTATTTTTGTTCATATTTATTGGACTGTTGCAGGAAGGTGGCAAAGTAATGTTTTAATGATGGAACACAATATTTGAGTCATCTACTAATCTTTTACAAAGTATTTTCTTAGTTTGAAATTCAAGTTTTTGCATTTTAAAAGGATAACGTTGACGTTTTGCATTGTTTATATATTACTCATATATTGTGTATATAAGCTGCAATGTGTATATATTACACATATATTGTGTATATAAGCTGCAATGTGTATATATTACACATGTATTGTGTATATAAGCTACAAAGTAAATTCACTTATCTCATATATTGTGCTGCAATTAAATGGGTAATTTGTGAAGGAAATGCACTGAAAGACTCCTAAATTCAGCAAATTTGTCCTTAAAATGCTATTAACTCTTGAATTTAGAAAAAATTGTAATCCAAAGAAAACACTGAAAATCTGATAAATTGCTGAGATAAATTGTTTTGTGCACAAACTTGGAAAAAAATAAACACATAATAATAGTAATATCGAAAGATTAAAAAGCAGTTTATGTTCATATAAATCCATAACATATCAGGCAATATACAAGTTAAGCAACATCACAAAGGAACCAAAGATAAATATAAATTGTAATGAATCATACAAAATAAAATATGAATGATGACATATCACTGTAAAAGTTCAAACTTAATTAATTAAACTGACTCCTGTGCACCAGAACGTCACCGCCGTCAGAGTGAGCCTCGTGGACCTGAACGACAACAGACCCGAGTTCAGCTCCAGCAGCTACGTCGCCAGCGTCCTCCTGAAAGACGCCCAGGACGGGAAGCTGCTGCTGACGCTGTCCGCCGCCGACGCAGACGCCGGGAACAACTCGCTCATCGCCTACAGGTCAGCAGAGACGTGACGGCTTCACTTAACGAAGTTGTCTCTTTAAGTTTTCTAATTTAGAGTTAAAATATATAATAATAATCTTCTGTTTTTTTTCTGCTCTCTGCTGGGGCAGTTTCTGTGCAGGAAGTTCTCCATATTTGGCCTTAAACAGCGAGACCGGGGCCGTGACCTTGACCTCTGACCTCGCCGATGTCACAGAGGACACCACTCTGGTGCTGACAGCCATGGCTCTAGACCACGGCCGGCCTCCTCTGAACTCCACAGGTACCCGACGGCAGAGTGTAGCTTCACTCGCCGGCCGTTACCACTAGTCTCCATGTTGAGACATGTTACTGTATATTATTATAGTATCAGTATTGATGCTTTTACACACAAACGTCGTTCAAGATGGAGCCAATTTTAACTTTAAAAATCAATATACCGTAAAAGCCGGGTTACAAGCCGCTACTACCTTCGGTGGTTGTCCACGCTGTAACAAGCTAGCGCTGCTGCTAGCTCCCTGCTGCTGCTGCTACTGCCCGCGTCCCCTCTGCCCGAGTCAGGCGTCGAGCCGGGGCTGGTCCCGCTACCTTCGGTGGTTGTCGGGGATAGCGAGAGCTAGTGGAAGTTAGCGGAGAGTTAGCGGAAGTTAGCGGAAGTTAGCAGGGAACTAGCAGCAGCGCTAGCTGGCTACAGCGGGGAACTAGCGGGGACACCCACCGAGCGTAGTAGCGGCTTGTAACCCGACTTTTACGGTGTAAAAATGTATTTATTTATATATATATATAAATATATATATATATACATATATATATAAAATCAATCAATATATAAATATATATATATATGTACATTTATATATGCAAACTTTTCACATTTGTAAAATATATATATTTGTAAAGACTTTTGATTAAGGTACTGTCCTCATGTGAAGTACAATTACTTCAAAGTCATACTTATGTACAGTACTTGAGTACTAAATGTATTTAGTTACTTTCCACCATTTGTTTTTTTAACTATTTCCAGCTTCCTGTCGTACAGTATCTTAAACTAAATTATTGACAAAATGTTACAATAGAAATCACATATTTGAAGATATTTCTGTATTGCTCGTCATTAAATGTATATTAATTAAACGTATACGTGTTTCTTGCAGCTCGCGTCGTGGTCAACCTGAGGGTTGTCAGTCTGGTGGAGGGCGTGGCCTTCCAGAGCTCCTCCTACAACTTCAGCCTCCCGGAGAACCGGCCGGCGGGGGCGTCTGTGGGGGCGGTCTGGGCCTCGGCAGGAAGTGACATCTACGACGTCGCCTACGCGCTGAAGACGCACACCGACCGGTTCTCCGTCAACGCCAGTGGAGCCCTGCTGACCAGAAGGCCGCTGGACAAAGAAGAGCAGGAGTGGTACTACCTGGATGTGGAGGCAGTGGACACCAGGACCCCCCCTACGACCGCCGTTGCAATGGTATGACCCGTTTTGAAACGTCTATCTATCCTATAGACACGTTTAGGGGCTGATTCTTTCAGGTGATATTGATTACTGAAGCTAGGTAACCTCCTTTATCATCTGGGAAGAACATCTACAGACTTCCTGAAAAATATTACAGTTTTTTGAGTTGTTGCGTTAGCGGGAAATAAATTGTGAAGAAGAAGATTATACATACAGTGAGAGCAAATTCTGATAATTCTATAATAAGTGGCAATCACGAGTCATTTATTAATGATGTCCTCGACCCTCCCAGAGCTCTCTAGATTCTTCTGTCTTCTCTCACCTGTTAATGGAAACTATGTCTGTTAACAGCCACTTAACTCTTTTATGTTTTATAAATATGTATTACATTTGTTTTGTACCATCACCGTTTAAATGGGACCAATAGAGTGGAACACTGTTAAGAGAATTATTAACAAATGTCAGTGTGATTTTGAGTATTGATTTATTGATTTATTTTTAACTTTTGCTCTATTCTGGTACATTTATCTTAATCCAAGGAATCCTGGTAAAAATAAAAAAGTCTGTCCTGTGACAGAAATTCTCTCCAGTGTTTTGACCCGCCTTTCTTTCTCTCTCTCTCTCTCTCTCTCTCTCAGGTCAGAGTTCAGGTGGAGAACGTGAACGAGTCTCCACGGTTTCCCTCCTCGGTGTATAAAGCCTCAGTGTTCAGCATCGCCCCGTTCAAAACCCCCGTCTTCAGAGTCCAGGTAAACACTCCCAGCTTCTGTGTAGGAAAACCCTCCCAGCTTCATAGGAAAACACTCCCAGCTTCGCAGGTAAACACTCCCAGCTTCATAGGAAAACACTCCCAGCTTCGCAGGAAAACACTCCCAGCTTCGTAGGAAAACACTCCCAGCTTCGTAGGAAAACACTCCCAGCTTCGCAGGAAAACACTCCCAGCTTCGCAGGAAAACACTCACAGCTTCGCAGGAAAACACTCCCAGCTTCGTAGGAAAACACTCACAGCTTCGCAGGAAAACACTCCCAGCTTCGTAGGAAAACACTCCCAGCTTCGCAGGAAAACACTCCCAGCTTCGTAGGAAAACACTCCCAGCTTCGCAGGTAAACACTCCCAGCTTCGTAGGAAAACACTCCCAGCTTCGCAGGAAAACACTCCCAGCTTCGTAGGAAAACACTCACAGCTTCGCAGGTAAACACTCCCAGCTTCGCAGGAAAACACTCCCAGCTTCATAGGAAATTCTCAAGAAACGCCGCTATAAAAACATCAGCGTGTCATGAACCAACATGTATCTCTGTTTAGTGTGACGCTGAATGACTATCAGGTCAACAGGAGTTGTACTTTGAACCGAAACCCAGCCGGCTGTTGTGGTTCAATGAGCAGTTGCACTTCAAAGAGCACTGCAGGAAGAAATGTTATATATTATGTTTAAAAAAAGTAAATTTCTTGTCATGAAAAGTCACGGTATCAAAAAGATAATAGTAAAATTAAAGATATGTTGGGAAAAAAGAGTATATTAAGTCAAAAAATAGCCATAAAAAAAGTTCATAGTAAATATATGTTGAAGACGTAAACAATTCATAGTATTTTTTGTATTGATAAAATAGTCATAGTATAGTATGTTGAAAAAGTCATTGTATAGTGTAGAATAAAAACTAATTAAATTTCTGAGTCATTAAAAAAAAATTAAAAGTCTAAATAGTCATGTGTAGCATATAGAAAAAAAGTCATGAAAATGCAATAGTATAATCAAAAAAACTAAAAGGTAATTATACAAAATGCCTAATAAGTAAGATATAGTGTCAAAATATATATTTTTCAAACTTTTTTCTGTAAAAAAAATATGTATATTGCCTGATATAAGTTATAGCACGTGTCGAAGAATTCATAGAAAAGTCACATTATAGTTAAATAAAAATTAAAAACGAAGCCACACTATGTCAAAAACACATAGTACAGTATGTTATTAAAAGGTTATAGTATACTTCATCCAAAAAGTAATAAAAAACAACAACTATAGTCTGTCAAAAGTCAGTGTAATGTCATAAAAAAAGTCATAGTAAAGCATTTTAATTATGATAACCGACATTAAGAAACGCTGTAAGAAGCAGAACTCTGTGTGGTGACTCAGCAGATTTAAAGGGAACCGGTGTGCTGGACGTGCAGCGGTCAGTTAGGATGAATAATCTCCATCTTTGCCCCCAAGGCTTCGGACCCTGACCTCGGGGACGAGGCCCAGCTGGTCTACAGCCTGAGCAGCAGTCCTCACTTCGACGTGGACCCGTCCTCGGGGCAGGTGTACGTGGTGTCGGCGGCGGCGCTGGCCGGACAGGTGGCGGCACTGGAGGTGACGGCCAAAGACCCCGGAGGACTTCACGCTACGACCAAAGTGGAGGCGAGTGAGAGGAAAACATGACAATCAACAAACTAATAGAGGACAAAACGGTGGAACGTTAAGAATAAAACTTTTTAGCATTTCATAAAAGCAGATGTCGGAAATCATTTCTCTGATTCCTACATTGTGATCATACCTCATTAGAAATAATGATGAAGGAAGCGTCCACTAAAACACACCCACAAATATTATTTTTCCAACTTAAAGTATGTTCTCCGTTCTTTCTACGCTCGTCTGTTTGGTTTCTGTCGGCACAGTATATTGATTATTTTGTTTATAAGTTAAGTAGTGACAGTATAAAGGTCTCGTGTGTGTGTGTATTTGGCGCCCTCTAGTGGTGGAATTGCACCTGTTATCTAGAGCGAGTCCTTGGCTGTAAATATAAATTCAACAGAAAATCCTTTTTCTTGCCGTTTTTCACGAGGAATTTGAACAGAATATTACTTTTAAATCTAAATGTTACTAAAACAAGTTAATACAAACTAGTTGAGAATGAATATTATGTTCCCAGTAACGTCACACTCTTCTGTGGATCTTTAAAAAACACAAAGATACCCTCCTCCCAATATCTCATAAGAATAGAAAGATATAATAGATAATAAAGTGCATGTTTTAAACTTCCCTAATGCCTGATTTTAAAGTCCTTCCTCTGGTGTTTATTTATTCTAATAATCTTTCCTGCTTCCCGTCTACTCTGCCGTTGTCATTTCAATGTGCTCAGGTGATGCAATGCAATAATTAATGTTTAATTATAATAAAAACTCTTCTGCACATGAAGGTGGAGGTGCAGGGCAGCGCGAGCAGCGGCGACGTGGCGGTCATCTCCCTCAACCAGCCGGCCAACGTCGTGGAGAACAAAGTCCCCGAGCTGGAGAAGTGAGACGAGTCCGTCACATAATTAAGATCGTTTTTTATTTATTTACATCCTCATAACTTCCCTCTCCTCTCCTCTCAGGTCTCTGGGAGCGGCTCTGGGCTGGACGGTGAAGGTCCTTGAGGTGTCGAACGCTGACACTGGATCCTCCGAGTCCAGAACGCAGAGAGCCGCCGTGAAGACGTTGGTCGCCTTCATCGCGGAAGACGGTGCAGAGGTCGTTTCCTCGGAGGAGGTCACGGAGTAAGAGTTTGATTTTAATGTTCAAACGTCAATTACAACATGCAGAAGTTATGAGCTGATTAATATATTATAGTTATAGCATACTTTGGTTGAGTGTAAACTACCGTAAAAGCACTCCTGCTAGCGCTCCGCTAGTTCTGCGCTAACTTCCGCTAGCTCCCCGACAACCACCGAAGCTAGTGGGACCAGCCCAGGCTCGACACCCAACTTGGGCAGAGGGGACGCGGGCAGTGGCAGCAGCAGCGGAGGCTAGCAGCAGCAGCGCTAGCAGCAGCAGCAGCGCTAGCAGCAGCGCTAGCAGCAGCGCTAGCAGCAGCGCTAGCAGCAGCGCTAGCAGCAGCGCTAGCTTGCGCTGCTCCTAGCTTGCACTGCTCCTAGCTTGCACTGCTCCTAGCTTGCTACAGCGGGGACACTGACCGGAGGTAGGAGCGGCTTGTAACCCGACTTTTACGGTAGTACATTTAAGTATTTTCAGTTTATGCCACTATACTTCTACTTCACTACATCTCAGAGGGAAATACCATAGTTTTTACTTCACTACATTAAATTGGCAGCTTTAAGTAAAAGCTTATAAAATATGTTTTGTTTGAACAGTTTGTTCAAGTATGGCTGAAACAATCAGATAATTAATTGGCACTATTTATGATTTATGTCCTTCTAATAATTTGTAATGAATCAGTAATAATGTTGAGGTTTTACATGAATGCACGAGTAATAATAACCTAATAATATATAATAGTACCGAAGTGACATTTCTTATGATTATATTTGTATATTTTCAATTAAGTAATTTTTTTCAATGCAGGAGTTTTCCCAGTGTTGTATTAGTACTTTTACTAAAGTAAAGGATCTGAACACTTCTTCCACCAGTCAGGTGATGCGTACTCTGTCCTGCGTTGTCTTTGAGGAACCGAAAAGCCAAATTTAAGCCCCCAAACAAGTCCAATGAACAAAATAATAATACGCAACATTTTCTCTGCACCTGTCCACCAGGAAGCTGCAGAGCCAATCGGATACTGTGAGGGTGGAGCTCGTCAAAGTGTTCGGGGCGGGTGTTGACTTTGACGTGGTGCTGAAGCCTCAAAGCTCCGCCTCCAGCCAGGCCGCGGTCATCGCTCTGGGCACCATGCTGGCCCTGAGCATGCTGGGATTGATGGCTGCCGTTGCCGTTATCGTCAGGTGAGACTGGTTTCTGTTAACAGGTGCGTCATGTCAACCTAAAGGGACAGTTCTGATGTTTTAAAGAGGTTCTTCTTCAGTGTTTCACTGCAGTGGATCAGGTATTTGACTCCTTTGACAGGGTTCATACAATTTTTGGATTTCCATGACTTTTAACCAAATGTCCATGACCAAACATTTATTGAAATCTGGGTGTAAACATGAAAAAGTGAGAAAATGTAGTATTTAAACTAACAATGAGAATACAAAGCATACAGTTAAACCTTAAATGACACAAATGAATGAGATAATAGTTTGATTAAAAGAATAAACATTTATATAGATGCCTGTATGTACGCCTGCTTATATTTTGAGCGTCTTTCTTTTAAAAGCATATTCATTATTTCAAACTCAGCGTAAATGAACGTCATGAACACATGAATATAACACATTTACATGACTTTTACAAAACCTTTGGGATTTTTTTTTTTTTGGGAAGGACTTTTCCAGGCCTGGAAATAACCATTTTAAAATTCCATGACTTTTCCAGGTTTTCCATGACCATAAGAACCCAGCTTTACTGTTTTTGTCAGTCAGCTTGTTTGTTTCACTTAAACTTAAAAAGTTCATTCGGATTCACACAATAACACAAACTAACAGACCAGCAATGGTGGGAGGTAAAATGGCCGCCGTCTGGTATTAATCTGGTCTGGTCATGAGCACTATAGAGTCTTATTTTTAAATATAATTTTTTGTGAATATTTAATTTAGCTAAAAGAGCTACATTTACTCAAAATCTTTGCACACAAATCTCCGAGATAGAAATACAACAATACATGTTCAGGTTCTCTATAGACCTCAATTGCCTCCACATGGCTCTCAACATGTCGCCCGTGTTCGCTCCCACAGGTCCAAGAGGAAGCAGAAGCATCAGGATTCGGACAAAGAGACTTTTGACATTGACCGACATGATAGCAGGTGAGTCCTGGAACAACAACTTGTGTTCTCACGTCTTCACAGCGCTCCGGTTCTCACGCAAATCCATCTGTTTTCCTCCAGGAGCTGGTCTCAGGACGACACCGTGACCTCCAAACAGGTAAACACACAAAGACAATACTCAGGAAACATTACAATATAACAACAAGCTGACATGTACATGTTTTTATACACTGTTGTCTAGTTTAATCTACATCAATGCATCATATTCTATAAGAGCTTCATGTTTGTGAGAACCTCATATGAAGCATTTTCCAGCTGATCCAAGAGGCTTTTTAAAGAGTTTATTTATCTGAAGAAGTAGGAGGAGCTTATCAACACATGAAGGAAACACTTCATCCTTCAGTTTATCACTAACATTCAACACATCTGGAGATACAAGGTTTTACCTGAACAGGAAGGAGGTGGAAAACTACTGTGAAGTAGTGGAGTAAAAAGTACAATATTTACCTCAGATGTAGTATAAAGAGGTATAAAGTTACACCAAGTGGAAATACTACAGTCAAGTACACGCACCTTGATTTATACTCGTACTCGGTTAGTAAATGTACTTGTGTTCTGTGTTTCAGGGTCAGATGAAGTCTCAGGAGGCCGGAGCAGCAGAGCCGGTGAAGACAGACATCGTGGGACTCAAACAGACGGAGGACAACTCGTCTCTCTGATCGGAGCAACAAGCTTTCAGTCCGACACTAAAATAATTACAGAGTTAAATCATTTATATCACGTGAAATCAGTTTGTTGAGACATAAAAGATTTAAGGACAGGAGCGATGTCTCGTTCGTGGGTTCTCACGAGGTCGAGCTCAGATCCTTCAGTTCCTTTTAGCTGCTGAAAGTACGATTTTATTTATTTCCTTCATTTTGCTGCTGAAGCTTCGATGCCAATCCGTCTTAAAAAAATTGATTTCTTCCATTTGCTTTGAGATTATCCAACAGAGTAAAAATCAAAGTGATGATAATAACATTGATTTTCTGCTGACTTTATTTTGTAGTCCTTGTCTGCACATCTATGGATATGGTCTCCTTTTATGTTTTGGCCTCTCGTCCACAGAGAAACAGTTTTATGTCACGAAAACAGACTTTTCAAAACTCCCGTTGCTGCTTTGTGTGATGACGCCTTAAGTTTGGCATTTTGCTACAACTGAACATTGAATAAGACGTAAACTGAAAAACCAAAACATGGAAAAAATCCACCATAAAAAATAAATTTGACTCTAAATGAACTATCTAAACTCATAATTTACTAAAGGAACATTATGCTGTTGAATGCATTGAAGACTTGAAAATAGAGATTAAGACACTCATGTTTACAATGTTTACTGAGGGAATAAATCAAGAGAGAAGTAGAGTCATTTATATAGACTTCTATACAACCAGAGGAGTCAGGAGAGAGAATGCAGCTTTAACGCTGCTGTCGTGCTCAGTTTGACTTGTTATTTTAAATAAGAAGCAACAGAACAAAATGATTTCTGCTCATGTTCACACAGAATAAAGAATTGCAGATTATTATAGAAACGCCGATTTATTTTGGAAACGGGTGAAATGCTCCGGCTGTACTTCAGTTTAAAGAAAAGATTCGATTCTACACAATTATAATCAAATGTTCACATGTCACTTTTTTTTTGGTCTGCCGACAGCTTTATTCTTATTTTCCTTGTTTCTTTGATGCACTTTATCAAGATTGTAAATAAAATGCTGAAGCTAAATAATCTGTGTGCAGCTCGATCCTTAACAACTTTTGAATTCTATCAGTCTGAAAATATGCTTATATTTGCAAAATATGTAATAAAACTGCTTATTTGCATTTGCAAATGAAAATGGTAAACATTTTCTAAAAGGATTGTGAGACCTGGAAGAGAAAAGGCAAATAAACCGAATATATCGTTAAGATATTTTCCCTTCATCTACTTTCATTTCTAAATGTGACTTCATGTTAATTTTACACCTAAAGGCCTTGATTGACCTTCTCTGGTTAAACAATATTCTTACCTGCGTTACATCTTTTCTTTGTGCACAGATCCAGAAATAAAAGACTATGTGTGTAGTTTTGTCGCCGCCAATCACTGCAAGCGTTCTTCAATTTAAAGCGACGCGTGAGCAGCTTCAACCAACCAGTGGTGACGGCTGGGGGAAAATAAATACGTAATAATAATGTTGATGTCACTTCACGTATCGAATGAGTAGAACAAAAAGTATTTTATTTCTACGGTTAATATATATTAGTGCTGTCATATTAGCGCATTATTAACGGCGTTAACGCAAACCAATTTTAACTTTAATTTTATTAACGGCGTTAACGCATTTTAATTTTTCAATTTTTTTTCCGCGAGCACCACGCCGGATGTAGCTCAACCGGAAGCAAAACAATAGGCACGCCGTTTGGGCTTGGAAGCTAGGCTAACGTTACGGTTTGAAATGAATGAATGGTGAGCGCGATACGGCAAAATGAATGATATTCAGTGAACTGCGAACAGGTGCGCGTGCCAGAAGGGAGCGCGAGTGAACACATTGAACACAGCAGGAGAGAACGCAACGTTAGCCAGCTAGCTAAAGCTCCGGTGGAAAATTATTAGCTAACGCTACCGTTTTTGAGGTGGTAGATTTTGAGGTGAGGGGACTGACGAGGCAGAAGGTAAAGTGGTCCACTGTTCTATCAATAAGCAGACCTGCCAACCTGTACGCAATTTGCGTAGCGGATACGCATTTTGACGTCAAAGTACGCTGGTAAAAATTTGTCTAAAATTAATTTTAGACTAATTGACCAGCACGCATTGTATGCAATGCAATATAATGCATGACGAGTATGTAATGTCGTCGTCAATTCCCATCCCCCCCCCTCGTCGGTATGCAAAAAATATCAAGGTTGGCAGGTCTGAATAAGGCTAAACTAGAAGTTAACACTAATACAAACATTATTTTTGCAGAATGAGTGTGTTAGGGGAAAAGGATGCAGCCATTGTTAAACAGCTGGATTGAAATGCAGCTGGAACTGGTCGTGGCTAAAACTGGAAGGCAAGGTCTCAATAAAAGGGCAAGAGGTGTCCTTTCATCTAGGAGATGTATTCTCCAAAATCAACAGGCAGGGATTCGCCAGATGCATTCTCTGCATCAAAGATATAAATGATGCTAACAAAGGCAGCCATGCTCTCCCTTACCACATTGTGCCTCATATACTGTAAATGTTAGACCAGTGACAGGCTGGCATGAAATGGCTTGCATAATACTAAGTAAGGAGGCCATAATCATTTTTGACTCATGGCTGAAGTTAAGTTTCTCCAGCTCTCCCCAGGTTGGC
The DNA here is from genome assembly GCA_038501785.1 of Myoxocephalus aenaeus. NCBI lineage: Eukaryota > Metazoa > Chordata > Actinopteri > Perciformes > Cottidae > Myoxocephalus > Myoxocephalus aenaeus. The sequence continues at coordinate 2,094,442 of JBAMJR010000026.1, forward strand.
AAAAAAAGCATCTCAAAATGCATCAGATTGATGCTTTAAAATATGGAATATTTAAATGTTTCTTACGGGGGAGCATGCCCCCGGACCCCCCTAGAGGGGTAATATCCTTCTCACCTTTTTCACCCCTGACCCGTTTTCAGGCCTGGTGCACTCTATAATTTTATTTTGTAAACCCTTGTTTACCTGAAATGTGCAGTAATTTTATTTTGTACTGCCCTGTTTGGCAGTTGTTTTTCAATAAAATAAAGCAAGCCAATCCACTTTTTTTTTAAAGCGATTAATCGCGAGTTAAAATTATTATTGCTATTATTATTATTTATTAAAACAATATTTATATCTATATTAATATATCAAATTAATATATATATAAATGTTGTTATAATAAATAATAATACAAATAGCAATAATTATTAAATTATTTAAATATAAGTTAAAAGGGAACTGTTAGAGTAAAGATAAACATTTAAAATATGACGATTCAGCACAACAGGGATCACCAAACATAAATGACGTGAGAGGAAAGTGTGACACAGTTAAAGGTCTGGATAACTGAATGTTGTTTTCTGAGGTTTGAGAGCGTTAGAACTGTAAAGAGACGAGCTGACAGCAAAAAGAAGGGAAAGGAAAACGGATGTTTAGCACATATTGGAAAGCTTTTGGACGTTGGATGGAAGAAGCACAATTAAGGGGTAGCAAACGTAAGACAGGGACAGACAACTCCTCATCACATGGATACCATCCAGTTATTCCCCAGTGAAGGCAGAAAGTACCGCTTGGTAATCGTGTGGTCCGAGTGGGCCGAAGCATTCCCAACCTACAAACAAGATGCTGATGCCGCAGTGAAGCGTTCATTCGTGAAACCCCAAATAGGGAATACCAGCAGAAATCAGCAGACAATGGAAACCCATTTGTGGTGGTAGTCTTGTCCTGGGTGTATCGGGACACAACGCCGGCCTGACGGCTGACTGACGGGCTCAAGGCGACTGTGATATGCAGGGAACTGTTTAGTTATATGTTTGTAACGTCTGTCTGTTATTCGTTTAGCCCAATACCACACTATTCCTCAGAGGGCTTTACAATCTGCACAGTGAATTACATCCTCTGTCCTTGGACTTTTGCACCGGAAGCGGAAAAACTCCCCCTAAAAAAAACATTCAACGGGAAAAGAAAAGGAAGAAACCTGGTGGAGATCAACATTGCCTTGTGTTTCTGTTATGTATGCTGCGGTTGATTATAAGATATGAAAGTAAGCCCTCTTTCCACATTGAATGATGCTTTTAAATTCTGTCATTCTAAACCAATCAGAACCAGAATCACACAGAACCTTCAGGTCGTTTCTCTCTGCTGCATCACGGGCTACAAATAAAACATCATTTATTGAACGGTTCAGCGATCACTTTGCAAATATAACTTTGATTTATATAAATACAACCACCAGTATGGAAGCACGTCATCATCGTCTGTTTGATTAAGGATATACATATAAATACCTGAAGGAAATAACATTGATATACTTGTCATACTCTACTCTTCATACGTTGAACATCTTCTGTGAGAAATAAATGAGTTCTGCGACAACTGGGCAGCTTCACCTGCAGAAGAAGATCATGTGATATGATGGAAAGCTCCAGAACAGCTACTTAATCAGACCTGAGAACAGCCTCGTCCCGCTCCTGAGGCCTGTTGGTGGCTCCCAACACCAAAACCCGGTGGTCACCTCCTGACTGGACCTGGACAAAGTGTTTCTACATCAATGTTTGCTGATGATTCCTCCAGTTGATGTCACACAAGAACCGGAAAAAATAATATATATATATATATATGTAGCGGCGTTCCGTCGGCGTTGTTCTTATTAAGCTGCTAAAGAGCTGCAGACACACTGAGCTCCTTTTCTTACGTGAATGACAGGAGATCGTTTACTTCTTTTCCTTTGGTCTTTATTTAAGCAGCAAAAACGTTAACTAGCATCAAGGCGGCCTATCTCGGACACCGTTAGCTCCTATTAGCCAATTTCGGACATAGCCGACGTGACTCAGTTTCCGGTCTTTTCGCCGGCATTTTCTTCGGCGATCGGCAGCAAAGTGTAAGTAGTATTACTTTATACAAATCAAATAATCTACGTGTTAAATTTCATGAACATACTGTATATGGACGTTTACATGTCTAAATACTATAGGAAAGTGACTTTGATGAGAGAAAGCAGTAAGAACACTCGGGCGACGCTCTAGACTCTGAAAAGTATCTCTGTATTTTCATCGTACTGCTTATACGAGTTAGCATATGAGTGTATTTCGTAGCTAGCTTTACACTACTTTGTCTAACCAATGAAAATACACCATCATGTGTGACGTGATCTGTAAAAAAACATACTGTAAGTAAGTAAAGTTTATTTATAATGCCAAAAAACAGTTAAGAAAACATAATAAAATACACATTTAAAAGATGGTGCAATAAAAAACATAGTAAAACAAATAAAGAAATAAAAACAGATAAAAGCAGGTCATAGCAGGTATTTAACCAAACGCCAGTGTAAACAGGTATATCTTTAGTTGGTTTCTAAATGACATCACCGAATCAGCAAACCGTAGGGGTGCAGGCAGGGCGTTCCAAAGCCTTGGTGCTACTGCTTCTAAAGCTCGGTCACCACGGGTCTTAAGGCGAGTGTGTGGGACGGACAGAAGGTTTAACTGGTTGGACCTGACGTTGCGGGCAGATCAAGCTTCATGGGGTGTGTGCAAATGAAAAAAGAACATTACAACAGTTTTGTTTTCAAACCAAATTTGTATTGACAAGAAGAACAGTTCAACGGGTGTACATGTGGAGCACGTTACAAACAGACGAGGAACCATTCAACCTGGAGCACGTTAAACAGACACAACAAAGTAAAATCCAGGTCAGGAATTTACTTTTATTGTGTTGTCTATATTGTAATATAGAATAGAAGAAAGGTACTTCTGTGTAGAAATACTCACAAGTTAAAGTTAAGTAAAAGTACGAAAGTATTCATTTCTGAATTTCACCAAGGCGTCAATAATAATACATCAAACTGATTTATTTGTTGATGATATTTGGTTTTATGAATCTTAATTGTTTGTCAGCAGTGTGAGTGTTTACAGAGGAGGAGACTCTCCTCCAGAGAACACAGAGACACTGAGGAATCAGGACTGAACCTGAACCCAAACCCAGGATACAGAGGTTTAGTGAATGTGGTGTTGAACGTGTGGAGGTGGATCAGTGTGTCAGAGGAGACTCTGTAGAAGGACAGAGTGCCAGCAGGACAGTCCAGATAGACTGCTACTCTACCAGAGGAGGAGGAGTTAGAGGAGGAGATGACTTTATGGATGTCATTGTGACTGACACAGTAACCGTTACCAGAGCAGTCCAGACTCCAGGACTGATCGTTCCTTCCAAACAAACAGTCTGGACTGTCTCCTCTCCTCTCGATTCCTCTGTAGCTCACTGCTATATCGACTCTTCTTCTCCACTCGACCTCCCAGTAACAGCGACCAGTCAGACCAGTTCTACACAGCAGCTGAGGCCATTCCTGAAACCTGTCTGAATGATAAGGATATGTCTGCTCCTCCTCCACTCCTGACACCTTCCTGTTGTTGTGCGACAGTTTAATGTGTTTGTTCACTGTGTTTGTGTCGATTGTGAGTTCACAGGAATCTGAGAGAACGAGACAGGAAACAGCAATAGTTTGTAATTGAACACAGCTGATGGGTTTATTTGAGATTCCATGAATCAAAGTGAACACTCACATTTCCTCAGACCAGCTTTCAGCCACTGATCTCCAGCAGGTTCAACCCTGGAGGAAGAAGCAGAGTCAGAATGTCACGGTGTGGTTAGGACCCTGAAGCAGTACGACAGACAGAGACCTGACATTTAATAAAGCTGGGTTTAATGTGTTTAAAGCTCCATTTGCCCAATTTATTTGGACAGGCTGACGAGGAATGAATGTTATATTTGATACATTTTCAGATTTACTAAAGTTTCTTCGCAGCCTCACCTTTTCTATAAGTGAGGACTAGAAGTGAGAAGGCTAGCTTCATACAGGGCCGACTGTTTCTGGAGGTCATTAGCCTTGTAATCCGGACCCAGAAGTTATCAATTAATGCCTTTACCAGGTAGGGGCGATAGAGGATGGTGGTGGACCCATCGCGGGGGTGGGGCAACTGGCTGAGGACTTGGAGCCAGTGGCAGAGGTCAAGCTGGAGGTGGACGTCGAGGATTTCAGGATTGAAAATGGGAGTGCATCTGGTTCCAGTGACCAGCTCTTCCATGTGGGGGGAGGAGGGGGACCTGGATGGAGTCTGGGGGGGTGGAAGTAGGTGCTGGTGAGGGAAGTAAAGACTCCTCTTCTCGGAGGGGGGTGAAAGTGTGTGATCAGAGGTGGTCCCTGATGATGAGGTTGGAGACTCCGCCTCTTGTGTAACGGGTGAGGAAGCAGTACGACGGACACTGAGAATCGTCATTACCGGGGAAGAGGCAAGGCGGAGAAGTCCAAACAGACAGGGTCGGCAAAGGGAAACCAGTCGGAGGGTAAACGGTGGAAAGTCTGGCATAATGTGAGAGAAGGGAAGCTGAACTGTGACACTGAATAAGTGAGGCGGTCCATCTCAGTGGGGACAGGGACTCTCAGAACATCAGCTACTGTCTTCACTGTTATCAGACTGAACAAGCAGACTCTTCATACCTGAGAGTATCCGGTCTCCAGTGTGGATCCTCCAGGCCAGCAGACAGCAGCTTCACTCCTGAGTCTCCTGGATGATTGTAGCTCAGGTCCAGCTCTCTCAGATGGGAGGGGTTGGATCTCAGAGTTGAAGCCAGAGAAGAAGAGCCTTCCTCTGTGACCAGACAGCCTGACAGCCTGGAGACAAATACTATTACACTTCAACTATACACAACAATTAAATATTAACACCTTATTAAGTCAATATTACAAATGTCTTAGCAAACAGTGTTCTATTTCTGTGGCGTCCGGACAGAGGTAGAACACTGGAGAAGACGAGCAAACTGAAGCTGCAGAGTCTGGGGGTGTACATTGTATTAAAAAGTTGACTTAACCCCAAGAAAACATCTATTTGTCATCAAAAGAGATCATAAGAAGCAACCAGCTTCACAAGGAACTCTATGTGACACTTCACAGAGTCGTAGAGACTGCTGAGGTTAAAAAGGAGCTCAGTCTCCACAAAACTCTTGAGAAACATGTCTGTCTCTTTCCACTTTCTCCACCGGCTACAGTCTCTACATATGTCTGTCTGCTGTGAACAGGTTGTGTACCGTGAGTTCATCACAGCTTGTGTGATAAAAAACAGCTGCTGCTGATGAGAGCAGTGAGAGTGAATCAGTAGAGCTGAGCGTCTAACAAATGTTTATCAGTTAAACAGAAGATGAATCCTGACCTGAGAATCTTCAGATGACAGTATTGACTCTCCAGTCCAGCAGACAGCAGCTTCACTCCTGAATCTTGCAGGTCGTTGTTATTCAGGTCCAGCTCTCTCAGACTAGAGGACTGGGAGCTGAGGACTGAGGACAGAGCTTCACAGCTTCTCTCTGACAGGTTACAGCCACTCAACCTAAAATATGTAGAGCACATGTGTGAAAACATGTATATCTACATTTGATAAAACGTACAATTATATTTAGGCAGGCATCACTGTTATGAATATAAAGTGGTTAAATGACTGAAGAAAAACGACAGTGAACAGTATGATAGTTCTGGTTTACCATATATAGGTTTATTAAACCTGACCTGAGGGTTTCCAGATGACAGTGTTGACTCTCCAGTCCAGCAGACAGCAGCTTCACTCCTGAATCCTGCAGGTCGTTGTTATTCAGGTCCAGCTCTCTCATACTAGAGGACTGGGCGCTGAGGACTGAGGACAGAGCTTCACAGCTTCTCTCTGAGAGGTTACAGCCACTCAACCTGAAATATGTACAGCACATGTGTGAAAAAATGTATATCTACATTTGATATAATGTACAATTATATTTAGATAAGCAGTACTGTCATATGTTAAAAGTGGTAAACTGACTGAAGAAAAACGACAATACACCACATGAAAGTTCTTGTTGACCATATATAGGTTTATTAACCCTCTGGTGTCGGGGGTCATTTTCTCGATTTTACATCATTTCTTAAATTCACCTTTTTTAAAGTCACTTGCATATGATAGATACCCATGTGTTTTACATCTAAAATTGCAGAACAATCTCAGCTCTCTATAAAATGAGGCACCATTGACATAAGACACAAGTGTAAAGTGATAATATGGCCCTAAAGCTGAAAAAGTAACACTTGATTTTGAAATTCTTCATATCTCTTGTGAAAACATAGCTTTACTCATGTGGTCGAACTGTTTTGGTGCTAGAAATTGTTTTACCAAAGGTCTTAGGTTCACAAAAGCAGTGGAATATATGAATAAAATGGAAGATACAGGTAAATAAAGGTCTAAAACCAAATGTATTATTATATGGTGGAGATGTGCTCTGTGGCTGCCGTTGTGGCCGGCCGGTGGTGGTGATCGGATTGCAGGGAGAGACGGACTGGGAGTCTGCATGTTGTCCACTGGACCCTGGCAGCTGTGACTCCTCTCTGTAAAATGAATTCACTACTAGTCAGTATATAGTGACAATATTTGATTTGCACCGTTCAGTCTAGACACGTAAAACTGACATCCGGCATGAGTTACGTGTTAACGTTGCTAAGCTAAGCTAACGTCAACAAACTAAGTTAGTTACAGTCTTACAAAAACGTCACTGAGATCCAACACTACTAGTGGTACTAAGTTCACTGAAAGAAAGTTAACGGTGTTAGTGACAATATTTGATTTGCATCGTTCAGTCTTAGATACGTAAAACGAAATCCGGCACAAGTTACGTGCTAAAGTTGCTAAGCTAACGTCAACAAACGTTAGTTACGGTCTTAAAAACTCATAATGGAGATCCAACACTACTAGTCGTACTATGTTCACTGAAAGAAAGTTAACGGTGATAGGGACAAAAGTTGATTATGCACCGTTCAGTCTCAGCCACGCAAGACAACATCCAACACTGCAGGAGCTATCTCATCGTTAGCTACCATTAGCTACGTCCCGCTGGCTACAGGTCACGTTACTAACATAAATATGCTATTGTAAAGTTCAGTAAATACACTTACCCATCCCAAATGGATCCCTTTTATTGGCGTTGTCCTCTTCATCGAATCATCATGGCGCTGAAGCTCCGCCATCCATTCCAAAATAGCTTTGCTCAGGGTGAACTCTTAGCTGGGCCTCTTCTCTTCTGACTCCCAGTGAAGATCTGGATGCGTCATCCGACATGTTTAGATGCATAGATCTCGCTGTAAATCTCGTAGGATCTCGCGGGAAGAAGGTAGCGGAAGCGGAAATTCTAAAGAATCTTTGAGATTTTTTTTTTTTTTTGTGCAGAATTATCGCAATGAAATGAATATTTTCAAAACGTCAGTATCATATAGCGCGGATCCGCGCTTGCAGATTCCTAAGGGTTAAACCTGACCTGAGTGTTTCCAGATGACAGTGTGGATCCTCCAGTTCAGCAGACAGCAGCTTCACTCCTGAGTCTCCTGGATGATTGTAGCTCAGGTCCAGCTCTCTCAGATGGGAGGGGTTGGATCTCAGAGCTGAAGCCAGAGAAGAAGAGCCTTCCACTGTGACCAGACAGCCTGACAGCCTGGAAACACACACTATTATACTTCAACTATACACAACAATTAAACATTAACACCTTATTAAGTTAATATTACAAATGTCTTAGCAAACAGTGTTCTATTTCTGTGGCGTCCGGCCAGAGATAGAACACTGGAGAAGAAGAGCAAACTGGAGCTGCAGAGTCTGGGGGTGTATATTGTATTAAAAAGTTGACTTAACCCTAAGAAAAGATCTATTTGTCATCAAGAGAGATCATAAGAAGCAACCAGCTTCACGAGGAACTCTATGTGACACTTCACAGAGTCGTAGAGACTGCTGAGGTTAAAAAGGAGCTCAATCTCCACAAAACTCTTGAGAAACATGTCTGTCTCTTTCCACTTTCTCCACCAGCTACAGTCTCTACATGTGTCTGTCTGCTTTTTGCTGTGAGCAGGTCGTGTACCGTAAGTTCATCACAGCTTGTGTGATAAAAACAGCTGCTGCTGCTGATGAGAGCAGTGAGAGTGAATCAGTAGAGCTGAGCGTCTAACAACTACACAATGAGCTGGAAGGTGATGGGTCTCTCTTGTAATAGACATTACATTGTATACCAAGCAACATTTAAATGGTTATCAGTTAAACAGAAGATGAATCCTGACCTGAGAATCTCCAGATGACAGTATTCACTCCCCAGTCCATTAGACAGCAGCTTCACTCCTGAATCCTGCAGGTTGTTGTTATTCAGGTCCAACTCTCTTAGACTAGAGGACTGGGAGCTGAGGACTGATGACAGAGCTTCACAGCTTCTCTCTGAGAGGTTACAGCCACTCAACCTAAAATATGTACAGCAGATGTGTGAACACATTTATATCTACATTTGATATAACGTACAATTATTTTTAGGTGGGCAGTACTGTTATTCAGATTCAAGTTTATTGTCATTGCACATAGTACAAGTACTGTGACAACGAAATGTAGTTTACATCTATCCAGAGTGCAAAAGAAGCAGATAATATAAACAGTATAGACAGTATAAACATTCTATATATATATATATATATATATATATATATATATATATATATATATATATATATATATACACACACACACATATACATATATATGGGAGGTGTCTGTTGATTGGTGATGGGGGGCTGTCACCGTGGTGCAGAGTTAAGGGTGTTGACAGCCGAGTGGAAGAAACTGTTCCTGAGCCTGCTGGTCCTGGAACGGAGGTTTCTATAGCGCCTCTCAGAGGGGAGGAGGACAAAAAGTCCATGGCTGGGGTGAGTGGGGTCCCTGACGATGCTGTGCGCTCTCCGCAGGCAGCGTTTGAGGTGGATAGACTCAATTGCAGGGAGTGGAGTACTGGTGATGCGTTGGGCGGTTTTCACCACCCTCTGCAGAGCTTTCCGGTCTGAGGCAGAGCAGTTGCCATACGAAAATGTGATGCAGTTAGTAAGGATGCTCTCGATGGTGCAGAGGTAGAAGTTCACCAGGATCAGAGGAAACATGTGGATCTTCTTCAGTCTCCTCAGGAAGAAGAGATGCTGGTGTGCCTTCTTGACCAGGGTTGAGGTGTTGAGGGTCCAAGAGAGGCCCTCTGAGATGTGGACACCCAGGAACCTGAAGCTGGAGACACGCTCAACCTCAGTTCCATTGATATGGATGGGGGAGTGTGTGCAGCGCTATGTCTTCCTGAAGTCCACAATGAGCTCTTTGGTGTTCTTGGTGTTGAGGGTCAGGTTGTTATTGGCGCACCACACCGCCAGGTGCCGGACCTCCTCCCTGTAGGCCGACTCATCGTTGCTGTTGATGAGGCCCACCACCGTTGTGTCGTCTGCAAACTTGATGATGGTATTGGAACCATGTACAGGCGTGCAGTCATAGGTGAACAGGGAGTAGAGGAGAGGACTCAGCACACAGCCCTGTGGAACGCCACTGTTCAGGGTGAGGGTCGAGGAGGTGAGATTGCCTAACCTAACATACTGGGGTCAGTTGGTTAGGAAATCCAGTATCCAGCTGCAGAGGGAGGTGACGATGCCAAGCTCACCTAGTTTGGTATTTGGTATATAAAAGCGGTAAAACTGACTGAAGAAAAATGACAATATACCACATGAGAGTTCTGGTTGACCATATATAGGTTTATTAAACCTGACCTGAGGGTTTCCAGTGTACACTGTGAACTATCCAGTCCAGCAGACAGCAGCTTCACTCCTGAATCCTGCAGGATGTTGTTATTCAGGTCCAGCTCTCTCAGACTAGAGGACTGGGAGCTGAGGACTGAGGACAGAGCTTCACAGATTCTCTCTGAGAGGTTACAGCCACTCAACCTGAAGGGGAGTTAGTGATGAAGACAACAAAGACATTACTGTTTTTTTTTTCTTCAATGTAAAATTTACAGTATAAATTGAACAATCGAGGATTAGAGTCTCAGGTGCCGAGAGGATTTTAGCCTGTTATTGTTTCTATTACTGGAATGTAACAACAATTAATGGATCTCAATCCCAAATCAATTTTAGTCTTAAATGAACAACAAAGTGACATTTGTTTATTTCATATCTGCATTAATGTGTTGAGTTGCAATGAAACTGTAGAAACAATTTGCATCTTTTACGATTGTTCAACTAATCAACTAGTTCACTAAATCTCTCAACAGAAGACTTTCATTAGTGGAGAACTACTCTACTCGTGTGATGAAGCGATTACCTGCAGGTATCTGGTACTTACAGAGCTTTGTTGGAGGCTTTGACCACTGGCAGCAGCCTCAGAAGAGCCTCCTCTGAAGCAGAGTATTTCTTCAGGTCAAACACCTCCAGATCTTCTCCTGATGACAGTAAGATGAAGACCAGAGCTGACCACTGAGCAGGAGACAGTTCATTTGTGGAGAAACGTCCTGAACTTAGGGACTGTTGGATCTCCTCCACTAGAGAACCATCATTCAGTTCATTCAGACAGTGGAACAGATTAATGCTTTTCTCTGGAGAAACATTCCCACTGATCTTCTCCTTGATGTGCCTGACTGTTCTCTGATTGGTCTGTGAGCTACTTCTCTTTTTCAGTAGGCTTTGTAGATGATTCTGACTGGTCTCTAGTGAAAGACCCAGGAGGAATCGGAGGAACAGGTCCAGGTGTCCGTTTGGACTCTTCAAGGCCTCGTCAATAGCAAACCTGTGGACCTCTGTCGTAGACGTTGTTCTGAAAAACATTCGCACTTTGTCGACAAAGGTTGGCCCTGACTCCAACATCACATTCTTGTTTCTGTTAACGAGTTTCATTCTTACGTAGAACGCTGCCAGAAACTCCTGAACAATCAGATGGACAAAGCTAAACATCTTGTCTTCATTCTTCTTCCCATGTTCCTCTTTGAAGATCTCTGTGAACACGCCTGAGCACACTGAGGCTTCACTGACATCAATGCCACTCTCTTTGAGATCTTTCTCATAGAAGATCAGGTTGCCCTCTTCCAGCTGGTGAAAAGACAGTTTTGCTAATGACTTAATGTACCGATTGAACTTCTTTTGGTCATACTTCTTCTCTTTTGTCTGATGGATCTGAAACACCAGGAATTTTGCATACATCTCAGTCAGGGTCTTGGGTAGCTCTCCTCCCTCTCTGGTCTTCAACACACCCTTCAGAACTGTAGCAGTGATCCAGCAGAAGACTGGGATGTGGCACATGATGTGGAGGCTTCGTGAGGTCTTGATGTGGGAGATGATTCTTCTGGACTGCTCCTCGTCTCTGAACCTCTTCCTGAAGTACTCCTCCTTCTGTGGGTCAGTGAACCCTCTGACCTCCGTCATCATGCCAACAAAATCCAGATTGATCTGATTGGCTGCTGCAGGTCTTGTGGTTATCCAGAGGCGAGCAGAGGGAAGCAGTTTCCCTCTGATGAGGTTCGTCAGCAGCACATCCACTGGGATCGACTTGGTCACATCAAAGGTAACAGCCGGGTTTTCACTGGTAGAGCAGTCCAGACGAAGGCGGCTCTCATCCAGTCCATCCAAAACAAACAGAAGTTTGAAGTCACTCTTGTCGTAGTTGGTGTTTGGTGATGACTGCAGAGTTGTGAAGATTTCATTAAGAGCTTCTCTATTGATGTCTTTGGTCTCCTCGATACATTTATGAATGAGCTCTGCCAAACACAACTTTTCTCCCTTCCATAAATTCAGCTGGCGGAAGGTGAAGGTGAAAATGAGATGCACATCTTGATTGGTTTGTTTTTCAGCCCAGTCCCACACAAACTTGCGCACAAGAAATGTTTTTCCAATTCCTGCGATTCCATTGGTCAGTACTGTTCTTATGGGTCTGTATCCTCCAGACGGGGGTTTGAACATGTCGCTGGGTTGAATTGGTTTCTCTTCATCTGCTGGCTTCACCCTCATCGCCTCAATCTGCCGGACTTCATGCTGAGTGTTGATGTGTATGTCAGCCCCTGCTGTGATGTACAGCTCTGTGTAGATAGCATCCAGACGTTGCTCATCCTTCTTCTCCAGCCACGCCTCTTGTGCACACATGAACTTATCCTGAAAGTATGATTGAAGCGTTTGTTGGTGAGATGAGATGGGTACTCCTAGAACCATCACGTCTGTATGGAACACAAATATGAAGAAAAAAAACATTATCAGGTTGTGTGTCTACAGTTGCAGGAGCAGAACACAAAAGGTATTTTGCTGAAGGTGTCAGGTGGTGGTTTAAGGGAGGACCCAAACGCTGACAACCGCATAAAGAATATCAACAGACAATCACAGGGGCAGGAAGTGCAGGGACAGCGAAGACACATGAAACAAGGACTTCAAACTAAAACAGGAAAGAAGAAAACATCCACATCATGACAGAAGGACTGTCTTCCACAGATGAATGAAAAACTTGTCTCTGCCTTTCGTCTGGTCTGATTAGAAGAGGAGACATTCATTCAACTGTGGATGGATTAGATGGAGAAATCTGGTTGTTATTGGTCGGGAAAGTTAAAGGAAAAGAACTAGTAACAATAACACCCAAAAGTAGTTTTAGACCATTTCAACGTCAATACCCTATTAAACCAGAAGCAGCGCAAGGAATGAAACCAATATTTGAAGCATTACTAAAACTAGGCATAGTTAGAGAGTTCAAACTGTCAGGAAGTCATGGAGGCCCTCCCGCCTGAAAATTGAGCCTCAGTAATCAAGGACCAGATCTGAGCGGATGAACCGCATCCATACAACGAAGCTTAGGTCTTTTCTGGTAGATCACAACCAACATGTTTACCTGCTCTGTGTCCACCACCATCAAACATTCACCTCTCAACTGTCTACAGTGTTTTTGACCCCTCAGGATCAAAACCACTTCAACCAGTACACAGAGGCTATTTCTTAAAACATTGACCACACTTTTGTCTCTCAGGGCTTCCATACAAACCAGAGAGCAGCTTTACCTTTGCTCTGACAGGTGGATGCTCCTCTGTTCTCTGAAGTCTCTCCAGCATCAGCATCGCCTGTGTGAGAGAAGTTACAGTATGTTTTATTCTATCAATATTACTTAATACCTATTTCTTATCTTCAAGTTAACCAGTGATTGGTAATTAGTTTATTTTTATTTTTTTTCAGGTTTAAACCTTGTTTCTGTGTTATGTACTGTAGGTTGCATCATTTAGTCTGGGATACATGATTAGTTGGTGTAATCGCTGTGGGGCATTGTCAACACAGCTGTAACTCCACAAACTATTCTATATTTCTTTGTATAATTATTGTTTCATTCAATTATTACACATGGTTCTAAAAGAGGGTGTAAATGTTATTATTTAAACTACAAAATAAGTCACAAAGGGCCCTCCCGCCTGAAGATTGCACCTCAGTAATCAATATCTAGAGCTGAACGAAGAACCCACATCCAAACAGATAGGCCTGCTCTGGGAGATCACAGCCACAACACATTTACCTCCTCTGTGTCCACCACCATCAAACATTCACTCGACATGGAGTCCTCTCAACTGTCTACAGTGTTTTTGACCCCTCAGGATCAAAAGCAACCAGTACAAGTGTGTCCATGAGTGCATCACATGTTGGGACTGAGCTTCCTACTGTAGCTGCAGAGGGTGGTGAAAACTGCCCAACGCATCACCGGTACTCCACTCCCTGCCATTGAGACCATCCAACTCAAGCGCTGTTCGCGGCGAGCGCACAGCATCGTCAGGGACACCACTCACCCCAGCCATAGACTGTTTGCGCTCCTACCCTCTGAGAGGCGAAACCTCCGTTCCAGGACCAGCAGGCTCAGGAACAGTTTCTTCCACTCAGCTGTCGACACCCTTAACTTGGCACCACGGTGACAGCACCCCATCACCACCATATATATATATATATATATATATATATATATATATATATATATATATATATATATATATATATATATACACACACACACACACACATTGAAACATTGATCCAAGCATGTGTTACTTCAAGACTGGATTACTGTAACTCTTTATTATCAGGCTGCTCCGGTAAGTCCCTTGGGTCTCTCCAGTTGATCCAGAATGCTGCAGCTCGTGTACTAACGAGGACGCGGAAGAGAGATCACATTACTCCTGTACTAGCTGCTCTCCATTGGCTTCCTGTAAGATCGAGAATCATATTTAAAATCCTTCTCCTCACCTATAAAGCCTTAGCTGGTGATGCACCATCATATCTTAAAGAGCTCATAGTGCCATATTACCCCACTAGAGCGTTACGCTCACTGAATGCAGGGTTACCTGTGGTTCCCAGAATCTTAAAAAGTAGGTTGGGGTCTAGAGCTTTCAGTTATCGGGCTCCTCTTCTGTGGAATCAGCTTCCACTTTCAGTCCGAGGGGCAGACACAGTCACCTCATTTAAGAGTAGACTTAAGACTTTCCTCTTTGATAGCGCTTATACTTAGGGCTGTTTCAGGCTTATAGTTAGGGCTGGCTCAGGCTTATAGTTAGGGCTGGCTCAGGTTTGCCCTGGTCCAGCCCCTAGATATGCTGCTATAGGCCTAGGCTGCTGGGGGACATCTTAGGATACACTGAGCTCCTCCTCTCTTCCGCTCCTCCTCTCCTCTTCTTTCTCTTCTTCTGGATAAATTATTGTCTCTTCAATGCACATTACTAACTCTACTTTCCTTTTCCATAGATTCATGGCTGATGATGCCCCTCCCTCCTCTCTACCTCCTTCTGCTTCATGGATCGTGGTTATCTGGATCATGGATGTGATGGGAAAATATCTATATACTGTATTTTTAATACATTTCTGTATGTACATGAGGTTTTAATACTAATGTGTGTTCAGATTAATGATTAACGTGCAAGTAAGACGTGGAGAGACTGATAACATAGGTTTAGAAGCTACTCAAATAAGCCAGCTGATAAGAACTCTAAGGTGCTGATTACCTGGTTAAAGAACCTTCAAAAAGGTACACATCACGCAGAAGGAATTGACAAATATGGTGACATAAGACACACAGTCATGTTTTGATCATATGGACTGATTCATGTGGGAGACAGTGGATTGGTTGAACATATGGTTTTGATCAAGCCAAAGTACAAGCCACGTGGAAGATCTTCAATGTATGTGTTGACGTGGAACACACAGTTCAATGTATATCACATGTCCGGTCTAGTGGGAACCAATTAGAGATGAGATGGATCGGAAGGGATGGTCATTTGAAATTGTATATAACTGACTGTTGGAACAATGATATTTTGTGAAAACCCTGACAGACATTGATGATTCATGGCTGTTGAGATTTCTCCCTGCTTGCGCAAGCATGAATAAACGAACGGAGGCACTTTGTTTTGACTAGAGAAACTCTGCTTGTTTGTTTTTGATATTTGATTGGAGCCTTTTAACTCTCCTCTAGAAACATAGAATTATTTCCACTACATGGACCGTGCCTACTACTCATTACATGAATAATTTGTATCATATTCATTGAATGTGCTGTAACTCCATTACGTTATTCATTCTGGTCACATGACATCTATTGCTTCTGTCCATCCGGGGAGAGGGATCCTCCTCTGTTGCTCTCCCTCAGGTTTCTTCCCTTTTTTCCCTGTGAAAGGTTTTTTACTATCTTTATTTGGGGGATTCTTTTCTGATCCAGTGTGAGGTCCCGGGACAGGGATGTTATGTGTACAGATTGTAAAGCCCTCCGAGGCAAACTTGTATCTGTGATGTTGGGCTGTATAAAATAAACTGAATTGAAAAAATTCTGCCCGCGAGATCGTGCGCGATTCAAAGTGAGAACAGAGCATCTAAACATGCAAAAAGCTTCACTGAGTCAGAGGAAAGAGAGAGCACCTGGGAGTTTAGCCTGAGCGAAGCTATTCTTTGAGAGGACGACGGAGCTTCAGGGCCTGAAGGATTCGATTCCTGCGATGAAGAGGACAACGCCAATAAAAGGGATCCATTTGAAGATGGGTAAGTGTATTTACTGAACTTTGCAATAGCATATTTACGTTAGTAACTGGACCTGTAGCCAGCTAGCGCTGCTGCTAACAGGGAGGTAGCTAACGGTAGCTAACGAGGAGATAGCTGGCTACAGCGTGTCTGTAAGGCTGCTTACATCAAATATTGTCACTATCCCCGTTAACTTTCAGTGAACTTAGTACGCCTAGTAGTGTTGGATCTCCGCTACGTGTTTGTAAGACTGTAATTATCGATAGTTTGACGTTAGCTTAGCAACAATAGCAAGTAGCTCAAAAGTCTGTGTTGGATGTCGTCTTAGGTGTCTGTAATACTGAAAAACGGCACAGCACGTAATCGTTACTACCGTAGCCCTTATTAGTTTGTTTATGTTGGCAACGTTAGTTGCTCGATCTCTGTTACGTGTTTGGAAAACGGCACGGTACGTAATCGTTACTACCGTAGTGTTTACGTTACATTAGCATTTTTAGCTCGTGCCATGGGCATAGCTGGATCTCTGTTAGCTTAGCAACGTTAGCAGGTAGCTCATGCAGTGTCTTGAGCATAGTCAGTGTTGGATCTCCGTTAGGTGTCGGTGTGTAATCGTTACTTTCTTTCAGTGAACTTATACTGTATATAGTACACACATACATACAGAGTACATAGTACACACATACATACAGAGTACATATGTTGTTCTTAATCTGAAAACTGTTCTGTTTTGAGGTTGCAGGTCATCCAGGTTTGGATGTCTTTAAGACACGCTTGAAGTTTACCGACCTAGTGGATTTCATCTGGCTTGATCGACAGATATAGTTGAGTATCATCGGCAGTGAAAGTTTATGGAGTGTTTTCTGATAATATTGCCTAAAGGAAGCATATATAAGAGTGCCAGATGGAAACCTAAGATTCTTGTGATTCCAGCTGTGCGCTCCGTTTCAGATCAGACCACCACAGCAGCTACAGTCAACACTTTTGTCAGACAACAACAAACAAACAAACGATAGCAAAAGCCAGGCAACTCGCCGATGACGCCTCATATTGATCCATAAATCCATAACATTCCAACAACAACGGCGTTGTTACGTCGTAAAGGTCCAATAAAAAAAAAATCCCATAAAAGATTTAGTCCAAAACACGTGATTACATCCATAAATATCCACGAACTGGTGTTGCATCATTTCATATCAGCTGGAAGATATGAAACAATATCTTTTTGTTTTTAGAAGCAAAGCAAGTTTGCATGAGAGCACAGAGGAAAATGGGGCATCAAAAAAAGGCTTCAGCTTGATGAGAACAGACTTCTCCTGACAGAGCCTCAGTTTGGCATTGAATTAGCACGAAAATGCATTTATACTTCATGTTCTCTGTGTCAGCAATACTGGTAGTAAATATAAATAGTACCTCTATAAGTTTGCAAGACCATAAGCCTTTTTAATATATATATATATATATATATATATATATATATATATATATATATATATATATATATATATATATATATGTGTGTGCAAATTGACATGGCCATTAAAGCAAATTGACATGGCCATTAAAGCTGATTCTGATATCATAAATATTGTCAGTCTTAAAATGGAAAAACGCCTAGACATTTCATTAGAAAAACATGTGTAACAAATATACATTTTCTGTGATATTGTTATTTGCTTTTTACTTAGACTAGATAAGGCTTCAGGCTATTGTCCTATTGTGTTTTCCAGTTCATAAGTCCCATTTATAGTCATCTACAGGCATCTATTTGCAAAGAAATGTTCAGGCGGAAATAAAAACCTTATACTTTAGTGTGTTCAAACTTATATAACTCAGTGTCAGCAGCACTTAAAGTGATTCTGACATTGAGGGAAAAAGCTTCAGAGTGTTACCTTTCAAAAGAGACCAAGACCATGCATTTACTCCAAATAGTTCAAGTACAGCTTGCAATTTACTTTGGGTATACCTGGATAGGCGTTTTTCGGCAAATTTTACAGGAACGCTAAGAGGTTAAAAGGTGAATTTAAGAAAGTATGTAAAATCAAGAAAATGACCTCAGTTTCCAGAGGGTTAACTCCTAAGCCCAATACATAAACTCTCCGCCAATAACGTGCAGGATGCTAAAAGTATTTCGTCTCATTGCGTAACTCAGCCAGCTATTTCTACGAAAAAGAATGCTCCACGAAATTATTCCGTATGTTATCCACGTAATCATGAACGAGGAAGTATAAAGACCACAGAAGCCCTTACAGGGTGACGGGTGGATGGGTCCAACCAACAGCCATCTTTGACCAGCAATGTTTGTTACGAGAAGTAAGCGTTGATTTATTTGTCACGTAATCTGTGTACTTTACTGTACTTTGTGTACCTAAAGAAGTATTTCACCACCTGTTCCTTCTGAAAACCCTTTTTGTAAGGTATCGTTGTATGAGGATACGTTGATCACAATACTCACATTAATATCTCAGTGTCTCAAACCAAGGAGTAAATAAAAGATGAGTAAATCAGGTAGCGTGAGCACCCTCTGACCAACAACAATGATACATCACCTGACACTTTTCTCATAATTAAGAGATCAGACCTCCATTGATTTCCTTTGGTGAAGACAATGAGCTTCTGTACAGAGACCCTGTTCCATTACAAGCATTGTGTTGCACTATTTTCATGAAAATACAAATGACTGACCTTCTGGTCTTGAGATGGTGTCTGGTAGTCTCTGCACCAGATCATTCCTGGGTATCTCCTTTAAAACCTTTCTGGTCACCTCCAGAGCTCCATGAAGTTCAAAGGTCTTCACCATCAGCTTCACAATGTCCTCACTATCTTCTGCTTCCTCCAGAGTGGACTCTTTGAGAGCTTGGTAAGGTTTCATGAAGTCAGGCTCGTTCAGATGGAATTTAAATCTCTTAAATTCATTTTTTTTTAAATGATCTAGAATCTTCAAAAGGTCCTCTGACGTCATCGTGGCTCCCGGGTAAAATCTGGCTGTTTTGTCACCTGGAGGAAAAACTGAAACACAAGGAGCTCTGATTGGCCGATCAGTGTAATTTGGCCAGCAAGAGCTCCTGCTCTATGGGATGGACTTATGTAATGTTGAAGTGGCACACTGTTTAGACTTCTTTCAATTCATTCAAATCAAGAGAGATGTTTGAGTGAAAGCACCATTTGGAATGGAAGTGTAATGTCCTTGTTTCACCGAAATAACGTGACTAGAACATTTGATTGGCGTTAAAGGAAGTGTAGTAAGCTGGTTTAAGGTGGGCTAACTTTAGTAACTAACGACAGAGCTTCCATAGTGCGGCGCCAATGACAACCGTGGCAAGAACCTCTCATTACACAAAAAGTGAAGAACATTTAGAAAAAAAAAACTCCTCGACGACAGGAAAGCCTACCTCAGGGAGAAAAGGATATGTTTCAGGTACTGTTCTTCATTCTCTCATCTCAAAGACTGCAAGTCCTCTGTCTCTTGTGTGCAATGCTGCTGTAATCCTGCAATTTCCCCACTGCGGGACTAATAAAGGATTATCTTATCTTAAGGTGAAACAAACACAGGACTTTCAACCAGGAGACTGGTATTCAAGACCAGTGTTCATGTCCCAAAGTTGTTGAAGTTACATCGTGGTCTTTAGTGACCTGTTTATGTATTTTACTTAGTTTATGTACTGTTTTAAAGCCCAACTATGATGTTTTCCTAAACCTGACTATTCTTTTGTTTCCTGAATCTAATGTTACATTGATTTCCGCTGTGGCCGATTAGGATATAAAGAAGCAGGTGGTCTGCAGAGACGAACCTCTGGACCTGCGTTCATTGGGCTCTGTGAGCCAGAGCAAAGGTTACGATATTGTAACCCTAGTTCTACAACCACAGGCTGAGGCTTCTACCAAAGGGTAGTAGTCTGCATGTATTCAGGTTTACGCTTCCTGATTGAACAGCTATGCTACTCACCTGTTAGTCACATCCAGAGGAGGTCCAAGAGACTTTCTACCTTCGTCTGCAGGCACTGACGGACGCAGCCATCACGTCCTCACGCCTTCAAATCCACATCCAGACTTGTTAGTATGATGTGAGAGCTTCAGTGCTGCCAGCACACAACCAGTACACAACCAGTTACAACATGTCTGTCAGTCTGATAGGAGGGCTTCAGTGCTGTAGTGCTGCCAGCACACAACCAGCACACAACCAGTTACAACATGTCTGTCAGTCTGATAGGAGGGTTTCAGCGCTGTAGTGCTGCCAGTAAACCAGTTACAACATGACGTCATTTCAAAATGTCCAAAGTAATGTGTGTGTGTGTAGAGTTGTTGCTGTTAGCATCTTATTGTGCTGTTTCTTGAGTGAACACAGAGCAGAGTCTGTATGAGGAGACCAGAGTGCAGGTTCACCTTTCTACCAGTAGATGGCAGTATACGTGCATGTAAACCATACATTTAGTTAAATTTCACTGTGTCTTTGATAATTAACTATGATACAGATGTATTTAATGCTGATTATTTCCTCTGATATTTAATGGTCATGGTTAATTTAAAGCATAGGTGTATACATCATGTATTTACACATTTGTGTCATTTTAGAACCAAACATTCCTCCATGGAAGAGTGAGCATGTGTTCATCACGAGGCAATAAATAATGACGATTAAAAAATAAAAGAGACAGTTGGTTTATTCTTATTAAACACGCATATCATTTACCTACCTCGTTGATTGATTGGTCACTTAAATCCTGCATTGAAGGTACAGAAGCGGTCAAAGGGCCAAGATGAGAAGATATCATGTTGGTCAAATGCTGTGGTCCAAATGGTATGCAGAAGCCTGCTTTAAAACTGTTGGGGTCTCCAAACTACTTAACCATAATATTCTCTTCTTTTTTCCCCCTAACATGCAAGATTTCTCCAGAGCAGTTGGGGGCAACACCCCTCGCTCTTTAACACCCGGAGTGGAATTTGATGTGGTGCTTATTTAGCTTCCAAGTCAATGAAGTAGTAAAGGAAAAGCTAAGTGTGGTAGTGTAACACATGCACTGCAAAACACATTTGTATAAGAGTAACCACAAATATGAACCATACCTGATGTGATTGATCTTGCTTTGAACAATACATTCATGAATAACGCAGCAGTTGAGCAGTTGAGCCGGACAAAGCAGATTTGCATAATCTTTTTCAGAATCAGTCCTCCAGTCAGTCAGAGCTTTGTGTGTTATAACAATAGGACTCTAAAGTAAATGTAGTGTGGCAAGTTATAGTCAAATAATAAACTGTTCAAAAACATTTATTAATGTTGGAACATATAAAACAAAGAACTCACATATACCAAGAAAAAAAACAACACAAAAACTGATAACCTAACTACAGATGGTGTCCCTCAAGATGTCAATGACCTCACCCCTACAGTTTGAGAACCACTGCATTAATGTGTATTCAGCATGGGTTATCATTACGTCATCCGACTGATTCACGACTTTTTTGTGAAACACTAGCCTTGCTAGAATGTTAGCAACTATGAGTGTAGAGGTCTCTGTGATCTGTGTATTTACATTTCACTCTTCAGAGCATAGCGCTAAACACTGTGCTTGTTACCCTGTTGCTCCGCCTCTTTCTTTGCATCAGCTCTCTGTAGGAGCTGTCCCGCATTCTGCCTCCAAAACCCCAGACCTAAAAGAAAAAATGATGGCGTTAAGATTTCAATTGAAAATGTATTACTTTGTAAATGATTCGATTATACGGCATCATAAATAATGTTATAGAATGAAAAGTCAAATGAATCCAAGTAATTAGCTAATTAGACAAGAATCGGACAATAATTGACATACAAGATACACTTAAGTAGGAATGAAGTTTTTACAATAACATACCAGTAGAAAAGTAGAGGGAGAAGAGCAGTGGGGAGAGCACACATCCCTGGGGGGCGCCAGTGCTTATGGTCCGGGTGCTGGATGTGATTTTCCCCAGCCTCTACCTTCAGTTCATTCATGTTGCCGTTGTGCTCCCCTCCACCTCCACCCAGATAATTGTTTATTAATAAACAATTATCTTTTCTTCATCTGACTTGTCTCTCCTGTTTGAACTGTCAGCCTCTCCCAGGGGAGGATCTCTCTTACCTTTACGAGACTACAAAGGCACCCTGAGATGAGAAAGACTGGACTTTGGTCGGAATGTACAAAACAGACCGGGAACTGGTATTTGTTGTAGTTTCTATTGTGTTTTTAAGTTGTCCACTGGGACTCAAGGATGAACCGATTCATTAAAGTCAAAGGTCGTCTTTGGCCATTACTCAAGAAATAATATGCTAATTATGACAATTTGGATTACTGGTGTGGAGGCCGACGAGTGTGAAGCTTAACACAATGGAATCAACTGCGTGTGCAGATTTACAAATTAAAAACAAAGCATGGCAAAGTATTATTTCTTTCCTCACGAACCTTTAAAATAACCAAGTTGTGAATCCTGACGAGGATTTATAGCTTTTACTTTATAATGCCATAAAAACCACTATGCGGCTGCAGTAATACTGTATATATATATATTTTATATATAAATAAAATCTATATGAATTGTATACAAAAAATCTATATATATATATAAATATATAATAAAAAAATCTATATGAAAATTATATATATATATAAATATAAATAAATAATAATGAAAAAAATCTATAAATATTTTTTAAAATCTACATATAAAAAAAATATAAATATAAATAAATAATAATAAAAAATATATATAAAAAAATTATAAATATAAATAAATAATAAAAAAAAAATATAAATATTAAAAAAATATATATAAATATAAATTAAATTTAAAAAAATATCAATATTAAAATATATATATATAAATATACATTAAAAAATATGTATATATAAATAAAAAAAAATATATATAAATATAATTAAAAAATATATATAAAATAAAATATATATAAATATAATTAAAAAAAGTCTTTACTTACATTATACGAACCAGGCTTTGTGATCCTTGTGGCTTGCCGTACGTCGGCACGTCTTGATGTCTTCAGCCTGAAAACAATTTAAAAACTTCTATTTCTTCATCGACAAACGCCGGAGTGGAAAAGAAAGAAAAAAACTTCACAGCTCCACATGGACTTCAGTTCATAATTCTTCTTATTAAAACTGTTTTTATTAATTTATTCTCTATTAAAATAAAATCAGAAGAAACTCAGAACACAGCAGAAGAAGCGAAAATAAACAATAGATTATGGAATGTACTTCAGTAAAGAAAATAAAAGCTCCAGCTGGTCCAACATGGGGGGGGCTTTATTACAACCAGTCAAATAAAGCACCGCTTTTATATATTCATAAATATATAAAGATATTTAATTATATATTTATATAGTTTTCATATACACCTTCAGGCAATGACTAGAGAGGATTCTTTACAGAATCAAGTTTCTTGTGGTTCTCTTAATTTACAGGTAAACTTAGTTTCTGGATATTTAAACCACAGAAGAAGTCAAGGCAACTTTCTTTTGCCTTGTTCATTAAGTACAAAACTGGCACAGAGGACGACCATTTTTATACACAGTAAAAATGCAATAAAATTAAATTACATACAGAGGAGACGAAAGTTCCGTAAACCTTTCCCCCGTTACAGCAAACCTCAAACAAATAAAATCACTTTCCAAAACAAATTCAAATCAGTATAAAACACACTAAGGAAACAAAAAACAACTCATCTTTTTTTTTTTTGCCCTTTGAAAAAAAAAAAAAAAAAAAATGTGCTATAGCTTGTACGACTTCTGTTTTTCTTCTTTATTTGTCGTCTGTGGGAGGAGTCAAAGTTTTATAGAGCGAAACAACACGGCGAGCGCCACTGAAGCTGAAAAACCGACCGGCTGAACATCAGCAGAAGGCAACGACCAGCGGCACACAAACAGCAGAAGAAGAAGAAACCGAAAAACGGGGAAACTGTGTTTCTCCCCTCTGAGCAGGATCTCCATTTCCAAAGAGAAAAAGAAAAGAAAAAGAAAAAAAATCATAAGTTTTTGTTAAAGATCTCATGGCGGCTGTGAGTTGATGATGTCATGAAGAGGGCGGGCCCTTAACGGACAGTTTGGTAACTATGGCGATGGTGGCTTCCACCGTCCTGTACAGCATGTCCAGCATGTCAGGGAGGGGGGCGGCGCTCGGGAGCGCCTGAGAGGAAGAGGAGGAGGAGGAGGAGGCGTGGCCACTGCAGCCCTCTGGCCCCTCCCCCACCAGCCCAACAGCCGACGGGAAGGCAGCGTCCTCCGAGAGGGGCGGGGCCGAGCCGCTGGTCTTAGAGCCCGCCTCCTTCTCGTCCTTCGCCTCCTCCGACGGGGCGGTGGTCGCCTCGCCCCTCCTCCCCTCCCGCTGCTCCGCCTCCTCCTCCTCCACGTGTCTCGGTGGCGGCGGCGGCGGCTCAGGCTCCTCCCCCTGCGCGAAGCTCCCCTCCCCCGCCTCCTGCAGCAGGGAGGAGGAGGAGGAGAACGAGGAGGAGGACGACGACGACGCCTCCATCTTCTCCTCCTTGGGGGAGGAGTCCATGTTTCCGGAGGAGGAGGCGGGCGCCGGGTCGGGGGAGGGCGGGTCCTGCTCGGTGCCCGGGTCGATCAGCGAGGACGAGTCCCGCGTCTCCGTGTCCGAGTTGCTGGCGGGCGTCAGCGCCTCCTGGTGGTCGGGCTTCGGCTCGCCGCCGGGCGGCAGCGCCGAGGAGGACGAGGACGAGGAGGAAGAGGTGGAGGCCACGCAGAGCTGCTGCGGCGCCGGCGCGTCGCCGGCTCGGTCGTCGTCGCTGCTCACCCGCCGCCGCTTCACCGGGGTCGCCCCTTCATCCTCAGCTGAGAGACACACACAGACACACAAAACATGCAGGTTTTTAAATATAACGGCGGTTACTGACATATTTGCGACGGCCACATCACTGAAAAACCTCAAGTTCAATTTATTTAATGTTTTCTTACAGAGGAATGTCATTTTCTTGCCGTGTTTTCCGTTGGTCGTAGTAACTGTTCAGCTTTGAGTGAACTGGCCCTTTAAGTGTTTATTTTTTATTTTTGTATTAACGGTGCACAAAGATTAAAACTAAAAAGGTGATTTCTAATAAAACATTGTTGGTGGATGAGCGAGGGTCCAACAGGATGAAAAAAGAAACCGTGAAGCATGAAATCCAAAGTTTAAAATCAAACTGAAGACTGAATTCTGTTTAAACCGACATGAAATACTGTAAACATCTGGATTGACGGGTTAAATATGGAGAGTTCACGCGCAGAACCCATCTATCAACACAGGAAGTCTTAAAAATCTTCATTTGAGTAAATCATTTGCAGCCAAATCAAAATCGTTTACAGGATATTAAACCTACGTTTCTTCATACTGCTTTTAACACGCGACCTGCACAAAGACGATAAAGTGGTCCTGCCTGTTCTCAATCCTCTGCATGTCGGTGCGGTACCTTTGGCCTTGTGGTCCTTGGCCTCGAGCTCCAGAGCGCTGCGCTGCTGGACACAAAGGCGGCAGCGAGCCAGCAGCTCCTGCAGGGCGGGGCAGAGGGCCGGGTCCACGGCTTGAGGCGGCTGGACGGACAGCAGCAGCAGCAAGGCCCTCAGGTCCTGATGCACAGAGAGAGAGAGAGAGAGAGAGAGAGAGAGAGAGAGAGAGAGAGAGAGAGAGAGAGAGAGAGAGAGAGAGTGAGTCTTCAGGCTGAAGCCGCAGACAGGAAGTGGAGCGCGTGTCTGAGCGTGTCGGCGTCCGTACGGCGTTCAGCAGGCCGCTGGTCTTGCTGAGCTCCAGGCGGTGAGCCGCCAGCTCCGGCTGCAGGCTGCTCTGCTCGCTCAGCAGGTTCGACACCAGGACTCCGATCAGGTTGGAGCAGCTGGGGCCCGACAGCACCTGGACCTGCACACACACACACACACACACACACACACACACAAAACAGGTTGCTATGGTGAAAGTATTTAGAGACTGGACTACGGAAGCCCCGAGAGGCAGGTGAGAGAAAAACATTCAGTAAAATGATCGTTTCTGCTGCGTTAAGGGAGATTTTTTTTTTTTTGCCAGATGACTTTTCATGGTTTGTTGTTGTAATATACATTTTGGCCACAAGAGGCATCACAACCAGGCGGCAGCGACTGTAGAAACATGGCGGACTCTTAGATGTAGATATGAAGGGCTCATTGTAAGCCCATAAAAACACCACAGTTCTCAGTGTCAGGTAATTACACACTAATGAAGACATAGCTATGAATATTATATTATATTTTCGCTCCTAAATCCCAGACACTGTTCCTGTAAGTCATCAACACAGGATAGAAAACAATCAACAACAGATTTAGAAAACTAATCTGCAGATTAGTTTTCTGTCTCACGAGCATCTCGGATAGTATCGGAACAATTTTAAACAAACAAACAAAAGCATCTAAAGACACAAAGCAGGTGTTTTGCTCAGTACCTTGTGCAGGAAGCAGGTGAGGAAGGAGTAGGCCACGTTGTTGTTGAGAAACGTCCTCTCGTCCATCAGGATGCACTTGATGTACTCGCTGAAGACCGGATCCTCGCAGAGCAGCTTCACACACGTTTTAGCCAGAACGGACTGAAAGAGCAGCAGAGACGACTTCATCAATGCAGTAATGAAAATAAATAAAAGAGAAAAGAGAACCGCGCGAGTCGGACTAAAGACACGGCCGCGTTTAGATCATGAGTCTGGTGACAAACCTGAGACTGACAGAGCTCCGTCCACAGTTTGGGGAAGATGGCGAGGTGAAGCGGGAGCCCTTCATACGCTATCAACACACCTGAGGGACAGAGTGTGTGTGCGTTAATACCTATGAACAGGTGTGTATTTATGAACGGGTCATTTTACACAGATGATTCGTACGCACTCAGTTTGACGAGCGTGTCCGTGAATTTCTCGCAGTTGATGGCGACGCGACACAGCAGGTGGCTGAACTGGTGGTAGGACAGGAAGTAATCCAGCAGCATCCGGTCGTACACCTCGTCTTTACCCTGAGAGGGGGGGAGGGGGGAGAAGAAAGAGAGAGAGAGAGAGAGAGAGAGAGAGAGGGATTACTACCAACATCAGGCTCCTGCAGGTTTTAAAGACCCGAAGTAAAAAAAAAAAACGGAGAATAACTGAAATAAAAAGTATTTTCATTATTGATTAATCTGCCAATTATTTTCTTGATTAATCAATTAATTGGTGACGTCTTCAACTGTTTTGTTTGATCAAATAAACAGATATTCTGTGACAAAAGCCGTGACAAAAGCGGCAGGTGTGGCGACAGAGCGCCAGGTGCGACGACAGAGATACAGGTGTGACGACAGAGAGCCAGGTGCGACGACAGAGATACAGGTGCGACGACAGAGATACAGGTGCGACGACAGAGATACAGGTGCGACGACAGAGAGCCAGGCGCGACGACAGAGAGCCAGGCGCGACGACAGAGATACAGGCGCGACGACAGAGATACAGGCGCGACGACAGAGATACAGGCGCGACGACAGAGAGCCAGGCGCGACGACAGAGATACAGGCGCGACGACGACAGAGATACAGGCGCGACGACGACAGAGATACAGGCGCGACGACGACAGAGATACAGGCGCGACGACGACAGAGATACAGGCGCGACGACGACAGAGATACAGGCGCGACGACGACAGAGATACAGGCGCGACGACGACAGAGATACAGGCGCGACGACGACAGAGATACAGGCGCGACGACGACAGAGATACAGGCGCGACGACGACAGAGATACAGGCGCGACGACGACAGAGATACAGGCGCGACGACGACAGAGATACAGGCGCGACGACGACAGAGATACAGGTACGACGACGACAGAGATACAGGTACGACGACGACAGAGATACAGGCGCGACGACAGAGATACAGGCGCGACGACAGAGAGCCAGGCGCGACGACAGAGAGCCAGGCGCGACGACAGAGATACAGGCGCGACGACAGAGATACAGGTACGACGACGACAGAGATACAGGCGCGACGACAGAGAGCCAGGCGCGACGACAGAGAGCCAGGCGCGACGACAGAGATACAGGTACGACGACGACAGAGATACAGGTGCGACGACGACAGAGATACAGGCGCGACGACGACAGAGATACAGGCGCGACGACGACAGAGATACAGGCGCGACGACAGAGAGCCAGGCGCGACGACAGAGAGCCAGGCGCGACGACAGAGATACAGGCGCGACGACGACAGAGATACAGGCGCGACGACGACAGAGATACAGGCGCGACGACGACAGAGATACAGGCGCGACGACAGAGATACAGGCGCGACGACGACAGAGATACAGGCGCGACGACAGAGATACAGGCGCGACGACGACAGAGATACAGGTGCGACGACGACAGAGATACAGGTGCGACGACGACAGAGATACAGGTACGACGACGACAGAGATACAGGCGCGACGACAGAGATACAGGTGCGACGACAGAGATACAGGCGCGACGACAGAGAGCCAGGCGCGACGACAGAGAGCCAGGCGCGACGACAGAGATACAGGCGCGACGACAGAGAGCCAGGCGCGACGACAGAGATACAGGTACGACGACGACAGAGATACAGGCGCGACGACAGAGAGCCAGGCGCGACGACAGAGAGCCAGGCGCGACGACAGAGAGCCAGGCGCGACGACAGAGATACAGGTACGACGACGACAGAGATACAGGCGCGACGACAGAGATACAGGCGCGACGACAGAGAGCCAGGCGCGACGACAGAGAGCCAGGCGCGACGACAGAGATACAGGTACGACGACGACAGAGATACAGGTGCGACGACGACAGAGATACAGGCGCGACGACGACAGAGATACAGGCGCGACGACGACAGAGATACAGGCGCGACGACAGAGAGCCAGGCGCGACGACAGAGAGCCAGGCGCGACGACAGAGATACAGGCGCGACGACGACAGAGATACAGGCGCGACGACGACAGAGATACAGGCGCGACGACGACAGAGATACAGGCGCGACGACAGAGAGCCAGGCGCGACGACAGAGAGCCAGGCGCGACGACAGAGATACAGGCGCGACGACGACAGAGATACAGGCGCGACGACGACAGAGATACAGGCGCGACGACGACAGAGATACAGGCGCGACGACAGAGAGCCAGGCGCGACGACAGAGAGCCAGGCGCGACGACGACAGAGATACAGGCGCGACGACGACAGAGATACAGGCGCGACGACGACAGAGATACAGGCGCGACGACGACAGAGATACAGGCGCGACGACAGAGATACAGGCGCGACGACGACAGAGATACAGGCGCGACGACAGAGATACAGGCGCGACGACGACAGAGATACAGGTGCGACGACGACAGAGATACAGGTGCGACGACGACAGAGATACAGGTACGACGACGACAGAGATACAGGCGCGACGACAGAGATACAGGTGCGACGACAGAGATACAGGCGCGACGACAGAGAGCCAGGCGCGACGACAGAGAGCCAGGCGCGACGACAGAGATACAGGCGCGACGACAGAGAGCCAGGCGCGACGACAGAGATACAGGTACGACGACGACAGAGATACAGGCGCGACGACAGAGAGCCAGGCGCGACGACAGAGAGCCAGGCGCGACGACAGAGAGCCAGGCGCGACGACAGAGATACAGGTACGACGACGACAGAGATACAGGCGCGACGACAGAGATACAGGCGCGACGACAGAGAGCCAGGCGCGACGACAGAGAGCCAGGCGCGACGACAGAGATACAGGTACGACGACGACAGAGATACAGGCGCGACGACAGAGATACAGGCGCGACGACAGAGAGCCAGGTGCGACGACAGAGATACAGGCGCGACGACAGAGAGCCAGGCGCGACGACAGAGAGCCAGGCGCGACGACAGAGATACAGGCGCGACGACGACAGAGATACAGGCGCGACGACGACAGAGATACAGGTGCGACGACGACAGAGATACAGGTACGACGACGACAGAGATACAGGTACGACGACGACAGAGATACAGGCGCGACGACAGAGATACAGGTGCGACGACGACAGAGATACAGGTGCGACGACGACAGAGATACAGGTGCGACGACGACAGAGATACAGGTGCGACGACGACAGAGATACAGGTGCGACGACGACAGAGATACAGGTGCGACGACAGAGATACAGGCGCGACGACAGAGATACAGGCGCGACGACGACAGAGATACAGGTGCGACGACGACAGAGATACAGGTGCGACGACGACAGAGATACAGGTGCGACGACAGAGATACAGGTGCGACGACAGAGATACAGGTGCGACGACAGAGATACAGGTGCGACGACAGAGATACAGGTGCGACGACAGAGATACAGGTGCGACGACAGAGATACAGGTGCGACGACAGAGATACAGGTGTGACGACAGAGATACAAGTGTGACGACAGAGATACAGGTGTGACGACAGAGATACAGGTGTGACGACAGAGCGTCATGTGAGCGGCAGGTGGGCACACCTTGCTGCTCTCCACCATGGACGGCAGCAGACACATGTTGAGCTCCGGTCTCGGAGGCCGGATGTTGTTCTTGGCTCCCATCAGCTTGATGTTCTCTCTGCAGGGAAGGTAGGGGCCGAACGACACTGAGGACACAAACACACGGTCACTGACCTGGCCTTCACGTGAAAAGGTTTTAATTGATAAAATGCACTTTAATGACATATTAGGAAGGCGATGAAGAGGAGGAGACTCACTGGGGATGTTGCTGTGGTGGTAGGTGCAGTGGTTGTGCTGCAGGAAGGGAACCAGCGTGTGCAGGAAGTCGTGAGGACTCAGCAGAACAAGTTCCTTCAGCACGTCTGCAGGAACCAGAACAAAAGAGCACGAAGCATTAAAGCGAGAGACAGAGAAAGTCAAATAAAAATACTTTGTCCTGCATTAAAAATGGTTTTTTACTGTTGCAGTGGAGCTCATTTTAAACAATTAGCTAATGAATTAATAACTGATTACAGTTATTTTACATTATTAAAATGAAAAGCACATCAAAATATTTGCCACCTAATTGTTTTCATTAAGATAATTGTTAAAAGTAAGTCAGTTAATTCACAAGATCACATTTATATTTTCCTCCATAGCAGTTGCTCAGTTCAACAGATGTTTTCTTTCCCTCCAGCGTCAAAGAATAAACACAACCTCTGTAAATACTTGATACTGTGTGTGTGTGTGTGTGTGTGTGTGTGTGTGTGTGTGTGTGTGTGTGTGTGTGTGTGTGTGTGTGCGTGTGCGTGTGTGCGTGTGTGTTACCCAGGCAGGCGTTGCGGAGCTCAGGCGGGCTGTAGGAGTTGAGCAGAGTGAGCAGCTTGTGGGCGAAGTCGATCCTCTCCTGCCACTGGATCAGAGCCTGCTTCACATCTGGAGGACGAGACACAGAAACATCTGCTCAGAACCAACAGGAACGGTACATTATGTTATACTATATCCATACATTTCACTTTATGTGCCACATTATATATTATAAACTACTCTAATGTACAATAACAGTTGGCGGTATCATATTACTCTTCATAAACTATGCTTTGCTGTTACTAACCTCAACACTTTGCCTGAGACCTTATTGACACTTTTTTCCCCTTAAAGTCCCGCCCTTCAATCTCAAGACTGGCCAATCGTAGCGTAGCTTCGACCAGGGGGCGGGGCTTAGCAAACTGGACTAATAGTTCCAGTCGAGCTCTGGTTGCGTGTACCGTGTGTACGTGTCCCGTTTGCCTTGTAAATATCGAGTCTAATTGCTCTTTCATAGTTTGTTCATTGCTGTGAACACCCGAATCGATAAAGTTGTATCTGAATCGGACCTTTGCGCTGCAGGTACGGCCGGGTGGCTTTGAGGACGGACAGGAAGATGGAGAGCAGCTCCACCAGGTCTCCGGTGACGTGGCACGCCGTGGCCTCGTGGTACATCATGTGCAGCGTGTTGAAGGACTGCAGAGGACAGACAGACTCTTCAACATCCACTTCATCGACAGCGGTGAGCGTCAAACATATTGGGCTATTTTTAAATACAGTATCACAAATGTGCCTCTGTTCTTGGACTTTCGCGTCAGAAAATCCCCCAAAATCCTCAGCTATTACATTCACTTTTAATTTTTGCACTTGTTGACTTCAACACAATGTATTCTATCATTCAGCTTAAAGTATTCAGAGGGCTTTTGTTGTTTTAAATGGACATAAATTATGAAAGCAAAGTCAAAAAATGTAATATCTGCCTCCAAATTTCTTAATTTTCTTTTTTTGTCTGTCTCTTAAGATGGTCTGAAATGTGATTCTCTCTTTGTCTGATGTATAGAGGAGTTCCTGGTCCTGGTCTTACCTCCGTCATGAGGATGAGTCCCCTGTTGAAGACCACCAGCAGTCGGTCCTCGTCGTTCTCCAGCAGAACCCTGAAGGCACTAAGAGGAACAGCAACGCCAGGCGTTAGGCTCCAGATCAAGGCTTATTGTTCCAGAGTTCAGTCTCTAAATCGGACATGTTCACGATATCATTGTCTCACTAAACGTGTGCGTGTGTGTGTGTGTGCTGACCTGATGAGCGTGGTCCAGCAGGAGCGGCCGTCCAGGCAGCGCAGGTAGCAGCTGATGGTGGTTTTCTTGAACTGTTTGACGTCCTCCAGCTCTTCTTCCCTCATGTCGGTTCGCTGCGCCACGAACAGCTGCATCAGGTTGAACAGCTCCTCCACCGCCTGCAGGGGGCAGCGCACACACAATCAATCAATCTGGTGCAATATAAATACATTTAAGTTCTTTTATATACTCTTATTCCGTCTGTATATTTAATTTTAACTGTTTTTACTACTGTTTATTGTTATTTTATTTATATTACTTGATTGTTTTTACTATGTGTCTCTATTGTGTGCAAGGCTGCTGTAATCCTCCAACTACGGGACTAATAAAGGATTATCTTATTTTATCTTAATCAATTTGTAATATTAAAATGTGGCTGGATTCAAAATGAACTTTTCATACTAAACTTCCTCCACATTCAAAACATGTTTAATGGAGAGCTCTTTATCCTTCTCATGTCCTATGTTATTGTCTCTTATGAAATAAAGCTGTTTATAGCACCTCTGTTGTGACTGATAATCTCAAGAGACTTACTTGTTGAATGAAGGTAAAATAAATAAATCTTTTATAATTTTTTTGGTGCCGTGAATGATTTTGTTCTCAGATTTTCAAAACAAGATTTTCTTGTTAACTGTGTTTTCAGACAGATTTGTACTTAAATGTTAAATGTTTTCCGTCAGGTCACATTGACAATATTATGGAAAAAATGTAAAAAAAGAAAGATATTCATTTAAAAAAATGTATCCCAGTGAGCTGTGAAACAATCTAACGTCACTAAATACTAAAACTAGCATAACAACCAATCAAATGTGTCTAACGGCCGCCATGTGCAGAAACTGATCTGAGACCAGGCTTCTCACCCCGGGGTACTGGCTGGCGTGCGGCGTGAGGTTCTTGAAGGCCCACTGGATGTTCTGGTGCGAGGCCAGCTGGCGGGTGAAGGCGGGCGACTGCTCGCAGCACATGCGCAGGATGCCGTAGTAGGCGGGCAGCATGCCGCGGTTGAAGAGCACCACCTCCTGGTCGTCGTGGTCGGCCAGGATGTAGTTGAAGGCGATGTTCTTGGTCACCACGGGGTTCTGCACCACCAGGCGGACGTTCTCCGGGCAGTCCACGCACATGTTGTACCAGAAGGACAGCAGCGCCTGCTTGTTGTGGTTGGTGGCGATGGCCGGCTCCGACAGTTTGGGCTGAAGACGGAGAGGAAGACGACGAGAACGAAGCGTCAGACTAGTGATCGGAGCGGAGCTGCCAGTTCAATATATAGTTTAATATAGTACAATATAATGTTGTTATGCGGTTACGAGCAGATTGATTACAGCGTTGGTCAATGATTAAAAGTTCTCCGATGAAGATTTATTTCATATTACTAGAACAGCGTTTGAAAAGAAAACGAATGACAATATCTTCTACTGTACCTTTATATCGTCACTTTATTTTCTCCGTAGTTTTTTTTAATCTACAATGACCCCAAGACGACGCCATACTTATATTATCATTTTTACTATTTTTTTTTCTTCTTCATATTACCCGTATTTAAATGAGCAATGTTGAATAACAATTGCAGGGAATCGGTCGTTAATCTTATACAACGATAAAGAACTTGAATTATAGATGAGAGGAATTACAGACACACTATATACTAATAATAATAATAAACACTTAAGTGTCTTTACATCTGCTTCCAATCATATTATAATGAGTCCTAAACAATGTATTAAATAATCATATACTGCTCATAAATGATAGAGGATATAAAATAAAGGATTATCATTTAAATTGTTTCCTTACTTCAATAAAAATGCAGAAATATTGTATTTTTGAGCCAACAAAAAGGAAACGATACTACGATACCTCTTAAACTGAGACCAACGAAGAAGAAAATGTAATCTACAATTCAATGAACTCTGAGCAAACTCCATCTGCTGCTGAAGATCATAAAAGGTGATCGAAAGCTCCAGAACGGCTACAAACCGACCTCGTTTTCAAGGTCACGCATTCATTTTTGAAGCTTTCTCATAAAATATTTGGATTAAACCTTTAATTCGCAGGACGGGTACGTGAATAAATAACGTGTCGCTTTAATCTCACGGTCAGAAAACGTTGGAAAGAAATTTCTTTAAATATGGAGTCAGAGGTAGCGTGAAGAAGATGATGAGTAAACAATAAAAAGAGGATAAGCGTGACTGAACGCACCTGGAAGAGGTTCCACAGGTCCATGAAGTAGCCGGAGAACATGAGCTTCTCCGTCTTGGAGATGAGGCAGTAGGTCATGAAGCTGAAGTACTGGACCAGCTTGGTGGTGCCGTGAACGCTGGCGTCCACGTACAGCTTGGCGCGTCCCAGCAGCCCCAGCAGCAGGTTGTACACCTGGTGGAGGACCACGGTGGTGTCGGGCGACAGCGGCAGCTCGCGGGTTGGCAGGTGGAGCGAGCGCGTGGAGCGGAACATCTGGCGGAAGGAGTTGCTGGGGATGAGGGAGACGAGGAGGTACGCCGCCGCTGGAGAGACGAGACACGGGGGGTTTAGTTTGATCGTCGTTAGCAATTAAATTATTATTTATTAGTTCAGGTCACGTTGCATCCCTATACCGTACTTTTCGGGTTATAAGCCGCTCCTACGGATCAGTGTCCCCGCTGTAGCAAGCTAGTAGCGCTGCTAGCTAGCGCTGCTAGTAGCGCTGCTAGCTAGCGCTGCTAGTAGCGCTGCTAGCTAGCGCTGCTAGTAGCGCTGCTAGCTAGCGCTTCTGCTGCTACTGCCCGCTGCTGCTGCTACTGCCCGCGTCCCCTCTGCCCAAGTCGGGTGTCGAGCCTGGTCCCGCTACCTTCGGTGGTTTTCAGGGAGCTAGCGGAAGTTAGCGGGGAAGTGACGGAGCACTAGCAGGAGCCCCAGCTGGCTACAGCGGGGAGCTAACGGGGACACTGACCGAAGGCAGTAGCGGCTTATAACCCGAAAAGTACGGTAAACGTAAAGCTACGACAGCAAAATTATGAATTTATATCATTGTATTTCTACTCGTATGTTTGTCTTGTTTGAACTTCAGGTCTAAAATAAAGTAATACAAAATTGCTAGACAAGCAAAACAAAACTAGAATTACCTCCACCAACCAATCAAGATGCAGTTTACATCCGTCCAACATGTCTGATATATTTTAATAGACATTTGTGTGAAATCATCATTATTAGCAGATTCATTCTTCACTTGACCCCTAAAATCAAATCAGATCACCATGGAGTCTAAGTGGACGTTGGCTCCAAATTTGAAGAACTTCCCCTCAAAGTGTTCCTGAGGTGTCACGTTCACAAGACTGGGACGTAACCCGAAAACGAACCACAACACAAAGCAGAGTCATGATTGTTCCAAGAAGTCCGTTATTTTCTATATATTTGAACACTGAGTGCATTATGGGTCTTGTACCGCAGTCACTTACCAAAGAAAACAAGTATAAAACACAATAAAATGAGGTGCATCTGCACACTTGTTATATTAAGCTTAGCCCATATTTATTAGAGTGTTTTGTGTTTTTGACATCCACTTGAATTGATTCTTCTAGGCTCCACCCTCCTCTAGCGGAGTTTCCTTCCATCAGTTAGTTTCACCTCCGTTTCAATTTCATCAGTCCTGTGTCTTTAACGGTTCTGTTTTTAACGCCGCCGCAATGGATTGTGGGGGACGCCGAGGCTCTTACATGTGCGGACTCGGGGGTAGTTGTGAGCCAGCAGGAAGCGCTCCACCCAGTTCTCCATGTTCTGCAGCACCCAGCTGTGGGCCAGCTTGTTCCTGGGAGTCTGGACAGCCAGCCAGTCCAGACACTGGGACGGGTTGTACTCGATCACCTGGCGGGGAGAACACGCACACGCACACGCACACGCACACGCATGAGGAGACGGAGCAGAGCAGAGACGCCACTAAGACGCCTGAAGATTAAACTTGTTTGTTGACATGAGGAAAGTCTAAAGGTTCAGCTTCATGCTAAAGCTCCCAGAAAACATCAGGTGTTTAAATATCACATTAGAGAAATGTCTAAAGGGCAAAGTGTAATGTTTTTAACAGGAAAGTTAATAGATAATCATCTGTGTCTTTCTGCTCTTCAGTGATCTGGACGGGTCTTTGTAGATTTGTCTCATTTATGTATTTTTTATGAAGCCATTTTGTCCCGACGCCCCTCAGAAATAGACAAATTTTATTTTAAGAGACGTTCTGGGTGATGAATAAAAACTCTGATAAATACACTAAACTAAAATTGATCATTAAAATAAAAGCAGATGATCCAGATTTCACTGGTTAAAAGGAAACAACACTGAATAGAAGATAAAAGTTTCATTTTTCATGAGATGTTTGTTATTGTACAAAAAGCTAAAAAAAAAGGGATTAAAAGAAGATGTATTTCTATTGTAGAAGTTCAATTATGGAACAACGCTAAAACTATTTTTGAGGGTTACAAGTGTGAATGAAATGGATGTATATGATAGATAGATAGATAGATAGATAGATAGATAGATAGATAGATAGATAGATAGATAGATAGATAGATAGATAGATAGATAGATAGATAGATGTGTGTGTGTGTATATATATATTTTCTTTATTATTTCAAATTAATTATCTGATTTCATTGATGGTAATTTAGGATAGCAATATATAAGCATTTTTGCTTCTACCTGTACCTTTTCAGTCTTTCTGTTTTGTATATTATATAGAATATTGTATGGTAATGATTGACTGAATAAAAACACACAAACTAAAAGAATTTTTAGAATGATAAAACTAGAGATGTAAAACTTGTTCAGAGGTAGAACAGTGAATTGTGCTTTACCTCCCAGATCCTCTGCAGGATGTAGGAGGCGAAGGAGGGCATCCCCGGAGGTCCGCCCGCAAACTCCATCAGCATCGTCAGCAGCTTGAAGAAAGGGTTGGCGGCCTGGAGGAGGAAAACACAAAGCTGCTGTCGATCTGCTTCTTACACTCGGACTTTAGACTAAAAGCTGCAGGAGGGAACGAGCTTAAAGCTCCAGGAGGGAACGAGCTTAAAGCTGCAGGAGGGAACGAGCTTAAAGCTGCAGGGGGGAACGAGCTTAAAGCTGCAGGAGGGAACGAGCTTAAAGCTGCAGGAGGGAACGAGCTTAAAGCTGCAGGAGGGAACGAGCTTAAAGCTGCAGGAGGGAACGAGCTTAAAGCTGCAGGAGGGAACGAGCTTAAAGCTGCAGGGGGGAACGAGCTTAAAGCTGCAGGAGGGAACGAGCTTAAAGCTGCAGGAGGGAACGAGCTTAAAGCTGCAGGAGGGAACGAGCTTAAAGCTGCAGGAGGGAACGAGCTTAAAGCTGCAGGAGGGAACGAGCTTAAAGCTGCAGGAGGGAACGAGCTTAAAGCTGCAGGAGGGAACGAGCTTAAAGCTGCAGGAGGGAACGAGCTTAAAGCTGCAGGAGGGAACGAGCTTAAAGCTGCAGGAGGGAACGAGTTTAAAGCTGCAGGAGGGAACGAGCTTAAAGCTGCAGGAGGGAACAAGCTTAAAGCTGCAGGAGGGAACGAGCTTAAAGCTGCAGGAGGGAACGAGCTTAAAGCTGCAGGGGGGAACGAGCTTAAAGCTGCAGGAGGGAACGGTGCTCATGGTTCCACAGAGGAGCTTAATAATGTAAAAGATAATAAAAGAGCTGAGGGGACTCACCTCAGGAGTCAACTTTGCGATGGAGGTGAAGAGCATCGACACAATCTGTACAGTCAGGAGGAGAATTATATATTAATACAATTATTTCTACTGCTTTCTGCTAATAAATAAAATAAATGTAATAATAATAATATATTATATAATAAAAACATTAAATTAATGATTGTATTAATGCATCAGCAATTAGGATTCAATAATGTAATGTGAATTATTCTGAAATTGTCCATTCTGCACAATTAAATAATTAACTTTTTGTACTTTTGAAGGAATATTGTAATGCCACTACTTTCACTTTAAGGTCTTTAAGACCTTAAAGTGAAAGTAGTGGCATTACAATATTTAAGACATCTGTTCTTTAAGAACAACACGTGTATGAAAGATGAGTACAGGTTATGAATCATATCTGATGAACCCGTCTCCATCGTGTCGTTCTCTGTGCGACTGATGAACCTACGTGCTCGGCCAGGCGGTTGTTATAGCGACAGAGGCTGAAGATGAGGTTGCAGGTCTGCCGGATGTTGATGCCGTCTCGGATGTGCTGGAAGAGGAAGGGGAAGCCTTTCCCTCCGGTCAGCGCCGCCATGTCGCTCTGCGACAGAGTCAGATGTCTGGAGAGCGGGAGCGGAAAGAAAAGAGATTTAAAAAATACAGATTTCTCTGGGTTTGAAGCACACAACTCAACAAAACATGCAACGCAAGTCCCGTCGCTTTAAGAGATTTTAAACCTTCAGACAGAACATATCATATCCAGGCCGTACCTCTCAGAGCGAGACTGCTCCACCAGCAGAGCGATGAGGGCGATCATCTTCTCCAGAGCTGCAGGACGATACTTCTCCTCCGCCAGAGACAGGATGTCCTCTTCCTCGTCCTCCTCCTCTCCCTCCTCCTCCGACAGCACCTCCACCTGAGGCTGAGGGAGGACACTCTTCATTTACGGTTACTGGTAAACTCCGTTCGATTCAAAATCGGCTTTATTCACGTTTGCCACGCATCGCCGAAACACAATTTAGATTATGAAATAAGTGAATGGAATGAACAAAAAAAGTTAATAATAAAGAATCAAATTAATTAAATTGTATAACTCCTCTTCCACTGAACATTTAATTTGCACATCAAGGAAGAATAACAATAAATAAAAGCATTAAGTGCCTTTCAGAATAAGAATATTCTAGTAAATAAACGTAATTCTGTGGTAAATAAATAAAGTGAGCATCATAACATGAACATAAATAAAGTAATCCGTGTGTAAACTTACATTCTCGGGGCCTTTGGTTCCCATGTAGAAATGCACCATGATGGAAATGGCTTGTAGTGACAACAGGAACTGACTCTGGAGACACGAAGACACAGACGACCGTTAACGCTTGAAGAAGAAATCACACTAAATAAAATTCTCCAAATCTTATTTTCAAATAAAAAAACTAAAACAAGTAAAAAAAAGCAGAAAGTAAAGTACTTTGTGGTCTTTCATGAAGAATCATTTTACACAACAGCCTATTGAGAACTAAAAAGGGTTTAGTGTCTGTGTCTGTGTGTGTGTCTCTGTGTGTGTGTGTGTGTGTGTGTGTGTGTGTGTGTGTGTGTGTGTGTGTGTGTGTGTGTGTGTGTGTGTCCCAGCGTCTCCAGCATTGATCCACCAGAGAAACAATGTCTGACAGAAACAAACTGGATTCAATGTAGCAAAACTCAAATTGAGTCAGATCATCGTCCCGGAGGACTTCTGACACAGAGTGTAGTTTGCAGACGGGTTTTCCTGTGTACAATATGCTTTAAGAGAGTGTGTGAGTGTGTGTACTCTGTTAGAGGACACAAGACTCATTTAGCCTTGAAATGAAAATCAGTAAAACTAACGAAGCCTTTGAATCGCAAACATCTTTCCGGTCTAAAACAAAAAACAAAAACCACATCCGTTCAGACAGACCTCCTCCTCCCCCATCTTGGCGAACTCGTAGAGAAAGGCGAAGTACTCCGTCAGGTGTTTGCTGTGCGGCTTGACGCCGTGCTCCATGATGGACAGCAGCGTCTTCACGAAGCGAGTGACGCAGGACCGGCTGCCGATGTCCTCCACGGGCCCGTCCATGTCGTCAGAGCTGAGGAGGAGCAAAAAGGAGGACGGGTGGTTTCACAATGAGGTAATCAGAGTCTCACACACACACACACACACACACAAATCAATGACCAACAACATGCAATGTCAATGTACAAGTCAAGGGGGAAAGTAGACACTCTTTTTGTGGGTAGTATACCTTTAAAAAAACATATGTAGGTATTTAAACTATAAAATGTATGATTGTAGGTCGACTGGCAGCTGTGTGTGTGTGTGTGTGTGTGTGTGTGTGTGTGTGTGTGTGTGTGTGTGTGTGAGATGTGGAGCCACTAATCTTTCTCAGAGTCCATAGTGACGGAGACACTGAGCGACACGCGGCTCCTGTTTGATCGCTATCGCCACCGGATGCCAGACACGACACTGTCTGTTTGTGCTGCACATCTCCAACGGCTCCATTAAAACTGACTTTACATAAATCTTTGAATCTGATGGATTAGTTTTGGTGCTTAACATGAAAAAAAAAGTTCAGAACATTTCAAAGGTATTTCTCTGGGCGGCTGAAGAGAAACCGTAATGAGTCGTCGCTTCAAATTATAAAAAGTTGGGTTCAAATTGAAAGCTTTTAAATAAAAATACAGAACCACAAACATCTCACTACGTTTCAAAAGTGTCCTGTAAATAAGTTTCTTATTTAAATAGTTGAGGTAAACTTAATAAAGAACGTCTCAACTACTTTTAACCCTCTGGGGTCGGGGGTCAATTTTACATAATTTCTTAAATTCACCTTTTTTTAAAAAGGCACTTGCACATGATAGATACTCATGTGTTTTACATCTAAAACTGCAGAACAATCTCAGCTCTATATAATGAGGCACCATTGTCATAAGGCACAAGTGTAAAGAGAAATATGGGCCTAAAACTGAAAAATTTAGACTACTTTTGAAATTCTTCTTGAATCTCTTGTGAAAACATTCCTTTACTCATGTGGACGAAACGTGTTGTGATGGGAATTGTTTTACCAAAAGGTCTTAGGTTCACAAAAGGAGTGACATATATGAATAAAATGGTAGATACATCTAAATAAATGTCTAAAACCATATTTTGTATTATATGGTGGAAAGAATGATGGAAGTATATGGTACAAAGAACTAGAAGTAATTATTTTAAGTAGTTTGTGTGTTTTGTTTTTCTTCAGGATTGGGAACAAAAACATTGTGCAAATCTGACCAATCGGGCGCGACATACCCGTCCTCCATGCCGGGCTGCAGGTAGAGGTGAGCGTGAACCGGACGCAGCCTCTGGATGACGTGAATACACAACCTCTGGAACATCTGGAGGGCAGAAGCAGAAGTGCGTTTGTGACACGAGACGATATGAAGACGATTTAAAATTAGGGAGAGGATAGAGGCAAGACAATTGCTGAGTATTGAGGTTTCAAGGAAGTTGTATCAGATATATATATATATAAAAAAAAAAAAAACTCACCTGTCTGACAATCTGATTGGGGCACTTGATGAGGATCTGCATCGGCCACCAGTTGTCATCAGCCATCCGATCCAAAAACCACTGAAACGGAGGAAACGGGAACATATGAGGCGTCACCGAAACAACAAACGCCCGCAAACCCCCGGAGGTGAAATCAGTGTGAAAGCCGGGATCAAACCTCGCAGGCGGCCTGGCTGTTGTTGAACTGTTTGGTGAGGAGTTCGATCCACTGCAGCATGGTGGGCTGGAGGCGACGAGCAGGAAGGAAACACATCCGTCAGTCTCTTAGTAAGACATCAAATGTACGATAATAAAAAAAAGGAGAGAGGGCGTTACCTTCTCCTTGGAGTGAATGAAAGTCTCCAGGACGAATGATGTGCTGAGCTGCAAAGAAAAGAGCATTTACAGTTACGTTAAGATACAAGAAATAACTTTCACACAACACTTTACTTATTAAACGTTCTCTTGACCGCTGGAGTAGAAACTGAAACTCTCAAAAGAGTTTTGTGAAACGAGCGCGAGGTCTTTGCAGGTCGTTAACATGCTCACACAAAAGCTACAGGAATCTTTATTTTCCACCAGGCAGCAGTTTGACATTTTATGATTTAATTGGACAATAAAATGCAAATTTAAATTAAAAATAAACACAAAAGATATTCAGTTTACAATGAAAGAAGAAAAAAAAACAGCAGATCCTGACATCTTTTAGCACATTTGCTGTAAGTTGTGCTGTTAGCGCCGTTAGCTATGACATGCTAGCTCAGGGGTCGCCATGTTGAGTCAATAGAAATGCTCCTGATATAATGTCTTGCTCCTTTAACAGATTATCAAAATCCAATTTTAACGTCACGAGAAGCCTTTTAGAGCATAATTTCAATACTTTCTTTTATTCTAGTAATCACCAAAACCACGTTTAATTAACCGTTTTAATTGAAAAGCTTGAACCTGTGATATTTCTCACCTTCGCGGTCATGAGGGAGACGGCTTTAGGGTCCGGTAGAGTGCTGGGGATGCTGCCGCAGAGCTGCCACATGAAGCTG
This sequence comes from Myoxocephalus aenaeus, assembly GCA_038501785.1. Lineage (NCBI taxonomy): Eukaryota > Metazoa > Chordata > Actinopteri > Perciformes > Cottidae > Myoxocephalus > Myoxocephalus aenaeus. The sequence continues at coordinate 2,137,314 of JBAMJR010000026.1, forward strand.
AAAAACAACAGTAATAATTATAAGCAATAGTGGAAGAAGAGTAGTGATTAATTAATTCTGTCAAAGTAACAGGTTTGACACCCACCCAAAGTATGTGTGTTCAAATATATTTTTATCCTGGAGAAACTGCATGTTGTCGTGCCAAATCCACTGAAAAGAGACACAGTAAATTAAACATTTACACGTAAATATAAATGTACTAATTAAAATATAAAAAAGGGACGCCCGGTTACCTCCAGCAGATCAGGAGAGACGTCAAAACTGAAGTCCTTCCCGTTCTCCTCCTCCAGCTCCACCCGCTTATAGAAGAGCATGTAGGCGCTGTGCGTCTGCAGGTCAAACCAAACGCCTCGTTATTAAACCACATCATGCAAAAAACTAATGAGATCACACAGAAATTAATCCATCTTCACCTTCTCAAAAGAGAAATCCATGAACTTGTCCGTGACGGAGTCGTAGGTTTTCGTCTGAAAGAAGAGAAGAAGAGAAAAAAAACGTGACGTCAGCAAAAAAACTCACGAGCGACGCGGTGAAACGTTTTATTTTAGTTTGCTCGTACCGTCATTTCTCCTCCGAAGCACTCGGACGCCAGCTGGGCCGAGTCGAAGGGCTTCACCTCGGCGTCGTTGAACAGGTACCTGGAGAAGAGGCGCTTTTAATTAAAGCAACAGCGCGCCTGAGCGACCTGAATCCTTTAACCCTTTTAGTTCTGTAATGATGACAGTCCGCCTGGTCCTTTTTTGTCTTATTTATCAATAAATAGGTCCAAAAAAAATGTCCGTTTGGCAAAATTATTTTGCTCCTTTTTTCAGGAGAAATGTAACTTTCAAAATCTGGCAAGTATTTGTCATTATTATATGTTATAAAGGCTTAAAACACTGTAAAAACTAAAAAGTAAAGAAACGGATTTGAATTTTCATCATATTTCTCTTCTAAACAATTGAAAATGAACATGAGCAAAGCTTTTGAGATTACAGAAATTAAATTTAACCTATTTTACATCTTCTCAAACTGTTTTGTTTGCATAGAGCATTCAGTGTCCATGTCCAGGCGTTTTAGAGATTTGTTTAATTACGTCGATTGCGTAAATATTCGAGGAGTGATCTTAGTTTTTCGTCAGACGTTCCCTAAGCCCTTAGCTCCTAAATCATCTCCTTTGCTTGTGCGCTCACCACTTGTTGTTCTTGTAGGCGTGCGGGTTGACGATGTCTCTGATGAAGCTGTAGTAATGGCCGCCGTCTGCCGTGCCCGTGTGCACCGTGACGCCGATGAGGTCGTACTCGTAGCTCTCCGTGACCTTCGTCTCGCCCTCTTCCCGGAAACCTGCGGCGGGGCGGCAAACGCGCGGCTCAGAAACTTACACTTTCTTCTCGTGACGTAAACAAAAAAAAACACAAACAGTTTATGAATAGTTGTTGTTTTGGCCGTGACGTTTGGACGAACCCTCCTTGCGCTCTCCTTTGCCCATGAGGAAGTCCTCGGTGTAGGGCGTCATGTCGAGGCGCAGCGGGAAGGAGAAGTGCGTGTTGACCTTCTCCTTCATCATCGTCACCATGTTGAAGGTGTATCTCATGGTGTTGAAACTCAGGATGCGCGGCAGCTTTTTGAAACACGCCCTGCGGGAGGAGAGACGAAGCACGGAGGGAAATAAGTTAAAAGGAATCATTTTACGGATATTAAATTGGGAAATTTCGGTATTTCTATTATTTGCTAATTTAACGAAAGACGTCCACGGACCTTTTCTCCGCCCGGACCTTCTTGCCGCACTGGGAGCAGGTGTACATGTTGTCGCCCTCCAGCGTGTCCTTGATGGTCACCTCATCCAGAGACTCCTGAATGAAGACAGCAACAAAGAACAAGTTCAGAGCTTTTCTCAGATTGGTACGTTTGATGAAGTGTGAACAGGTTTTACTAAATAGCAGTAGTGGAAGAAGTATTCAGATATTTTAGTAGATGTTTTTAACTCCTTTATATCCTGTTTAGTTTAATCTACATCAATGCATCATATTCTACAATATAATAATATTTACTGCATTCTTTTCCAAACTTTATGATATGGAAATGGGGTTGCAACTTAATTCCTGATGAGATATTATTTAAATCAGTAAAGTTTCACAAGGTTGCACCTCAAGGTGTTGATTAGCGAGCATTAAAAGATGCTGGCTGGTGGATCTGGTTACTTTATTTGGAAGCTTTCAGATAAATCTAGTGGAGTAAAACATCCAATATTTACCTCTAAGATGTAGAAATATAAAGTTGCAAAGTGGAAATACTCAAGTAAAGAGCAAGTATCTCAAATGCGTTCCCAAGTCCATTACTTGAGTAAAAGGTACTTCGTTCCATTCCCCCACGGTCTGACAGTCGTGTGTTTTAAATACTCACGTAGATGTTCTTCATATCCGCCACTTGACATCTGACGGTGTAAAACTCCTCTGCCGTCTGACTGACGTGGTCGCAGTCCTGCAGGGACAAAAAGTCTTACTTCAACGGGTAAAAGGTTCAACGTTAACAGAGGAGCTTGAAGGCTTCTTTATGGTCTTAAGTATTACTCAATAAAAATAAAAAAAATCGAATGAATGTCCTCAAACTCACCAGAGAGACCACATTGTTGGTGATGACGCCCCCGAACAAAGTCTTCACTGTGTTTTTCTGTGAGAACAAAGTAAGACGCATTCAATAACACGTAAATAAAATCTGTAATTTCCATCACTTGCACACTTCTTATAGCGTTCCCCCATGTGCGTACGTCTTATTTCCATATGTGCTTTTATTCATTTAACTGAAGCATTCAATCCATTTAAATATCACGTTTTTGGGGTAATTAAAAAAAAAAAAATCAGGACATTTGTCGTCTTTATTGCCACAAATTGTTGGATTCCAAATCACCGGTTCTTGACTCGCTACACTTTGCGAACTGTTTTAAACCTTAAACAAAACTCAACAATGACTTGTTTATACATATTTTTGTGCAATACTGTCACTATATTTTGTGCCTTATTTTTATTTACGGTATATTTTTTTGCCTCAAGTTTATTTTATTCCTTAAAGTTTATTGGAATTCGGTGTTAACCCAGCAAAATAAGCTTTTCATTGTACATAATAACTGCCTGTTATCTGTACATACGACAATACAAATATCTTGAATCTATTGGTTCGACTCGTGAGTTTACCAGCTCGTGGGACATCTCCTCTATCTTGGTGATGAGGTCGGTGAAGAACTCCGTCATGTCCTTCTGCTCCCCGGTGTTGAGCGGCTGCTTGTCCATGGTGTAGGTTTTACAGAACGGCCGGGGGTTGTACGCTTTCCTCTCGCTCTCCTGGACCGACGCGCGGTGGGGAAAGGGCAAGTTTAGCGGGTGTGGAGAAGTCCGTGTGCGCCGACTTTCAGGAGCTCGGTAAACGTCAAACTCACCATGAGATACGTGAACATCTTCTGCAGCTCCAGCAGCGTGGTCTTGTGTTTGATATCCTCGGCGTACTGCACACACACACACACACACACACACACACACACACAGTATGAGAACCTACACTCCTTCCTGGGTCGCTCTGCCCTCCGTTTGCCTTGCAGGCGCTCACCTTGGCAGTGAAGACGGCCTGGCGGGCCTCGGGGATCATGTAGAGCTGCTGGATGGTGGAGGCCAGGTAGCAGGTCGCTCCCAGGTTGGTCAAACCCACGAAGCGGCACTCGGCCCGCACGTCGTCGTGAGGCCAGTAGTCCCACTTGTACGGCGCGTGAGAGGCTGGAGGAAGAGCGTCAGGAGGACGGCGTTAATGAAATAAGTTTCTGTTTCTGTCCTGCTGTGGTTTTAAACCACGCTCACGGTTGTCGTTGTTGAGACTGTCCCCGCTGTCTCCAGCATTGATCCCACCAGAGAGACAATGTCTCACAGAAACAGACTGGATTCAATGTAGCAAAACTCAAATTGAGTCAGATCATCGTCCCGGAGGACTTCTGACACAGAGTGTAGTTTGCAGACGGGTTTCCTCTAATGATGACGTGAGGGTTGGACTCTCATTCGTCAGCTGGACGGAAACATGACGTCACATGACTTCTAATGATGCTTTGAATGGTTTGTAAATAGTACATGTTTACCAACATGTGTACCGGTTAGCAGGTATTCTGCTGTTTTGTGTCCGTCAGCTGGTTTTTACGTTTTCAATCGAGGGTCATTTACCCAGTTAAATATACCTCATTCACTCCAAAATTAAATGCTTTTTTTTTTTTTTTTTTAGATACACTGCTGAATATTATGATCAAATACCACAAAAAGAATATTATATTGACTGCATTCTTTCCAAAACTTTCCAGTATTGGAAATAGAGTTGCAACTTAATTCCTGATGAGATATTCTTTGAATCAGTAAATATAAAATAAATGTTATACATTAGAACATATAGTTGCACCTCAGGGTGTTTTTAACGAGCATTATAAAATGCTTTATTCGGAACAGATTTATAAGAAAATATCCAAATGCATCTTGTGCAGTAATGTGTTTGTTACTGAAAAAGACACTTTCTGAGAATAGACGTGATGAACCGAGCATCTCCACGACTGTCGTTCTTTCCACATATAATAGCAAATAAAGTTTGATTTTAAATAGCTCTCCTATGTTTCGGTTTTCCTCGTGGCCAGAGACCGTCCCCGCTCCGCCTGGTAAAGGAAGAGCCGAGCGAAGAAGCCCTCACCTTGCATGTGCTGCGACATCACCCAGTTGTGCAGCAGCCGGTAGTTCTCCACCGAGCCCTTCACCGTCTCCACCAGCAGGTCGTAGGCGGCGGCCCGGGCGGCGTGCGACTTGCATTTGGGCTGCGCGCGGTCGGCCAGGCTGGGCAGGAGGAAGAGGAGGTTGTGGACGTCGCGCAGGAACTCCTGGCCCTCGCGGGAGAACTTGAAGGGCGGCTTGTGTTTGAGGACGCTGGTGGCGAGACGCAGGAGGCCGGTCAGCCCGTCGTCCTCGATCGTGCCGTCCTGCTGGTCCAGGATCTCACGGCTGGTGGAGAGAAGAAGAGGAGGAGAAGAGGAGAGGAGGAGAGAAGAGGAGGAGAAGAGGAGAGGAGGAGAAGAGGAGAGGCGCTGGTTGAGTTCGGTGCTCCTATTTCTTGAACTTAAGGTGTTTTTCATTGTTGCTGAACATCATTACATGGCAGCTTCCCCACAATAAAGTCTGGCAAATCAAGAAACAACTGTTGTGTGTGTGTGTGTGTGTGTGTGTGTGTGTGTGTGTGTGTGTGTGTGTGTGTGTGTGTGTGTGTGTGTGTGTGTGGCGTAGCTGCGTTCCCCGATTTGACCCATCAACTTGGTGTTCAGTGTTCTTTTTAGCAATAAATAGTTAATAAAACCATGATAAATGAATACAGATGTAAATACAATGAAATGCAAAAAAAAATAAAAAAATGTACATCTAGTTTGTGTTTTTAAGAATAAAAATGCAACGATAGAAATGTCTGAAAAGTTGCCATCGTGTTCAGGATAACAACTAATTACACGAATATCCTCCCAAAAAAACTTTCTTTTAATTTAAGGCTGACGACTTTCTTTTTGGAACAACCTTTTATCAAATCAAGTAACTTTTAATTTCTTACACAGCATCTTATTTTACACCTCTCTTTCTATTGTAGCTTATTTTTTTAAATGGTTCTATTCTCTTTGCTCTTTAATGACTCTCTTTAAGTCTGTGGTTTATGTAGCACCGTGTTGCTTAAAAGTGCTCATGAATCCACTCGCCTTGCCTTAAAGAAACCGAAACTACACCAAAACCTCCTCAAATTAGAAAAAAAAGAAATCTTGTTTCCTGAAACATCCTGCAGGCGGTAAAAACCACTAAACTATCATCCCGGTTCTCTAAACCTCATAAACCTCCTGCGTTCGGTGCGCGTGTCGGTCTGACCTGCGGATGCAGTCGGCGAGGTGTCGGGCGAGCGCGTCCAGGTCCAGCAGGGTGGTCTGCATCGAGCCGGCCAGCGACAGAGAGGGAGAGACCTTCTGTGAGTTCAAACAGACCCAATACTAGCAACGGCTCAATGACACATCACAACAAAAACCGTTAACTGTGAATCCACCGCTGCGCTCGGAGAGTTTCCCCACCTGGCTGGCGTCTTTGACGTGGATGTTGTCGATGAGTTTGCAGAGCAGCCAGAAGTATTCCTTACAGCCCGTCCTCAACAGAGGCTCCTCTTCGTAGTCCTCCACCTGAGAAACGCCGTCAAACTCCTTTAGCGTCAGCAACGTACACAACATTCTGAATCGGCAACGTCATCAGAGTTTGGGTTCAGCAGCAGATTCATCGTTTACCTCCAGCAGGAGAGTTTATTCATTGCATCTCTACCGTACAACATCATCACAGAACTTTATTTCATTCATATAAAATAGATCTTACTCCTATACTTTAACTGATCTGTGGGTGGCGACAAAGACGGGGAGGACGAGACGCAAACAATGCAGCGTTTTGTTTTTGCTCACGGTGCATTTTGGTGCAATATAAACAAAAGCTTTGTTTGTTTAGAAGAAGAACAAAGAAACTCCACAGGGCGCCTTTGTTCAGATTGTGTCCCGGCGTCTCCAGCATTGATCCACCAGAGAGACAAAGTCTCACAGAGACAGACTGGATTCAATGTAGCAAAACTCAAATTGAGTCAGATCATCGTCCCGGAGGACTTCTGACACAGAGTGTAGTTTGCAGACGGATTGAGAGTGTGTGTGTGTGTGTGTGTGTGTGTGTGTGTGTGTGAGACCCACCCTGAGTGGTTTGAGGGCCTGTGCGTCAGGCAGGAACTTGAGCAGCGTGGAGGCGGCGAGCAGCAGGAAGGACCTGTTGATGGACTCGCCGCCCTCCAGACCCGACAGAGAGAGCTTGTAGAGGCCGTTGCACGCCTCGTGTCTCACAGCCGGCTGAAACAAACAACAACACGTCAGATTTATTATTATTTTTTATTTTAAAGGGTAAACGTGTTCTGAGCTTTAACTTTGCCTGTGCTCTTCTTCTGTGGTGTTCAGGGTTGTACATTTAAAGCATCTCAATCCTGCTAGTCGTGGCTCTAGTGCATCAATTAATGCATAAAATAAATCGTCTGATTTAAAAAAGGGATAGTTAAGACATTACAAAATGAGACTCGAGGGGTTTCAGGTCATTTTACAAGCGCTATCTTTTCATTTTCAAGGGCTTCGCCGAGCTGAAGACTTGAACAAAATAAGTGCTTATAAAATGAGGAGATTTAGTTTGTGGGATTTAATAGTACTTCGCTAAGAGCGCCGGTCTCCCTAAACCAGTGAGCTCTATTAAAAGACACTCAGATGGAATTTACACTTCACATATTTATTTTTCAGGTAACAGGCAATGTTGTGTGGTTCTTAAAGCACTTAAAATACTTTTTCCCCCCCTCCAAATTTAAGCACCTTATGTGAACCCTGGACACCACTTGCAGTACAATCAATAGCCCTCTAATATCCGTTTGGTCTACATGAAACTGGGGTTAGCAGCCGGTTAGCTTAGCTTCGCTGGAAACAGCTGCTTAACGATCACATTACATCTCATTTGTTAGACATAATCACAACAAGTGGTTTTTACATAAAAACAAAACGTGATAAATAAGGTTTTGAGTTTGCTGGCTGGAGGATCAGGTTACTTTCACGGTCAGACTTGAGGACCTGAGAACCGGCTCACCTCGGGCACCAGCAAGGTGAGTTTCTTCAGCCAGTCGTGGAGGTGGTCGCTGTCGGCCAGACTGGACTTCACAGTGGAGGAGCAGTGAGCCCAGCTCACCAGCAGCCACATGGAGTAGTGAGTCACTGGTGGGGGAAGAAGAAGAAGAAACGTCACGTCACGACGCTGCCAGACTCTTCGTTGTTCGTTTTGAGCCGACGCATGTCGAAGTCCCTTTATCTTTTCTGCATGCTTTTTGTTTCATTGTGTGTAAATATACGTCGTCAACAGTCCTCACCTTCGTGACGAGACCTGTGGTCCGACTGCGCCTTAAGAACTCTGCAGAACAGAAGGGAAGAAGACAAACGTGTAAACTACACCTCACATATTTCATATATTGAAGACCGGAAGGCCGTTTCCTGTACTCGCCTGTGTGCGAGGTTGTCGTACGTGTAGGCCACGTTGATCAGCCGCTGGATGAGGTTGGTACCCTGAACCAGGCTGAGGGACACCTGCGAACCGACAGAGAGAATCTCAGAATAAAAATCACTCCCGGCGGTCGGCGGCGGCGGCGGCGGCGCCACCCGGGCCGTGGGACATTTTACCTCGGTCAGCCGGGGGATGTGCAGGCCTTTCCCGTGCTCCACGGTGGACTTGCGGGATTTGCCCGGCCACGACCGCTTGCGTTGGCTGTCGGCGAGGCCGGACCAGGAGAAGACGTCGTGGTAGGCCAGGTCCAGGTCTGCGGGGTCCACCGCGAACTGGCAGATCAACTTCAGCAGGCAGGCCAGGCAGTCCAGCAGCCACTGAGGAGGAGACGGATGAGAGAAGAAAAATGGAAAATGAAAACAACGAGACGCTGCGAGACTTCACACGACACGAGACGGACGAATCAAATAACTCAAAACCGGGGAGGTAGTCTCTCTCACCACGGTCCAGGACTCCTGGTCGTTGGGCTCCAGGATGCCCGAGTTAAAGATCTCCAGGAGCAGCTGGAGGCCTCCAGACGACACAAACTGGAGGACAGAAAGAAGAAGAAACTGACTCTAGCTACAACTACTGTGTGTTGTGGTTACATTTACAACTTTACTTTAATACATACTTAAATTTGAAAGACTGTAAAAGTTGGGAAGACAATAAAAATTGAGAATTTCTTTTTTGTTTTTGTCTTCTTCACCGTTTAAACAACAAGTCAATTAGAGCTGACCTCATCTTAGTCGATTAGGAAGAGACGTTTTTTTTATGCTGAATGACTTGAAATGTATGAACACATCTTTGGTAAAGACAAGACTTAATATGGTGCTATTGTGTGATTTAATCCGGAGAAACTCAGTTTTACAGATCCGTCTAGTAAATCAACTAATCGACTCAAATCGTTGGTCGTCAGCAGATTTCTTCGGTCGAGGTCCGGCCCTAAAGTAAAAGGTGTGCTCTTTCCCAGGTGTGCTGCGTCGTACCTTGCAGCTCCAGGTGTTCTTGCTGTTTTCTATCTGATCCTCACTGGAGTCGTCAGAGTCCGGGTACAGATCGCTGTAGCTGCCCTGGAGACACAAACACAAACGCGGTCAGATATACAAACGGGTGCAATGCATCCTGGTTGAGTGCACCTTTGTATGAGTCTAGGTGACGATATTACATATCAGTGAGGAATCAGTATCAATGACCGACATGCTGAAAGCCTGAAATATGTTAATATTTGTTCAGGACACAAACTGGTGTGTTTTTATTCAAGTTTCTGTTGGTGTTCATGAGAAAAATTACTGTTCAAGGAAAAATGTGCCTAAAAAGTTATTACAGTACTTCATTAATTCAACCCATGATGTTTTTAGAAAATACATTTTCATCTTTCTTGTCTTTACTGCATAGTCTGCCTTCACATTGGAAAGAAAACAGTTAGAAAACTATTTTAAAAAGTGTGTTTCGTGTGTCGCTCCTCACAGTGGACTCTCGGTGGATGCGGCGGTTGGGTTTGCCCAGAGACTCGATGATCTCCAGAGCGTACAGCAGCTTGTGGGGACTTTTTATCCTCAGCAGCTCCTTCCAGCAAAGACCCTCCCCATTCTGCACACACACACACACACACACACACACACACACACACAAGTTCAGTAATTCAGCATAACAGAAGGAATGCATAGATCTTAAAACAAAGGCGATACATCAAAATAAACATGTTATTCCTCCACATGTGGACCTAAGAGGCATTTTGAGAGATATGCAATAAGAACCATCTATGTAGATTCATCTATGGCACGCCGTTGTCTGCAGCCCTTTAAAAGCGGGGAGGTATTGAGTTTGTGGAGCCTTAATAAGTAACTTCAGAGAGAGACGTTTGATTTTTTTAAAGTGATCCGATGGTGCATCTTAGGCTTAGTTCCTCTTTGTAGTTATAGTCATGGCTGTGACTTCTTTTCCAAGACTTTCAGTGGTACATTTATTGTGCGATATGCTGGTTTAATTGAGCCTCCGTCTATAAAAAAGGAATCAAGACATCTCTCTCACAGCGTGTCTCCGTTCACCTGATGTACGTTTAACAGCGATAGCTTGAAACGTTTCGTTGGTGGGTGTGGCGACTGACCGTGTCATCCGAGATGTTCTGGAAGGCCTGAAGCATCTTGGGACATGTAGGAAGCAGCATCAGCAGCTCCCAAACCCGACGAGACAGATTCTCTGCGTGCAGGTGAAGCTCCTCACACCGCACATTCTGCAAGGACACACACACACACACACGATTTCATGATCATTTAGTCTTCATTAGAAGTTGCTCTGCGCACATGAATAGCTGCAAATGTAAGTTTCCTCCCAACCTCAGGGTTGTCCTGGGCCTTCTCCGTGGTGGGGGTGGGCGGTTTGAAGCAGGCCAGCATCTCCAGCAGGTCGAACAGCGTGGTGAGGTGCGGCTCCTGCAGGAGCAGCAGCATGGGGATGTGCTCCTTCTGGGGAGGCGGCAGGCAGGAGGCCGGCAGCTGGACGCCCTCGCCCTTCCTCTCCCTCCGCGGCGCTCCCAGAGACACGAACACCATCTGGGAATAAACACAGACGCAGATCGAATATGAAACAACAATCTATTGTTTGAGGGAAAACACTGGGTGGAAGGGGGACATGTAGTTCCTTCATTTGAACACAGGGCGGTACATTAACTCCCAAAGGGCATAGAGGGAAGTGCCAGGTAATGGGAACAGGTGTGTGTGGATGGGAAGCGCAATAGTTTTTGACCGTGATAGTCCTGTCTTGTTGTATCCTGTGTTGTGCTGCAACATGTAAGACTAACTTAATTCAAGTGTATTGGACATGCAGATTTATGCTAGCAGAGAATAAATGGATCAAAGAGACACAGCGCCCTGGACATAGTGGCTCTAACTCTTAAATTGGTTAAGGTTAGAGCCTCTACAATATGTTATTGATTGAACTGAACTTGGTCACTTTATCATTCACCTGGTGCAATATTATTACGTATATTACGTGTACTTACGTGCAATACGTTTAAGTACTTTTCTATTCAGTCTGTATATTAATATTTCTCTACTGTTTTACTGCTCATTTATATTTATTTATATTACTTGTTTCTATTGTATTATTCTTTTTATTCACTTGTGAGCAAGGCTGCTGTAATCCTGTAATTTCCCCACTGCGGGACTAATAAAGGATTATCTTATCTTATTATTGATTTATTGAAACCGGGCAGTCACCTGCATGTCTTTGAAGCCCAGCTCGTGCAGCGTCTTCTCGTCGTAGTCGTTGGTCAGCTCGTGGCCGGAGGAGATCATCCGGACCGGTCCCATCAAGCCTCCTGCTGGAGACGAGACAGACGTCACACACCAGCTCACTAAAGACATAAAACGAGGGAAACCCACTGACTTTGTGTGACAGACGCTTACGCGATGGGAGACATTTATGTTTGTTCAGCGTCAGGAAACGACAACGAGGAGAGAGGATCGGAGCGGGAGCTCACCTGGGAAGTCTGCCGGCTGCCGGCCGCTCTGGCCGAACTCCTGCAGCTGAGCCTGCTGGTTCATCTGCTCCTTCTGCAGGTTCTCGTACCAGTGGGTCACCTCGGCTCGCAGGTCTGCCACCTGGTCGCTGGGGTACATCTCGATCGTCATCTGCAAAAGAAAAAATTGCTCAATCTAACAGGTTGATAGTCAGGTTGATATTTACATTAAACTTTGGCTTGAAAGATTGAATTTCTAATGACAAATTCAGGCACCATCTACCTCTTGTTGACACTATTTAAATGTGTAATTGTGCGACTTGTGAGGCTGCTAGAATACACTAGTTTTCACTGGGATTGTCTCAAATAAAAGCTTAAACCATCACAATGTTAAGAACTATACACGTCCGAGATCGCATGTCATAAGTGGAAGCTTTGATTTCTGAAATTGCACTCAAAATGTAATCTTTTAATCACATACAAAGCGTGAAATATGAATAATATGATAGTTAATACAATATAAATTCAATCCTACTTTGTTTTAAAAAGTTTTTTTTCCCCCAATCAGTGTGTAAATGTGTAACTAAAGCCATCAGATGTTTGCACCATAGACCGTATAAGAAGTGAACGTCGTCGCCATCTTGGTTTTTTGCAACCAGTAAACGGAAGTGACCATATTTGGACTGTGGAGCGACGTAGAGACGCTGTATATGGCGCCGCTAGCGACCTGTCAATCACAGTAAGCCCCGCCCTAAAGCGTCCCCTGCTTTATGGTCTGTTTGACTCTAAATGAGCATAATTTACTAAATGAACATCATGCTGTATTGAAGAAGACTTGAAACTACAGATTGAGACATAAACTCATGTTTACAATGTTTACTGAGGGAATACATCAAGAGAGAAGTAGAGTCATTTATATAGACTTCTATACAAACGGAGGAGTCGCCCCCTGGTGGTCAGGAGAGGGATTTGTCACCTTGTCAGGAAGGCCGGCCGGCTGACAGACGATGCGGAGCGGCAGAGACTGTTTGTCGCTCAGCGCCTTCAGGTGGCTGCTGATTCCCGTGCCCTCGATCTGCCACTGTCGCAGGTGGTACGCAAACCTGACGCGGGACAGGAAACAACGTTGTTGAGACGCTTAAATACACCGAGCAATCCTACGCGCGTCCCCGTCATCCGGCGTTAACCTCCCTACCTGCGCCGAAAGGCCTCCAGGTGCGTTTTGAGCATGAGCAGCCCCCGCTCGATGCTGGTCAGGCTGGAGTGCGCGTCCTTCTCCAGGTTGGCTGAAGCCATCAGCAGACTCTCCATGCACTTCCTGATGAACTCCTGCTCCTTCTCCAGGCCCGTCTTACCAGCTGGAGACGCACAACAACGAGGTAGATGGCAGAACTTTTAATTTACCTTTACAGAGGTTTTCACTTTGACAATGAACTTAAACAGGAAGCTGAACAGGAAGCTGAACTCTCTACCTCACCACTCCCACATCTAGACTGTGCTGCTAAACTGTCTGACCGCTGCTACTAACGCACACTTAAATAGTTTCCAAATTTGTTTTTGCACTATATGTTATATGTCTAATTTGTCTTGCACTATGTTTATATGTCTTTGCACTATGTTTATACATTTCTGCACTGTTTATATGTTGTTTATACATTATATGTTGTCTATTTTTACTTTTTCTTAACTGGTGCACTATTCACTTTATGTTTCTGCACTATGTTTATATGTTGTTTATGCTATGTTGTCTAGTTTATATGTTTATATGTTGGTTATATGTTATATGTTGTCTAGTTTATATGTTGTTTATATGTTATATATGTTGTCTATTTTTTACTTTTTTTTTTTTTTAAATGTTGCACTATTCACTTTATTTTCAGACAGTAGAGAAACATAATTTCAGGTCTTCTGTATGTTTGCACAATATGGAAGAAGTGACAAATAAAACTGACTTTGACTTTGAAACGGCCAAAGACGACAAATCAAAAGGGGAGTTTGTGTATTGAGATGTTGAATATTCATGTTTCTGAAGTTGCTTAATAAAATTACACCTTTCAATATGCAAGAGTATCCTTGACTCTCTCTCTCTCTCACACTCTCACACACCCCTACTTTGATATGAAAGCCAATATAGTTGCATTTAGATCTGTAAACTGTTTCCTGAGCGTACATGATGGAGGTAAACCAACCGTTGATGTAGTAGGAGTTGATGTACTGGATCGCGGCGCGGCTGATGTCGGCAGACTGAGCTCTCAGAGCGATCCCCCACAGCTGGTCCATCCCGCACAGCTGGAGACACACAAGATGAGCGACACGTCAGCGTCGCTCTTTAAATCTCCTTACGGTCTACAGACTGTATCGAGAAGTCGGGAGGAGTTTGCGTACCTCGCAGCTGGAGGCGTTGTCCAGCGCGCTGGTGGCGAGGCGGGCCAAGTTACAGAGGTGTTGAAAGAGGTTCAGGCCCGTCATGCTGATGGTCTCCGGCTTCAGCTGGGGCATCTGGAGACGCACACACAGTTACATTAAACACACACACACAAAGCAGCAGCATTAGTGTGTTTCTACTGTCTGAAACAACCTGCTGTAAACCGTCTTTATTCAAGTCGTCTCCTCTCAGTGTCATCTGATCACGATCAGAGACAAACTGTATTTGAAGCCGGGCTCTACGACAGATGATTGACAGCTCTGCTTCTGACAGCTGAATTGTTTAAAGCGCCACAAACAAACACACAAACACACACACACACACACACACACACACACAACGCTCTTTGCTTTGAAGACAAACGTGGCAGCTAATCTGGAAATGCTGTCAAATTTCTTCTGACTGTCCATTGAATACACGTTGGGGAAATTAGTTTGTAAAAAAAAAAATTCTATCATTTCTTTTATATCTATAACGCTTTATCACTTTCTGATGTTTTATTACTTCTAATTAGTGTGATCGTTTATCCAAACCGGCTCAGTTCATTCTCAGCGGATGTTTTCCAGACAAACATGTCGGAGCAAAGAGTTTGAGGCATTTAGTGCGTTTACATACAATCTAGTATATTTTGGGAATTTGTTTTGCCTCCTCGTCTCCTTCATCATCCAGTCTTTGACCCGGAAATCAAGGATTTGAAGGATGTTAAAGGCCTCTTGCCTCGACTCCTCGTGTCGCCACCTTGCCACCTTGCCTCCTCCGCTCAGGGACTAAGGTGCAAGGAGGCGAGGAAAGGAATTGACAGGAATAAGAGGGGCTTATTTTGATCTCATTAGGAATGTCTTGTCCTGGTTATCCCTCTATACGTGATCCCAGACGGTGTCCAGTGTCGTCAACTCGTTCACCCAGGCTTCAAAAGAAACATCTGGCATTTCTTGGTAAACTGTATACCGTACATTTCGGGTTACAAGCCGCTCCTACGGCTGATCAGTGTCCCCGCTGTAGCAAGCTAGTAGCAACGCTAGCTAGCACTGCTGCTGCTACTGCCCGCGTCCCCTCTGCCCAAGTCGGGTGTCGAGCCTGGTCCCGCTACCTTCGGTGGTTTTCGGGGAGCTAGCGGAAGTTAGCGGGGAAGTGACGGAGCGCTAGCAGGAGCCCCAGCTGGCTACAGCGGGGAGCTAACGGGGACACTGACCGAAGGCAGTAGCGGCTCGTAACCCGAAATTTACGGTAATCTTTTCTTTCCTCGTCCTCGCTCTCACCTTCTCCAGGAAAAGATGCTTGTAGGTCTCCATGCCCATTGCATGCTGGTCCTTGCTGCGGACCTGGTTGAGGAACCAGTGCAGCGCGTCGTCGTAGCACTCGGCGTCCTCCACCAGGCAGTGCCACAGGATGTCCACCTGCTCCAGACTCAGTCCTGAAACACACAAAACAATCACACACAATTACACACAATTACTCAGACGAGTGTAAAAAAAAAAAATCCCTCATCCCTCCCTGCTTTTTCTCTCACAAGCTGCTGTAGTCTGGATCTCAAAACGGGTCCCGAGATACATATAAACGGTAATGATGCCTAAAAGGAAAATTACCTTTGTGACACAAAGGTAATGGTTTGATCCATCTGAGAAATATTGGATATTTAGGCCTCTTGCAGTAAATGTTTGAGGAACAGAGGCTTTAAAATGAATTTAGAAACAACTTGAATGATCTAAATCTGGTAAAACACTACTGGAAACTGGTTATATTTTCTCCTCATCAGTGTTACGTCATTTCTCTATCACACACACACACACACACACACACACACACACAGCTTTGTTCTCAGCGGGCAGCTCGGGTTGCATAATGAGGTCCTGTTTCAGCAGCGTTCCCCAAAGACACTCAAAGAGAAACCAAACACGTGTTAATAGTTCACTTCCAAAATGATCTTTAAATACGCTTCTCTTTGGAAAACACACTTTTGTTGGGCGACGCCAAGCAAAAACAACTGCAGACCCCCTTTTCTGCACATTTAAGCCATTTTAAGTTAAAACTCACATCCACTTTACGTCGCTGTTGAAGCAAATTCAACTATTTTGAGCTTTCAACTTCCTGAGCATTTAGTTCACTACAGCATGAAACCTGCAAAGACTTCAAATGGACTTCGTAGTGTTGCATTCACCAACATCAGTGGATTACAGAAGATACATTATTAATATATTGTATGTGTATATTGAGTGTTTTTCATACCTAATATGTGTATGTATGTCTCCTATAACCTTGCTTGCTGCTTCCACACAAAAAAAAAGTCCCCCAGGTGATGAATATCTATCTATCTTATTATTAGTATTATTAAAATACATTGGACATTGCATCTGTAAATATACAATGTAATGTAAACACCATTGACCCTCTGTTGAACTAGATATAACGTGATGAAACTAGTTGGCCTTTGTGACAGTCACGGCTGATACCGTCACAGCTTTCATTCTCAGAGCGTAAAAGTATTTTGAATGTCGATTTCTTAGCCAAATAAAAGAAGCCGAATCTTACTGAAGTGGTCGGGAGATCCCAGAGTGGAGAAGACGCAGGTGAGGAACTGCAGACGGACCTGGACCTCCGCACTGTGGCTGTACCTGCAACGACAAATACAAAAATTAAAAAAAGAGAGAACATATTAGGGTCATGCAGATAAATGTCTGTGTTGCTGCTCCCTTATTAAGGAACTTGGTATTTAAGACTGTAGAGATGAAGGGCAGACTTACAGTGCAAACTTGTGCCGCTGTTCCCGGACCTCCTGGATGTAGTGCTGCAGGTTGTCGAAGAACAGCTTCATCATGTGCAGCTCCTTCTCCGCCCACCTGACGGAACCGAAAACCACACATCAGAACCGCGCTCTTAAAACAGGACGGGTTCCTCTTCCTTTTTAAAATTGTGTTGGAAGCTACGAGGAACTTTCCCCTTCAGATTTTGGTTTGACCGTTGACAATTAACAAGAAAGAGCCAATCTTCTCGCTGATGGCCGGGTTCCTTACAGTATGGAGGTCATAGAGAGGCTTCAGAATTAAATTGAGGCCGTTTCAAACCAGTTAAAAGTTCCTCACAACTTTAGAACAACTTTTAGAAAGTCGCATGCACGCTTTACAAGCGTTGGCGCCGCTGTGCCCCCCCAGTTCCCATCGGCATTTTAGCGGATTTGAACGCACATATTCAATTTC
Source organism: Myoxocephalus aenaeus (assembly GCA_038501785.1). Taxonomy (NCBI): domain Eukaryota; kingdom Metazoa; phylum Chordata; class Actinopteri; order Perciformes; family Cottidae; genus Myoxocephalus; species Myoxocephalus aenaeus. The sequence continues at coordinate 2,154,507 of JBAMJR010000026.1, forward strand.
AGTGCTCGAAGAGGACAAAAAAAGAAGAAACTCAATCACTTCTCACATTATATATTAAACAAGTTGATAAAACGTTTCAATAACAAGTTTGTTGAGAAGCACAATTGATTTCTGACGACATTTTTGGGGATTAAGACCATAAATGGGAGCGCCGCACATTATTGTCCAGGTAAAATCCCCTTAAAAGTGTATGCAAAAATCTAAATTTCTGCATATCTGAAAACGTTCCTCACGAGGTTTGCCGACAATCCAAATATGAGGAATATTATGAAGGCGTTACAATGATGAACGGCAGTTTTATCAAACACACGCACTTTATAAAAGACGTAAACGGAGGTTTCACGGAACAGACACACCGCGGCTACGATAGTCAAGCTAACGGGATTCTACTCACATGGTGATCCAGTGAGTGTCGTAGCTGGAGCCAAACTGCTGGAACGTGCCAAAAAGTTTGGGGAGCAGACGCAAGGAAACCACGACAGACCTGAGAGCGTCGCACACAAGAGGAGAGAGAGACACAGAAAATGTTGAGCGCGTTCTGGAAACATCGTTCAAAGTATAAAAAAAAATAAAAAAATCAGCCCCGTGGGTTCTCTTCTTACCTGTGGTGGGCCAAGTTGTCAAGGCAACCCTCGATGAAGCGCATACGGATCTGTCGGTCGGTGAACCAACAGACGAGCGAACACAACAGCTTCTCCGCCTCGTTTATCAGCCCTTCAGACAGATGAATCTACAACAGACAGATCACACATGAGGTCACTCGCGCCTGCTTTTATTGAAATATCAGGGGTTTTATTCATAATTTAGTTTCTTTTAGCTGTTGCTGCTTTTATTTTACGGTCAATTTGATACATCTTGTAATAAGGAACTATAGGGCAAAAACCATAACCGCTAATATTCTGGTCAATATTGCGATCACGATTAATTGACATAATTTGCTCGCCGACCTTGGAGACAGCCGGCATTTTAATACATTTTAAAAGTTAAAAGCGTCAATCCGGTGCACGTTGAGAGCAAAGAGAGGTTCTAGATCTGCAGACAGTGTTGTGCTCTAGTAAACAATTTCATCATAAATTCATTGGTTGTGTAAATGTCAACGGTTAAATACAAATAAAAAAGAAGCATGGCAATCAAGACGGGGTCCTGGTTTTGAGACCGGTCGGGTCGAGGACACGGAGAGAGCACTACGGCGACGTCCACACTATGTTTTCATTTCTAAACATGAGCTTTATCTTACTACTGCTGCTGCTGCTGCTGTCTTTAAGAATCCCCGAAAACAGACGTTTGTAAACACCGCTGCCGGCGTTATAGTTTGAAAACTCCGGGGTTACTTTTTAGCCTCGAAAGAGATCGCCTGAAACCGATGACAGACACGCACGGCGTTCACTTCAACTTGTGACGCCTTTAACGTCTGATCCTCTTCCTGAAGAAAACAAATCTGCAATCTTCCTGGCTCGCCTCAGAGTCCTGGAGGCGAACAAGTCCTGGAGGGATGGCAGATTACAGCCAATCACCTCTCAGCAGAGCGGATGATGCGCTGCAGCCTGGCCTTGTCCTTGTGATAATATAAATCGTTATATTCTGTAGATATTCTTTATTTCATTATTCTTCTGTCTATTAGAGTTCAGGTTGTGCGAGGTCAGTTTAACAAATACTTTCTGTGAGAAGTTTCTGTGAGAACAGTCCGGTTGTCTGTTCCTCAAGGTTCCACGCTCTGCACCACAACACTCACACCTGTTTATCAGTATATTGACATTAGGGAAGCAGACTGGTCGTTGCACGTTCCAGCCCTGTGAGAATAGATGAGGACGCGATTCTCCTCCTCTTAGAAAGGTTAGAGCCAATAGAAATGTTAGATGTTCTTGACGGAAAACCGTGTATAAAAGAGCCGAACCTCCGGCTGTTCGGGGTGTTTTTTGGACGGTCAACCTGCGTGTTGACTGGACGACTCCCTGCTATCGCGATTGCAGCGCTTGTTACTCTACTTGTGATCAAGGAAAATAAATTCAGAGAATGAGAGAAGTTGTTTGACTAAGTTCTTCCGGACGCTACACCAGACATCCAATAATTGCACACGCTAACACTTGGCAGTGGCTGCGGTGTGCCAGACGGTGATGGAGGAGCAGATTTCAACCCGGATAACGAATTACAGGCCGACCTCGTCGTCGTCTCTGCTCGCCGCAGTTAAATTCTTCATTTTATAAAATGCTACCGCTGCCTCCGTGTGCGCGCCCCTTTTCCTTTAAAGTACAGCGGTGCGTTTCGTGCTCCTGCCGCCTCCTCGTCCGGACAGGGATTCTTTTTTTTTTTAAAACACTGTAGTGTGGATGTGCCGCCCCTCACCTGCTGCCGAGTGGACGAAACGCACCGCTGTAAAAAGGGGCGCGCTGGATTTATGACGCGAGACAAAACGACAGCGTCGGTGTGAAACGCAATGCGCCGCAATGACGGTTTAATCTTGTTTTTATAGTCGCTGGAAGCCAAAACCATAATTGAAAATAAAACTAGATTTATCGATTATCCGTAGTGTGTACATGCAATTTTTTAAAATGATTCAGTTACGACCCGAGTGAAGGAAGACTCTAAATCATGAAACATATTCTGTGGCCTTGAAGGAAGCCGTGGGCTGCAGGTCGTACCGCGTCCTCGTCCTGCACCAGGTCCCACAGCAGAGTGTTGCCCTTCTTACAGACGTTGTCCAGGTTGATGTCGGTCACCGCGTGGCTGCTGGAGTACTGGTGCTTGTGAACCGCCGGACCTGCGGAGAAATAGAGCGCTAACAAAATGAGTTCCTCTGGTTCTTTAAGAAGTCAACCACTCTCTGGGATGTCACGAACAAAAAAAATCATAATAAATCGGATTGTTCTCAAACTCGTCACGGCCTCGAGTGTGACTCACCTTGCACCAGGTGCTCGTGGTAGATGGAGGCCAGGTTGGGGAGGTGCTGCTGCAGGTGGGAGCTGAGCTCCGCGTGGGAGTTGATCTGGACCAGCTCCTCCTCGCAGCCCGACTCCTCGCCGTCAAAGTCGGCCATGTTCTTCTCCGACTTGGCGCTGACCTGGGAGCTGCTGCAGCTCACGTCGTCAGCGCTCAGCATGTCCTCCACCGTGGGACTGAAGGAGGAGGGGAAAGAAGAGGCAGAGAAGCAGAGACATTAAAAGATCAATCAGCTGCATCACAACTGTAGAACATTGTTTATGTGATTTTAGATAAAAAAGGCAACATTATCCAGGGTTCATACACATTTTGACCAATGGATTTCCAGGACTTTAAACCAAATTTCCATGACCAAATCATGTTTAAACTCAGTGTAAACATGAAAAAGTGAGTAAATGTAGTATTTAAACTAACAATGAGAATACAAAGCATACAGTAAACCTTAAATGACTCAAATGAATGAGACAATAGTTTGATTAAAAGAATAAACATTTATATAGATGCCTGTATGTATGCCTGCTTATTAATTAATTAATTAATTATTTCAAACTCAGCGTAAATGAACGACATGAACACATGAATATAACACATTTACATGACTTTTCCAAAACCTTTGGACATTTAATTTTTTTCACGGACTTTTCCAGGCCTGGAAATAACCATTTTTAAAATTCCATGACTTTTCCAGGTTTTCCATGACTGTAAGAACCCTGATTATCACTCCAGTCATTCGTCTAAAAACAGTTGATGTGCGGTCTCACCCTTCGTGGTGGTGGTGGTGGTGGTGATGGTGGTGGTGGTGGTGCTGGGGGCCGATGAAGCGGTGGCAGTTAAAGAGCTCGCCGCCCATGGCCTCGCCCAGGAAGTCCACGGGCCGCGGCAGACACGGAGGCTCCTGGGGCCCCTGGACCATCTGCGAGGGCCCGATGTCCGGCTGCTGCTGCTGCTGCTGCTGCTGCTGCTGCTGTGGCTCCGCCCCCTCGGGCCGGGCGGACGACGACGCAGAACAGGCGTCCAACATCCTCATCCGGCTCTCCAGCGACGCCGAAGCGACCATGGCGGCAGAATTCTCCGGGTTGAAGGGGAGAACCTTGGACTTGGCCCCGCCCCCTGACCCACTTGGCCCCGCCCCCTCGCCGAGCGCCTCCCCCGCCTTCCTTTTCCTGGACTCCGTCTGCTCCCTGGGCTCCTTCTGCTGCCCGCCGTCAGCGGCCGACCTGCTGCCCTTGTCTTCGTCGTCATCCTCGTCGTCGTCGTCGTCATCCTCGTCGTCGTCGTCCTCGTCGTCTTCCTCTTCATCGTCCTCCTCCTCCTCCTCCTCCTCCTTCAGGGCCTCGCTGTCCGCCATGTCGTCGGAGTGCATCTCGCTGCCCGGGCTGCCGGCCGACTGGCTGGCCCGGCTGGAGGCCGCCTCGTTGCTGGAGGCCTCGCTGCGGCCGCTGCTGCTGCCCGGCCCGCTGCTGCCTTCCTCCACGCTGTTGGCCGTCTCGTCGGAGCTGCCCTGCATCGACTCCTGAGGGGAGGGAGGCGGCGCAGAATCAGTACCGTTATTTTAAAAATCACTTTCAGTCAAGAAAGAGGCGAGCGCTCCGCTTCAAATGAAGGAAAGAAGCAGAAAATCTAGTTCAGGGTCGGTCGTTTCTGTGCAGCTACACAATGTCGTCTCCCTTGTTTTTAAGTTTCTTGAATTTGCCCAGACGGCAACCTCTTAAACTTTTCAATCTTAAATTAAAAAAAAATCCACTTAAGTATTTAAACTTGAGACTCAATGTTTCTTATGGCTGCAACCTTCCACCAAATTAAAATACTCAAGTTGTCATCATTTTAAAAAACACATTTCCCCTAATCTTCTGCTAATTTCTGTTAAATCTCAGAATGTATAACCGTAGTCTATGAATAATGTTTAGCTGAACAACTTTATTGATTTAGTTTTCCAGTTCAACGGTGATCCCACCATTATATTTTCAAAACGGCTCCTTTCGTCGTTTAAAACTTCAGATACGCCGACAAAATGTTTAAAGCTCCGTGTGTCCAGCAGCAGCTGTGTTGAAGGGACGGAGGATATCCGTTGCAGAAAAAAAAAAACACAGCGTGGATGCAGGGATCAGCTTGACACAGAGAGAGAGAGAGAGAGAGAGACAGAGAGTGTGTGTGTGTGTGAGAGAGAGTGTGTGTGTGTGTCCCAGCGTCTCCAGCATTGATCCACCAGAGAAACAATGTCTGACAGAAACAGACTGGATTCAATGTAGCAAAACTCAAATTGAGTCAGATCATCGTCCCGGAGGACTTCTGACACAGAGTGTAGTTTGCAGACGGATTACCTGTGTACTACATGCTGTGTGTGTGTGTGTGTGTGTGTGTGTGTGTGTGTGTGTGTACCTCAGTGTCAGACAGCCTCTGCTGGCTCCTCTTGCTGCCGGTCATCATCTGGTCGTCCATCTCCATGTCGCTGCCTCCACTGTGTTGCGTGTCGCTGTTGTCGCTGCTGTCTGGACTCGCTGCCGGAGAACCTGAGAGCAGACCAGAAGAACCCAGACTGAGAACCAGGAGAACCCAG